>JAUMHR010000062.1:11406188-11440424 GCA_032361145.1 Enteromius fasciolatus | reverse complement strand
GTCCCGCAGGTAAAACTCACTATTCGGCGGCTCATAGGATCCCAGCCTCTGCACTCTGAACCCTGCCCATCATAATGAAGACAAATCTCATGTCAATTCAGCAACATCAAGATATTAGAAATTAAAACTCATTCATTTAGTCCAATCATACAGGTGGAAAACAAGGTGGAAATGAAGAATAGAAGAGCAGTCAGGTTATCTAAAACAACTTGTTCTCTTTTGACTGTATATTAATCATGCAAATATTTAAAACAATGTGAAATGTTAAAATTCTCTGATCTTAAAATGCTTCTTAGTGGGAAAAACAATCTATTTAGACTACTAGTACATGTAACGATGTGAGTGGTAGTGGTTTTATTAGTTCATATCTGTAATTACTTTATAAGTAAGGTTAGTTCGCATTGAAAAATGCACAGTATTTTAACCTCTTTAAAGATGCACTTTTTTTACAATCCTAACCGTATGAGAAACTTTACTGTGTACAGTTTTTTGTCATTATGTATTTTGTTTTGTATAGCATTTAACCATTTACATACTGCTCCTAGTCATTATGCATTGATTCAGATGTTTCAGTTACTCTTTAGATCAATGATTACTGAATATCATGTAGCCTATGCAATATATACTGAATTATGCTGTAAAAAGCATGTATTTGCACTTTGTTACAATGTAAAGTATTATTAAACTTTTGAAACATTTTTTTGCAATTATTTTATGTTAAAAAAGAAAAAAAATTGAACGCAAGTAGATATTACTTCACAGAAATGACTAGAATCTATTTGCAAATAGTTTCCGAAACATCAGTTAAAATATATGGTTCTCTGCTTTATTTAACATCGTCCAGACAGACTGTTGGATCCCAAGATAAAGCTTCAACATTTATGACTTAAAAAACATGTCTCATTCATTTCATACGCAAGTGTATACAAATCATTTCTTAAAACTGAATCATCAAAAAAAACATGGGAATCACGAGTGCATATTAAATATGATACATGAGCATAAAAAACTAGACTCCAAGAAATGTGAAGTGTATATGTGTACATAATTCAGTCACAGTTACAGTATGTGCTTCAGAAGATACACTTCTTTATGTACTGTAGTATGATGTTTTGCACAGTAACAAAATGACAAGAACAAGTCTGTCTGGTAAGTTCTCCTAAGGAATGGCATAGGGGAGGAACTTAAACATGAGCTCACAAAAAGAAACAACTCATTTTACCAGCATAACACTCTGGAAGAGACAAGACCTTACATTTCCTCCATATTGCTATCATAAAATACATGTGAGGACTCTTCAGAGGACACTGTGACACAAGGTAAAGCAATAATAATATAGAATATGTATACTGTTCTGAAATACCGCTCAGCTGTAACATGTACAGAAGTAATGCTTACACTATTAATTTGGGGAGGGAACTTATTTACACTTGTAAAGCCAATGTAATGTTATTATATAACATGTAAATTTGAAATATGGTGAATTTCCATTGCACTGTAATTAGTCGCCTTGTGAAAACATACATTGCAGTTGTTTACTTCTGATTATCAGATATACTGTATATCAGTGGCTTACAGTAAAAAACATTTAATTTAACATTTAACATCTGTTTTAGAACTAAAGCAAGCAACCTCAGGATGTCCAACAAGAAATCTTGTAAGTCTAAAACATCTTCGAAAAAATGGAATAATAAAGAAACCTGAAGACTAAATGAACTTGTGCAGCATTTGATGCTGATCAGCTTTAATTATGTTTCTGCAGCTGCAAAATTTTACAGTGAACCAGTAGTGGAGGAATTGTACACCGGATTCCTGCTCAAGTCCCCCCCTCTGACAGCCCTATCTAAAAACACTGTATGTTTCATATTGCAATTCAACCTGAAACTGAAAAACTTTTAAAGACAGATCATCGGTTTATAAAACTTATTTTTATATCTGTCACAGAAATCATGGAAGCGTCGTTTCTTTGTGCTCGCCGAGACCGCTGGAGGAAACTACCAGCTGACATATCATATAAACACTGAAAGGAGAGAAAAGCCTTTGGGAGTGATAGACATTTCTAAGTAAGGAAAATACGGTCATAAATAAATACAGAAAGTATATTCATGCTATAATGAGAATGTATTTCTGTTTTAAAGGATCAGCTTGCTGTTTACTGGCCCTGAGACGCACCAGAAGTGGGACTGGGTTAAGAAACAATTCAAGGGATCTTCATCCTCTGTGCTGTTCTTGAAGGTGGAAGACGACACAATAAAACTCTCAAGAGAATATTTCCTCATTGGAGAAAACAGGTTTGTTACCATTATTTTAACCGCATCTATCATTGCCATCATAACATAGTTCCATGAAAGTTAATGCTTTCTGGTATTTTCAGTGCTGATGTGGATGGTTGGCTCAATGAATTATTTAAGGTAATGAAGACCAGGAAATTCCCAAATAAACCAGAACATACAGACGATACTCAGGTAAACAAACTGTCCTCTCTCTCCCTCTCCATCTTTAGATATATGCTTATATAAACTATCAGTCATGTTTGAGCACACACCTGTGGTGGCCCAGTAGAGCACAACATAACGCAATTTAAAAAGGCAAATATAAGCTCACAACAAAACAAAATTAAAGAGCAAACATAAACTCACAACACAACGGAAATGCTCCCGACCACTAGGGGGCAGAAACATTTTAGTGCGAGGTACTCACGGGCGCTTCAGGCTGTGTTGGTAGTAAAACTTTTTTTTGGTGGGATCCACAAAATGGACCCCACATCGCAAACTGAAATAACGTCAGGGGATGGTTTTAATGTCAGCGTTAAAACTATGAATACATTATATTGATATCATTATATAGATCAGTGGTACAGACCGCCTGTGAATACTCGTAATATGCCCACAATAGCCGTTTCTGTAGACCAACTGCCACCTAGTGGATGGGAAGCATTTCCGTTGTGTTTGGCTTAACGTCATTGTGTTGTGAGGGAATATGGCAATTATTCAGCAGCTAAAAAAATCATTATTTTTGATCAGAAGGTTTTAACGTCATAAAAAATGATTTAAAAAGTCTATCAAAACATTTGTGAGGTTGTGATTGCTCACATGCTATATATTTTTCCACAGGACAAGAGATTTAGATCAATGTCTGTAATGTTACCTGTCGAATGTACAGCAAAAAAAAGTGAAAACCAGACTGATGACAGACGGTCAGCATATGAACCAACTTCATCATCGCAATACAGTCATTATGACTATCCACGCAGGCTCAGTGAACCTCTGCGAATACCAGTAACATGCAACGATTTACACATTTAAACAGTTTCTGTCATATGACAAAATATACAAATAAAACTCAAACCTCTATCTAGCAGATTCCAGTTATTCAAAAAACATATGAGATGGATGGAAAGCAGGATCAACCTCTAGAAGACAACAATGAATACATGTCCATGGAATCAGTGTAAGTGTTTCAGAGCACTTCTCCACTTAACTGGCACTGAACATCATTGTGAAGAACCTTATAAGCATGTAAAACAACTTGTAATTTAAGTGTTGTGTGATTTTTTTTCTGATTAGACAAAGGGCGAAAGATGACCAACAGGACAATGACTTGGAATGCACAGAGAAAAAGTAATTTTGAAGTCTCTGATTCACTGTTATTCATACTATTGTGTCAGACATACAACAAATGATAAATATATGAATTATCATTAGTATGTTATTGTTTGCAACATTTCAATTTGTTCACAAAGTTCATTCTGCTTCATATGGAAGCCCGTTTTCACCACTGAATTAAAAAAGAAAAAGGATATTCTAACATTTTTTTCTCAAAATTGTGAATTACATAGCTATATTTTGTAACAGCAGTAGAGTAACTGAAATAGGGGGTGATCAGGGGGTGTAGTTAGGTAGGTTTAGGGATATGTAAAGTGGGTGGAGTTGGTGCGCCTATGTAATACCAGTGTATTTACATGGTAACTCCTCAGGAACTGCCCACTTAATATAAAGTGTAACATTCCAACCAACCACAATTTATATGTAAAGCCTAATTTACTGCCAGCTGCTGTGTAACATCAGAGTAATTACAAGCTAAACCCATAGCAGTTCTCTATTTAATATAAAGTGTAACGCTTTATTTACCAAAAAGTGATGTTAGTCCTGTTACACATTTGTACTTTCATTAACAAAAAGTGTTGTTACCAATGTCCTGTTACACAGTTGTGCTCACACATACCATTCTGAGGTTTGTTACATGTGTGAAGTTACAGAAATATTACAGCTGTAGATACTATGTACCGGTGTGTACTTACACTGTGGTTACAAACTACATACACATCTAGTTACTATGGAAGTACACAGGTTTTAGTTAATATAGTGGGACCGAATATGCTTTCAGAATTGGTAAGGTATGGTATGGCATACCTGAGAGATGCAGTCATTTTCATGTTTAAACTCTAAACAAGAATTCTATGGTGGACTGCCCATTGTTCAATCTGACTTTTTCTTTCCCTCAGTGAAGTTCACAGGCTTTCTAATCAATCTCTCGTTGACTTCACTGAAAACTGTGCCTCTACTGAGTCAAACAACAGGTGATTTTATCATTTTAAACAAGGCTGCAACCACCATATTCACATTAGCTGGTGACAGAGAGGTTTTTAGTGGATGATTAGTGGTTTGCACTTATTTTAAATATGTAGTTACATCCTTAATACTGGAAATACTGTAGGGTGATTCTGCTTTCGAGAAAACCAACTTCAGTGTGTCAGGTGTTCAGTAATATTCTGTCCTTTCCAAATTTAAAATGTGTTTTTTATAAATGTGGCATTTGTACTTGTCTGCTTTGTAGTGAAATGCACACAGATGCTGAGGAGGAGCCCCATGTTAGTGAAAATGATCAGAAAAACAGTCTGAACTTGACAGAAGGCAGCGGCAAACCCTGGTACAACTCCACAATAGATTATTAATGACCCATTATGTTCTATAATCAAAAGTTAATATGAGTAGAAATTAACTACTTACAGTGTATTATAATTCATCTCTCATTATTATTGTTACATGTATGAAGTTACAGAAATATTACAGCTGTAGATACTATGTACCGGTGTGTACTTACACTGTGGTTACAAACTACATACACATGTAGTTACTATGGAAGTACACAGGTTTTAGGGAGAGTTAATATAGTGGGACTGAATATGCTTTCAGAATTGGTAAGGTATGGTATGGCATACCTGAGAGATGCAGTCATTGTCATGTTTAAACTCTAAACAAGAGTTCTATGGTGGACTGACCATTGTTCAATCTGACTTTTTCTTTCCCTCAGTGAAGTTCACAGCCTTTCTAATCAATCTCTCGTTGACTTCACTGAAAACTGTGCCTCTACTGAGTCAAACAACAGGTGATTTTTATCATTTCAAACAAGGCTGCAACCACCATATTCACATTAGCTGGTGACAGAGAGGTTTTTAGTGGATGATATTTGAATGATTTATTTATTATTAGTGGTTTGCACTTATCTTAAATATGTAGTTACATCCTTAATACTGGAAATACTGTAGGGTGCTTCTGCTTTCACTTCAGTGTGTCAGGTGTTCAGTAATATTCTGTCCTTTCCAAATTTAAAATGCGTTTTTTATAAATGTGGCATTTGTACTTTGTAGTCTGCTTTGTAGTGAAATGCACACAGATGCTGAGGAGGAGCCCCATGTTAGTGAAAATGATCAGAAAAACAGTCTGAACTTGACAGAAGGCAGCGGCAAACCATGGTACAACTCCACAATAGATTATTAATGACCCATTACGTTCTATAATCAAAAGTTAATAGGAGTAGAAATTAACTACTTACAGTCAGTGTATTATAATTCATCTCTCATTATTATCTTCTCCAGTGCATCTGAGTGTCGTCAGACCCAGGAATCAAGGGGTGCTCAGACCCTGCCTCCAGACATTCAGAAACGCATAAAAAGTCTAAGCAAGGATGAGGTAAGATGATAATTCACAGTAAAAGAATTGCCTTTATTTTGATCACTGTAATGAGAGACAGATGAATAATATAGTTACTGAAATTACCTGCAGATAAAACTCCTACTTCAGCGGCTTCCAGGCCTTACTCTGAACCCTGCCCATCACACTGAGGACACAAAACAAAGTCTAATGCCAAATCTCTCCTCACCACCCAAATAATAGAAATGTTGTACACATGTCTAATTTAGAGGTCAGAGGGTCTATGGGACATTAAAACTCATTCATTTACTCATACATGTGGAAAATAAGGCGTTACAAAATATCAGAAGAGTGTTATATAAAGTACCTTATCCTCTTTTGCCTGTACAGTAATCGTGTAAGAAAAAAGAATAGGAAAGAAACAAAGAAAGAAAAAAGAAAAGGAAAGGATATGTTGTGTGTACATGATTTAAGTGCCCTAGTTAAAATCAAACAAACATACATTTACATACAAAATACATTTATTTCATATTAAGTAAGCCTATAGGAGATTAGGAGTGCTACTTTAAGTATGTAGTATACTTGCCATGAAATTAATGTATTTCAAGGACATTATTTTTTATTAGAATGGTACTGTATATATTAATTTAGTTTGTTTGAAATGTCTAGAATTACTTTGAAACTAATACAAGAATTAATCCTCAGTAAAATAAATGTTAGTAAAATGACCGTAAAAATAAAGTAAAATGAAATTGTTTACAATTTCAGTAGTAGGACACATTTTATGTACTATGTATATGAAACCTTTCTTTGCAATGTGAGTGACACACTTATACATGGCTTTAAATGTCTGTCTGATAATTACTGAACAACAATCGATAGCTTACTTCATAGATTAATTATGCTTCAGAAAAGCTTGCCTTTTGCACATTGTTACACACTGTGAAGTGTTATTAAAATTCACATGCAACTGTTTCTGTCTTTTTTTAATTGTGCTGTTTTCATGCAATAACAGACCTGTGCATAAAAATTATATTAGTAAAAAGAAAAACATTTGTGTATTTATTTAGAACAAAGACCTGTAGCTTCTTCCAGACAACCACATTGGCTCTGATTGAAACCAGTTTTTCCACATTTTGCAAAAAACACTACACAGATTTTGAAAAGCTGAAATGCAATGTAAACAATAAGATGTTGACCAGAACAGACTATAAGGCTCTTTATGGTTTAGTTGCTCCCTCGATTAATAAATTAATATAAACGTGTGATTAGTTAACTATTATGGCTACAAGCAGTCCAGAGACACTGTAAGTACTCGAAGTCTTCACTGCATCTGTGAAAGGACCCAAATAATACCCTTTAAGTAGAGAAATTAATTTATATATGAAACTGTTACATGAACTGTTTAGTTAAGTGCTAGTGTTCTTCTATTAAAGAAATGTCACTGACATTCTTTAAGACAACACTTTAGAATTTTATATATACTAAGCAACAGCATCCAAACAGCAACCATGCTTCAGATGTGTCTAGAATCTACTGAGATTAAACTAAAATGAGCTATAAACTTGTCTCTAAACTATATCTGTATCTTTTCATTTAGGACATCAGATGCATTAAACAGTCATGTATAAATGTCTAATTTAGAGAATATTTGAGGTTCATCTATAAGACTTCTTGCCTTGATTTTGTATCTGACATAGTAATGATCTGCAGAAAACTTTTCTATTGCAGTGGATGATTGATTGCTTCCTTCCTGGAGAAAACAGGTTAGACAAGATTATTCTGATTCCATGCAAGAGACTTTACTGGAAGGCAAAAAAAGAAAAATATTTCTATTTAAAGTGCATATTTTTGCATTAAGATTTGATTTATGCAGCTGCTTATGCATTTAAGATAACAAGAGCTACTGTATAGGACATTTACAGTAAGGAAGATATTATCACTGGCTAAACATCATTTCATGTTAAAGCTAGCACCTCTTGCAGACGCTTTCCTAGAAAACCAGTATTTTCACGTCATACTGTTGACCGGTTTCAAATTGATTTATTTTTAATTTGGTTTATTTTCTTAAATAGTTTTATTCATATAAATGAAAACAGATTCTAGCAGGTGACAAAAAATTCTAAAGATCAACTGAACAATAGACACTGAAAACCATATTCAGGCAAAACAAAACAAACCACATAACTAAAGGTTACGTGAGAGTAAAAAAAATAAAAAATCTTTAGCTCGAAATAAAACATACGGATCAAATTAGATTTTCTGCTTTTTTGCATCAGTAGCAAGCATTTTGATCAGAAAGGATCAATGAAAATTTTAAACTAAGTGTGCAATGACCTTAACACTGGATTCACAAAAAATGTAAAATGATGCATAATGCAAAAAGGTGTTTCCTCATTCTCACTCATTGCTCCCGTCAGTGATGTCAGAATGTTTTTGGAAATCACCCCTTGCCCTGAGATGAACCGATAGTCCACTAACATGAAATTTTTATCACTATTACCAGTCATTTCTTCCTGCAAATTTTCATTTACAGTCTAACATACCAATCATATTATAGCCAATACAAAACCTTAACTCTAAAGAATAGAGGGCAAGACTTCTCTGATTATTTTCTTTTTGATCAACTTATCACCCACCGTGACTGATTGTGGCCGATTCCCTTGCCTTACAGTATACAGCATTTTTCCTCTTTAGCATAACTCAGGAGGGCTGTCATCTTTCACCTTATGTCTGACCTCTAATCGTTTTTTTTCTCTTATGGAGAAAAAAAAATCTAACTATACTGTATTTTTCTACAGTGAATAGTGGTGATTTATAAAACTGCACTGAGCTACTTAAGTAGAAATGAGTGGAAACGGGTTACCTTCTTTATTTACCTTATTACGTTATTTTAGGTAGAGCGATTCATTAATTTTTTATTTATTCTCTTATTATAAGATGGAAGACCTATGCACTACTTATCACTCAACTAAGACGCTTGAAGAAATCTCAATGTCTCAACAACATAAATTCTATGAGGACAGTACTACAGGCTATTACTAAACCTTCCTCTCATATAAATATCTCATATAAAAATGTTTAGAAGGCCAACATTTGAGCCAATTACTTACATGTACAATATTTTCAAAAATTTCATTTCAATTTTCGTCATAAATGCACCTTTCACAGGGAAGTTCAAATGTGCGGAAATTTTTCTAGAATCTAAAGCTGCAAGGAATTTGTGCAAATAACCACAGCCATCTGAGACATCAAGGAAAAGAATCAACATGCATCGCTTATTTCCATTTTTTTAAGTGACTGCCAGTAAGCACCTGGTCGTTTCTGTGACTGAAATTTCCGTAAACCTAACAAAAAGTTTTCTACAAAGGGAGGACACATAACGAAAGACTCCACCTGCTTCAGCGACAATAGAAGCCTTCCTTCAACATCTTGACATACATATTTGTGAAAACAGAACAGCAGTACAGAGGACACTGTTTTTACTGCGACACACACAATTGTTAAAGGTAATCCATTTATGATATATTGCAGGTCGACTGATTCAATTACTACGCTTATCTGATTTATTTGAAATGATGGCTACTGCTTTATTATATTTTTTGCAATATGCATCTTTCTTCCAGTTTAAAGAATTAGACCGAAAAGCACCCATTGCAAGCTTTTTAAGTGAAACGTTATCCAAATATCAATTTTCAAAATAAAATCATCATAATGAGCTAACTCATAATGAGTCATCATGAATTGTACATTTAAAGAAATAAATCAAATTTAAAAAGCTAATGTCATTATTTACTCAAGCTATTTTTTTCATATATTGAAAGTCCTACAAACGAGACATTTCAGAAATATCTTCTTTTGTGTTTCATAATGGCATGAAGTAAAAAATTATTACATGTCTTTTTTAGCAGTGATTCATCATCATTAAAATGAACAACAGAGCTAAATCAGGTATGTCTGAAATCTATTTTCAGCAATATAGACTGACGGAACCAGAACAATAATTTGTCTAATTATAGTTTTACAGAGGGAATTATTACAGATAGTGACAAGGTTCTGGTTAATTGTATTTACTCTTCTGCAACAGATTTAAATGCTTCAAGTCACAGTGAAGCAGCTGAGGTTGAGGAAGTGTGCACAGGTTTTCTGATAAAGTCCCCTCCTTATAGACAGCTAAAAAATATGGTATAACATTTCGATTTTCTGCACAGAACTATCAACAGTTTATATGATCTTTATAGCTCTAAGACGTTTCATCGTTCATTGCAGAAATCATGGAAGAAACGCTTCTTTGTGCTTTCAAAGACAAATGACAGCTGCCATGAGCTAAAATACTACAAAACCACTGAGAGAGACAGAGCTATAAAATCTATACAAGCTTCCACGTAAGACGAAAGCCACTTTTCACATAATCAAACCAGGGTTAGCATTACAATGATATCATTATTTTTTCTATGCAGCATCACAATGCTGCAAGTGCAGCCTCAAGCAAATCCAGTTTTTGAATGGATCTGTAAAGCCTTCAGGTGCCTTCCGACCGCTGTGCTCTACATGAAAGCAACAAATCCAGGAGAAAAGGTCCCAAGAGAATTTTTCTTCATTGGAGAGACTAGGTTTGTTATGATTACCATTGCTGTACGATAATTCTCACACTTAGCAAAAAGCTGCATTAAAAAAATTGAAATAATGGTCAAGATAAACTTACGAGATCTGTTATTTTCAGAGAGGATGTGGATAGATGGTTCAACGCTATATTTGGGGCTATAAAGGTGAGACATTCTACTTTTCGCCTGTGAGCTCAATGGCTTTAAAGGGGCACAATGCGATGTTGCATCTCAGACTGTAAGCATAACCCCTCGATCGTCTTGCTGTCTGCCCTCAAGAAGAGGTGGGGTTTAACGTGCGCATTATCCCCACCTCTTCTTGACGATTGGTTGGCCAAAGTTTGTTTTTGTTGTGATGAACATCCTGTACCCATAGTGTTTGTTTCAGTATTGCAGCTTCTGTGTTGTCTTTCGAGAACGGGTTTTTTTCCCAGTGTATTCATAGGGCAGACAGCAAGACGATCGAGGGGTTATGCATACGGTTTGAGATAAAAATGAAATCGAGCTAAAATCCTGCAACATCGCATAGAGCACCTTTAATTCAGTCATAATTCTCTTTATAAAAAGTCATTGAACAATTAATTTTTATTTTTCAACAATTAATTACTAATCAGTGCAATTTCATGGGTCTTAAACTGTTCATTTTTCTAACTGTTTGTAGAATAACAGAATTAAGTCACAAACTGAACCTCAGAGCACGACAGAATCCAACTCCAATGATCAAAGCCCTTCTGACACTGAAGAGGTAATTCACAAACAATGCTTTTACATGCATGTGTGACTTTGACTCAGTTCTCATAATTCGGAGTTGTACCTGCAGAATGAAATTGATAGTAAACCTCCACTGCCTCCAAGGAAGAAGTCATCTGAAGGTGCTCTCAGTCAGCAGAATCAATGTAGCCAATCGCCCAGAAGCAGCTCATCTGCAACACCGGTATAGCATAGTTAAACCCACAAACATACACTTTCACTTATAAGACCAAACACCTGCAACATAATTCAACGTAACCGCTTATCTTTGGTTCAGGTGTATGAAAATATGAAAGAAGAGGAGCCATTGAATGAGACTGCAGTGGAAAGTAATGAGGACATGTCATCAGGGTATGAGAGACTCATTATATATTTAAATTCACCTCAATTGAACCTAATGTAAGATTAATCTTTAGATCTGAATCCATATGTCCTTAAATATTAAATATTCTTTGATTTTGACCTCATTTTCATATTCAATGGCTTATTTATAGTCAAGTATCATTTTGCACAGTCGTTTACAAATGTACTTTACATTTACACGAGTTTACTTATTTTTATTTATTTATTTTTTTTAACTCTCTGGCTTTGAGAAAATAAAATACAATTATTGGTAAAATGGTAATTATTAGCTTTTCTCTCCAGGAATAGTGCGAGTTGTACATCTGAAGACAGTCTGTTGGATTGTGTCACAAAAGCATTCAATGATATGCAGACACCAGAAACATCCACCGAATCAAATGGACCAAGGTAAAACAACTGACAAATTACATTTGAACTAATTATGACTGCATCGTTTTTAAAAAATATACAGCAGTGATCTTGCCTAACTGGTTAGTACTCATACTACAAAGTCGAGTCAGAGGTAATTTTGCAACCCGATACCCGAGATTCACATGGTTCTTTTAAAATATGCTTTGTAGTGTCTTAAACAGTTAAAATCTGCACCACAATAATAAGTGGCCCCTTACTGTCATCCTAGGATTTATAGAATACAAGAAACCAGTACTACTAATAAAAACATTACAATCGCTTGCTTTGAATTCAGTTTCCCAAAAGCAACTATAATTGCAAGTTTTATCGTTACCAATAGAGTTCAACAGAACTTGCCAACCATATTTAGCTAACAATGCTTTTGGGAAACTCAATCATGGTCGGTTCCAGGCAAGAGTTGATTAGAAGTAGCAGACCAGTTCAATAGAAAACAATATCTTAAACTACAGAGCTTAGTTGTCAAACAACCGGGGTTATGAAACTGGTTTTGGAGTATAGTTACATGTTTAAAGTTACATGTTTTCCATTCCTCAGTGAAACGCACACCCTCATCGAAAAGGAAATATGCATAAGTCATCATGATGCAAACAGCTTGGTTATTTCAGAGGAGATGGGTAAACCATGGTACGATTCTCACAGATAAATTAAATCATTTACTGAAATGTTGAGCTGAAGCCAGAAGCTTTATGCTTTCATGCGGGTTTGTTTGGATACATTTTTGCTGTTATTTTCCATTTCTTTTCCTCTCTAGTGTATCTAAATGTGGGGTGATTGAGGCGTCATCTCTGTTCCACAAGGGAGATCAAATTCTGGCTATCAATGACCTGTTGACAGACACAGCGGAGGAGGTACAAACATACCTAAAAAGACTCAGCAAGAACCAGGTAGTCATGAGTCAGAGTGCAAGAATGATTTTGCAAATGTATTCAGAGCTAAATGGCTATAGTTGAACTTGCATTTTTTGCTTTTTCTCCAGGTAAAAGTGACAATTCGAAGGCTCCCGGGCTCCATTCCTTTGAATTCTGAACTCTGATGAGAACACAAACAAAATCTCATGCTGTGCTACGGTTCTCCTTTGGCTTTTTTGTTAGGCCTTTCAATTCTCTCTTAAAATCAATGTGAATATTTTTTCTCTATGGGGAATATCACTGTGCTGGCAATCAGTAGTCAAACAGAATGAGTTAAAAGTTCTGTAATGTAGTATGCCTTCTAGTCTCTTGGTGGTTTCTGAAATGCTTCACTGACACTTATGAATTGCTTGTGCCAGTTCATACAGGCTGAAAGTATTGCTTTTCACAAAACCCCTTGTCAACAGTAAAACTAGCAGCTCTTGTTTTCATGCATGTACTGAGACTTGTTTAGCGTTTGCCATTTTAAAAATATTAATTTCCTGTCATTTTGCACTATTCTGAACATCATCAAGGTTAAAGCAATAGAAACATACATAAAAGATTTGATAGAACTATCCTCTAGGTTGAACAGTATTTTTCAGATCTTAAACTACCTTTGAACCTGTGAATAGCATTTACCTGCAGTATATTTTGTAGCCACATGGTGGCAGACTAACACAAACTGAATTATATCAATCTTATATTCTTATAACCGGAATTCTAAACACTCCTGTTCATTGTGTAAATTCATATCCATGTGTCTTTAATTTTATAACTTTGGCAAATAATGTGTTTTTTTTTTTTTTTTTACAAACATCTGCATTATTGCAGTTGCACTAAAATCTGTCACGTTGGTTACAAATCCAAATGTTTTGGGGTTTTTTAAAATTGGTCAAATACTAATGTAAAACATGCAAAAAAACAATACTTAAGATTTGGCATTGTTCAGCATCTAAAATATATATTCTACATGCACAAATATGAAATAAAATTTGATTCAGAGAAGTGTAGAGTGGATAAAATGTATTTACTTTAAAAACACTTTAATATATAAAACTGTCAGAAAATAATTCCTGCACTGAGCCACTCATAAAAAGGCAACACTAATAACCATCACTTAAAAAAACAGGCTGGAAGAAAGACCGATTTTTTCAAATGTGAGAAGGCAGTCCAAAACTCTCATTTGAAATGGTCCACTGAGTAATATTGGTCCAGTCAATGAAGGCACCGTTTGACTGTTGTCCAAAGGTTTGATTTTGGATGTCAGTTTACTTTATTGCCTTGTTCCACAGCTTGAGTTTCATGATGTTGAGCTGAGATTTCGGGGTTTAGTCTGCCACTCACGGAAGAAACCCTCCATGGCTTTCCTGCTCCTCCAGCTGCCCACATTCACCGTGGGAATAATCTTTTTCGGCTGCAGCCACTGCACAAAACGCTTCAGCTCGAGAAAACTGCTGTGCTCACTGTAGGGAATACCTGGAACAGATAAGTGTAGAGTAGAAATGTATCTCTCAAAATCTTTGAGGTGCTGGGAAAACCCATTTATGTCCTGATCAACCTTGCTCAAAAGACCAACCTTGATTTCTGCTGCAGAGTCACACTCTAGCCTTTTGTATAGTTTTTCACAAATTATATAGTGCGTTTGTGTAAAGTAACAAGCACAAATTCCTATTAATTCCCCTATTGTTGTCTCAGATTCCAGCGGAGCTTGTGAAATGAGATGCGTCTACTGCTTGAGGCAGCACCTGGTTGGGCCGCAGACCGCTGATATTACGAAATTAAAACCCTGGACTTGCAAAACCTGACATCATGAGTTTTTCTCTGGGTCAAATCACATCTGCTGATTCTGTTAATACAGGGCATGCTGTTCTTAGCCTGAAACGACGTTCAGCATTTCTAACAACTGCAGGAAGGGAGAAAAATCAATATAATGTAATTACATTCCACATACGAAGCCATTAGCTATAATCTTGTCAGTTAGTGGAACAGAATGACAAGGCTGTGTCGTGTCTACACCGAAAATCAGTTCAATGGAAAGCAATCCTCTTTAAGATCTTATTAAGAAAGGGATGGTGTGACAGATATCAATAATATAAAAAAAAAATCAGCATGTTTTCTACATTTTTGTTTTATTGGTATAGACCTACCATTAAGCAAAATGGAGAAAACCTATTAAAGCGCCATAAAACTGTCCATGCTAGATGCAAGCAAATGGAGCAAATGATAAGGGGTTTTTTTATTTGCTTTTTCAACCATCTTATTTCCATGCTGATTTAAAAGGATGGCAAAAATACAAACTCATTTTGCTCAGAGCTCTTAAAGTCACCAGACAAAATAGAGGGTATTTTTTCCCTCTTATAAAATCAAAATGCAAATACAACATTACAGAAACAACACAATTTGTTCTACATCTACTTCCCTTGATTAGGGTTTGTTTGGACTTGCAATTTAAGTTTAAAGTGACGCGACCCAATTTTCAAAAAATTTCAGAAATAAATGTAGCCCTACATAAGCACTATAGGCTGATTTTGCAATAAACATTTCCTGTTAATGTCAGCATCCCAGACAGTCTCAGGTATTTCAACTATTGTAAACACAAACACATGAAACAGCAAATGAAGTAAGTAAAATCCTTATATTAAACCCTTTATAAATCTACATGTACATACCATAGATACTGATGTTCTTTTGAGTCTGAGGCTGGATGTCTTCCACCCTTACAGTTTGGTTGAAGGTCCATCCTGTGGGCTTAAAAGCCACTAGTTGGTCATACTGCCTGGAGAACTTATTCAAGTGTGTCCGCAGGTTCTGTACAGTTAAGAAAAAAATGTGGTCATAAATATTTAGGCTGATTAGCTTGAGCTGTTGCTTTTATAAAGATTTGTTAAACATTGATAAGATACCTCGAAATAGACAAGTTTATTTAAATTAAATAAGTTATAAAATGTGGTGCATTTTTTATCAAATATATACAGTCATTGTGTGCATATGAGACTTTCGAAAAGAAACAATATTACTGATCCCAAACTTTTGAATGGTAGCACGTGTTACAAAAAGGGCAACTGAAGTCAAATGATGCCACATCGCAATCAGCTTTTTTGGTTCAATTTACATAATGATTTTCAATGTGGCTGCATAGGAAAATGTGGTGCAATCTACAATCAACCTTGCCCTGCAATTTTTACTCCTTCCTGTCAGGGCCATTTAAACTCCTTTCTCATTGGGAAAAACTCTGAAATTGCTTTGAATCAACATCTACATTGGCACGGGTGAGAAAAGTTGCTTATAATGGTTCAGGGAACATCATATAACTAATCTTTATTATCCGCAACTGTCTCATTAGAATTTACTCTCAGTCAGACTCAATCAGTGCTACTGCTGCCAAAACTGCTGCGCTGGCATTTGGTCTCTGTAATTAGAATCTTAATTTTTTTTTTCCTCCCTTATTAGCATAAATGCGCTGTCAAGGAAAATTAAAGATAACACTGAACGCTGCATGAATTTTAAACTGCAAATTGAATAAGTAAACATAGCCTCATTGATTGTGTTTAGCATAATCAGCTCTTTTCATACACTTATGAACTCAAAAAGCAAAAATGGCAGATGACAAAAATTGCATTTTAGAATTCACAGATATGACAAACAAGCCGCAGAAGTTTTAGAGGTAGTTCAACTCACTTTGAAATTGAGCTGCATCATAGGAAGTACATGCACCTGGGCCTTTTGCCAGTCTGTAGTGATGCGCTTGCCAATCTCCTCCGACTCCAGACAGCACATGGTGTTATACTTATCCTTGGACAAACACACCTTAGAGCTCAACACTTCCGATACAGCTAGAGGAACAGGTAGGATAGGCATAAAATGTTTATCTCTCTATATATACACAAGAAGCAACAAATAGAAATTGGAATTTGAAAAGAGGTTGTAAACCAGTGAAACACTCATTTTAGATTTCATTTTAACAAAACAGTTCAGAGCGGGACACTATGTAATCATAGCTTTAAAAATAAACGGGTGCAGGGCATTAATCATTTTTTAAAAATGAACAGAAAGCCAGTCAGTCAAACTGTGAAACAGGAACATAATTTCAAAGTCAAGTTAGGACAGCATCTGCAAATCTATTTTGTAAACCGTTTTATTTTATACAAGCCTCATTCATGAGCTAGTATGATGGTCACGGATAATAGAAAAGCGAACAATCTATCCTTTCAAGAGCAGATGAAGTAGCACAAGGTCTACAAGAGGTCTGGACAAAACAGGACAACGTTGCTCACTGACCTAGAAAAACCTTCTCTTTCCCTACTGCGTAGGTGCCACAAACCACAAGTGTACGAGGGCTCAGTGTGACCTGTTCAAAAGCTGTGTTTATAGCAAAGGTGATGACTTCCTGTTGAGTGGGAAATGTATACTCAGGACTACAATACCTATGGAGAGAAAAAAAAAAAGTATTTTGTTTAAAAACCCAACCCTATAACCCATCTCAGGCTCAAAAGCGGGCAAAACATAAAGCAGCACCAAAAAGTAGCTTTATTAGTAGGGAACTCACGTTGTGTCCAGATAGAGGGTCTGTATCCTGAGACCCTGCAGCTCTGGGTAGCGCTCCATGGACGGATCAGCCCGGAAATCACCTGTGTGGAGTACCGTCTGGCCATCTGGCAGAACAAATAGTAACATGGCTGCCCCAGGACAGCTGGGGGGAAAACAGTCATGATAATTAAGTTCTTGTCATTTGTATGAACATAGCAACCTGTGATTATGAAATACAATTGGCTTTGAATCTTCATTATTTAGATACACTCACTGATTAGCATCCAGGAGAGTGACCTTCACTCCTTGCACCATACACTCTGTGTTCATTGGGAGAACATGAACATACTGCTCACCCACCTTCAGCTTGCTCTTCACCAGGTTACCAGTTACCTACCATGATTAACACTAGTTAAGTTATGAATTCCAAGATTTAGTCCAGATGAATCCTCCCTGACACCATCGAGAATTTTTTCTTCTTCATTTTCCTTTCCTCATTTGTTTTTGCTTTTTTCACCTTCATCTTGATTTATGTAAAATTGTAATATTTCATGTCAGTGTGTTCACATTTTTCTGATTTCATAACAATTACTTTTTTTTTTTTTTTTAGTTTACAGTGTTTGGTTTAAATTTCAACCAAAATTTATTTCATGATTTACTCATGCATATTCCTCAAACAGAATTGCTATCTTGAGAGGAATATCAAAGAAACCAGTTTGAGATGTGCTTTAGTGTTTTTTGTGTGTGTTTATACAATAGAAGTCAATGGTCTTCAAAGCTGTGTGGCTCCCAATGCTCTTTTGTAGTTTAAAGAAACAAATGAATAAAGTTCAAAAAGAACATGAGGGTGATTATATAATGACTATCTCTAAAGTAAATTGAACTGTTCAGTTTTTTTAAAAAGCAGCCTTCTCTTATTATTTTTTCAATAGGGTTCAATAAGGTTGGGATACATACTTTATTACAGTAGATGGGTACAACAGAGTCTTTTTTCAAGCCACCGTAGTGGTCCGAGTGGAAGTGAGTGAGAAAGTAGGCTGTGACGCCTTCAACAACCCCATACTGAAAAGCATCCACAGCAAAACCAGTTCCTAAACAAAGAATAAAAACATATTATATTCTCCAAAGTACATAAGACCAAAACAAGCTGAACAATAACAGTTATTATGAGAGTAAAAGTATAAATACAAGCAGTCTAGTACATTAAAGTACTGGCACAGCTATTAAGACCAAAAGTCTAAATGGTTATGCAATCTTAACAACTGGTATTAAGTAGGTCAAAACAAAAGCATTAAAGCGGTTCACAAACCAGGAATTTTCTTGTAGAATGGACACCGCTTGGACTCCTGGGGATCTCCATCTGTCGCTTTTCCTTTGTTCCATCTTTTCTGCCTCTCTGCCCTCCCTCCTCGCTTTCCTTCTGTCTGCGTGGGCCGAGTCGTACCATCTTCTACAGCAGTCGAGACACTGGACGCTTCAGACGGAGATTCGCTCTTCCTACGCCATCTACCCTGGAGCTTGGCGTCTTCCCCCTGTGCTTCTGAAATCCTCGCTCTCCTAGACCCTTGCTGATCGGCCTCTCTGACCCTTGCCTTCACTTCCTCCTCAGACTTTTTTTTATTCAGTGGCTTCAAGCCAAAAAACACCCCAATGTCTGTTTGCTTTAATCCAGAGGGACCTGCCTTAGCCTGAGTTCTCCTGGGAGCCATAGATGGTGTTTTCTGAGTTAGGGCTGTTTGGGTGGAAGACAGCTCTTGGTTTATGTAACTGTTGGCATGTACAGAATTTGATATACGCTCCCGAAGATGCTCTAATACCAAACTTTGAGGTGACTGTAGCTGGGAGTTTAGATCTTCAGGATTTGTTGTAGATTGTTTTCCTATTGATTGAGGTCCATGCGGAAACGTTCCATCAGAAACACCAGTGGAGCTGGAAGTAGTCAGGTGATCATCGGGTGCTAATGATGTCTGCAGTTTCTCACAGGTGTCTAATGAGATTTTCTCTGGTCCATGTTCTATCTTTTCTGTCTCATATTGGTCTAGCATATTATAGAATAGGTCATCTTCTCCGTCACTGAATAGTTTAAGAGAATCTTCATCATCATCCTGCAGTGCGGTACTATTAAGTTCTATATTAGTTTTTTGAGTTCTGTGCTCCTCATCCACATCTGGAAGTTCAGAGAGTGGGGAGTAGGATATATAATCATCATCACATTCAAAAAGCTTGGCTTTAACCTCATTAGTCTGCGTCTGAACAGCATTGTCAATACCATGTGCTTTAACTTGAGTTGAAGTCTCCATTCTTTCTTCCTGTGAAGAATTCTGTGATTGAGATCTTTTGATGGAAGGAGACCAGCCCTTCCTTTTCTTGATATCTTCAGTATTAGGAGAGCGCAAAAGCAGCAGAGCATTACTCTGGATGGGAGGTCCCTTTTGTCCATCACCAGGAGATGGACTTTGGCTGGATGACGCAGATACATTCACAGTGCTGTTCACAGAGCTCTCTGTACCAGATGCAGGTGCAACAACATTAACTGACTTGTCTTGGGTCGTGCAGTCGTTTAGTGCTCGACTCTGAGCGAGTAGAGAGTGGCTGTATCTCTTGTAGTGATTGGGAATGGAGGATGTACAATGAAGACCATCTGGACATTCTGTAACAGAGGCAGAGAAAGTGTAAATGTTTTTTCTTACATATTATAGAATAACATTTTTGGAAATAATCCACATTAAAGTGAAAAGCATTATTGACAGGCTCCTCAAGTCTACTAATCAATTAATTTTATAGTTGTACATACAGTAAATATTAAAGTAAAAGACTTTAGCCATAAAACAGAAAAGAACCAACTGACTACTAATAATTTTTTTTAACATTTATTTGAATAATTTCCTAACTTATTGTGCTCAAGAATAGCATTCTTCAGCTGTCTGAGTGGCATATAACACAAAAAATAAAGCACATGTGAATTAAATCTACAGTAAATGTACATGATATTTTCCAACTGTGTAAATAACATTAACAGATCCCTGATATTTTCATATGTATGGGTACTCTGTAGTGAACTGATGATTTCAGTCTAATGTGTTGAACTATATAATGACTGTTCATTATACATATTTATGAAACAAATTACCTTTACAGTTGGCACCAGGGTTATCTAAGCATTCTGCCACATGCCATTGTTGAGACTGAACCACTAAGAGGGAAAATGGCATTTGACAGACAGGACAGAAGCCTCCTGACTGAGGATCTTTATACTGGACATCCTGAGAGAGTGTCCTATGATTCACGACCATGGATCCTGAGTTCACAGTGTTACCAGGACCATCACTGCCATTTAGGATTAAACCAGTGTTTGTTTCAGCATTGCTGACTTTAGTTTTATCCGCTGATGTCCCAAGATTGTTATCCTTTCTTCTCTTTGTCTCATGTTCTCTTGTTATCTGTGATTTGCAGCTTCGTTTTTTACTCTTCTTAAGGGGTTTGTAATCCCAGATATCACTCTCGGAGCCGCTTTGAGACATTTGTAAACGTTAACCGATACAACGTTACTGGTTTGTTCTGAACGAAGCTGTTTTGTAACATCACACACATGTTCTCTTCAGACAAAAACCGCGACCAAAGTGCAAAAAAGACCGTATCATTCAGAAATTCATCCCGAAAACAAGAAGCCTTCAGAAAGACGCATCGTGTAAAAGTATTTACCAAAAACCGTTGAGTATCTTTCGTCATTACACTTACCGCCAATGTTGAAAGCGCATTTATTTTCACATTGATGTTCGCATTTTCCATAATGCAAGCAGTATGAATTCGTTTAGTCAAACTACATTTATTTATAGATTTAATATAGGATAAATTTTAATAACATTATGAATATGTTAACTACTCGCAAAACGAGTTTATATTGTTTTGGATGCGCTTGTAATTTGTCTGTCGAAAGTGCCGAACGTAAATGCTAGTCGATATTCTGTTGTTGTGGGAGTCATGGCGTCTTACAGTAAGCTGTCAGATCTTTTCCTCATACAGACCCAGCTAGACAATGCTTTAGAGGACGCGACGACTCAAAAAGAGAAGGAAAATCTCGTACAGCAGTATTTGCACAAAATAGATGAAAAAGATGATTTAATTATACCGGATTTTGAAGAAGGTAAGAGTGTAAATGAACTCAGTGTGTCAGAATGTATACAGTATTGGTGTCTCATGGGAGTGGCTTTGAAACTTTAACGTTAAATCAATCATAAGCTGATTTGTGGTTTAGATAAACGACTAGCATTATGAAAGGTGACAAGCCAGTTACAAATTGCTTCTGTATGCTTTATAATTGCTACTGCTTTATAATGTACTGAATCAACTGTACGATACAAACTGTGTTGGGTCTGGAAGGTTATTATGGGGGACAGTTTTTTTAAATGCAGAACCAAAAAAAAGCTGAATCATTTGCAATAAAATATTATTTAAACGCCAAAATCCATTATTATTTTGCAGGACTGGAATGGTTGAACACAGACGTCCCACTGTCACTCAAGAAGGAACTGTTGGGCAAAGTGGTGGTGCTTGACTTCTTCACCTACTGCTGCATAAACTGCATGCACCTACTTCCTGATCTACACCAGCTGGAGCAAAGTTACACCATAAAAGGTATGCGTGATACATGTTTAGATTGAGACTGTTTGTGCACCATTAACAATGAGAAGAATTCAATATGTATAGAATATTAGAAACAAGTCATCAGTCCTGATTTAGAGCATGTCATTTTTTTAAAATAATGATTAGATTGGATATTTACATCATTAGGAAAACAAAAGCATCTTACAACATGTAGCCACACTCAATAGGCAATCCAGATAAATGTCTCTCTTTGCTGTGTTGATTAGAAAAATACTATAGTAAATCATTCCCAGGGTTCACTGGGGCAGAAGTGAGAACGTTTTGAGCTTGATAACTACTTTTGGTCCAGCAACATATTCTCATTATCTCTAAACTGTATCGGATAGGAGACTTTAAATATCCACAGAGACCAGGTCGAGGGCAAAGGGTTTTACATAGATACAGCATTATACTGGTCTGTGGCTTATTATAGCAGCTCTGTGTCCAGTGTTATCAGCTCCAGCTGTCAGTAGCCCATTGGTGGCCACTTTTGGGGGGTCATCCAGGGCAAATGGCCAGGCAGCCGTCAGCCCACTCGCTGGCATATCTCACACATACCTCATTTCTGGCACTTCTTTTGGTACATTCTGTTACTACTGTTCTGTTACAGAAGCAGAACATGCCTCCCCTCTTCCCACTGTCTCATTAATTATTAGGGTTTAGTGTTATATCACAGAAGAGGCCTTTTATTATTACACAAAAAATATCTTGCCATGGACATCACATACCTTTTTGGGGGAAAATGAAAAGAAAAACTGTTCAGATTTGTTCTTGCCCAGCCGGTATTTTCAGTGGCACCACCACAAAAATGTAGATAAATATTCTGCAACATATTTTATGTGAGTCAAGAGAATATATTTATATTTGGCATTAAACTTAAAGTATTATTTGCAGTTTTTTGTAAATTGTATAGTTAATGTAGTTTTGTTGACTTGTTTGGTGCTTTTATTATTATTACTACTCATTACTTATTGTACTTATTACTTATATATATATATATATAGAGAGAGAGAGAGAGAGAGAGAGAGATTTTCACTAGCGAATATATTAAAAAAAAATCTTAAAATAATTACACACACAGTAAAGTATTAGTGCTGTCAAACAATTAATCACATCCTAAATAAAAGATTTGTTTACATAATATATGTGTGTACTTTGTATATTCATTATGTAAATATAAATATACACACATACAGTATATATTTAGAAAATATGTACACGTATACATGTATTTATATTCATATAATTTATATTATATATAAATATATTTAATATATAAAGTATTTATTTTTCAAAAATACAGGGTGGGCCATTTATATGGATACACCTTAATAAAATGGGAATGGTTGGTTATATTAACTTCCTGTTTGTGGTATATTAGTATATGTGAGGGGGGACACTTTTCGAGATATCAAGTTAATATCACCAAACATTCCCATTTTATTAAGGTGTATCCATATAAATGGCCCACCCTGTATATACATGCATGTGTGTGTATTTACATATACACAATAAAAATACACATTACACACACAAACACCTTTATTTTGGATCTGATTAATCCCACTAGTAATATATATTATTTTTAACAAAAATTGTAGTGACAACACCGCTCTAGTTTGTTGGGGCAAGTGACAATCTTGAAACTGAAATCCTTGTTGCTGAGACCTGCATTATAGTTTACACTCATACTTCTCATTATAAGTAGAAATGCTGGTTCTAGCATGCGTTTACTCCCCTGAGGGGAGATCAGCTGGGGAGATATGAGGAAAAGTACAGAAAAACATTGATTGCATTTTGATTATGCCAGGTGTATTTCAAATGCATTTATAGGCAGAAAGGGAAGCAAGCTAAAAGCATACTGAAATGGGACACTGGTCTCCCGTGTGTGTGCTACCCGTCTCCGCTGCTGAGCCTATGAATTTTAATCTTCTGATGGACGGCTGAAACCGGAATTTAAAAACCGCCGTCCGTCTGCTTCAATCATCAATGGCTGTGACGCCCAGGGACACAGAATGGAGGAATGTCACTTCCAGTGACGAGGCGGAGAAGTTCCACTGACATTTTTGTTAAATTAGACAAAGTCAAGCGGAGTGAACGCAGACTGTAGCTCAGTGCAGGAGACTGGAACAAACAGAGAAACGCAACGCATTGGTTATAATGGGATGCCTGGGGGCTGCATGAGCTCTCAATCAAGACCCCCGTGTTTTCCTTGATTAGTTTTGACATTCTGCTTGCAGTAACCCATGTCAGGATGTGTACCTCTGGGGTGCACGTATTGTTTCTTTAAAGGGGTCTGTATTTATTTATTTATTCTTTGTATATTTATCATTCTTGTCAAGGATTCTTACATGAAAAACAGTCAATTCAGTGAAGTTTAAGCAGTTTTCACACCCTGTCTGACCCTTAAGGCCCATTTACAATAAAAATAACTATAAATCCAGACAAATGTGAGAAAATGTTCTGTTTATTGTAAGCTAATGCTGCAGCTGTCATTGGTTGCTTTTAATTGATAGAGATCTTCACGTCGAGTGGATTCTCTTGGTCTTTTTTTATCATTTATCAGCTGAAAGTGAATCCAACCATATTGTTTTTCTTGACTACCATATTCTCATAAAAAACATAATTAATTGTGCTGTGAACGGCCTTTACACCGCGTCCTATCCAGATACTACAAAAAGTGTCACGCATCAAATTTGACTCTTGGCAGTCACTTAGTTTTCCTTGTCACTTAGATTTGTGTTGCCCTGCCAACATAAAATCCAAATGGTCTAAAAACCCACAGAACTGTATATTAAGTGCCCCTACTATGCCATTTTAAAGGTTGCTAATATTGTTTTATGAGTCTCTTAAAACAGATTTACATGTATGCAGGTTTTCTCCAAAAATAGATTTAATTTTACCCCATTTCTAGAATGTGGGCGGACATTATATGCAAATATGTTACTTTATGTTATGTGACGTGTGGCCGTAACAGAAAAAGATTCCAATTGCTGACGACTTGTTTAGACTAATGTGAGCCGACTTTTTTTTTGATAGACAAAAACTTAATTTATCTGGCACTGTCGGCGTCACAACTTTGCAGATAGTTTATCTTCACATACAGCTACATGACACACTGCATTAAAGATCATATTTGAAAAGGCATAATAGGGGCACGTTAAACATGTCATGCATAGATGGCTAATTTTATGGATTATTGTTCATCATAACCTCATTCATTGTGGACAGACAAATGACTTGTATCTGGTTCAATCTATTAGGACACAATGTTAAATATTAAGGTTTTGTTACTTTACCTTTTAAGGCTTCTATGTAAATGACCTGTGTTATGACTGGCTAAACTCTTTGCATATCTACTCTGTAACCGAACCCCTCCTGAATGGTTTTGTCAATGTTAGTAGGATGGATGTTGGAGTTTCACAGTGTGATTGTTACAGTATGTCTGGTACATTGAGGTCTTTTATAGCAAGTAAAATGCTGTTTTTCATGTCCTCTTTACAGACATTTTTGTTCCTGATAGAATTTGTTGTTCTTTTATTGAACGTTTATAAAAAGGAAGGAACTGTGACTCATAAAGAGTGAGGTTTAGTACTGTTGAAAACATTCAAGGCGCTGACACACGCACAAAAGCTGGTTCTTTGGGATTTTCAGTATTCAAGGATTCAGAAGCATACACCAACGCAACATGCTTCCACGCATTGTTTGAGGAGATAAGAATGAACAGCTTTGTGTAACCTGAATAGATTTTCTTTGAGCGAACAAAAAAAGCGTCCGAGAAAACCTTAATTAGGCAATACATTTAAATAACTAAATTAAAGCCACTTTACTTTCATCATTCCCTTTTGATTTAGGTTCAGACGTTGATAGAGTAAACATTTATTATTTCATAAACGATCTTTATAAAGGACCTAAATATACCTCAGGGCATTTTAATAAAAGTTCTACTAAGGTTTTACAAAAAACATAAACAAACAAAAGCCTGGCCACTTGATTTTCCCTTCCCGTACCTCCACTTCAGTGTCAAACCCTCTATTTTCTCTTCTTTTTTTCGTCTCTGCAGATGGTCTGGTTGTCATAGGTGTGCACTCGGCTAAATTTCCCAATGAGAAAGTCCTACAGAATGTACGCAGTGCGGTGCTGAGATATGACATCACCCATCCCGTAGTGAACGACAGCGATGCCCATCTGTGGCAGGAGCTGGAGGTGTCATGCTGGCCCACGCTAGTGGTGCTGGGACCCAGGGGAAATCTACTTTTCTCCCTGGTGGGTGAAGGCCATCGAGAACAGCTCTTTCTTTTCACTGCAGCCGCCCTCAAGCACTACAGACAACAAGGGCTGCTCAAGGACCATGATGTGGGAATCAAACTGTATAGAGACTCCCTGCCCCCCTCAATCCTCTCTTTCCCTGGGAAAATAGCCATGGACCCAGGCAGCAAGTGGTTGGCTATTGCAGACACAGGACACCACAGGGTACTGGTGGTCTCCAATACTGGGCAGCTGCTGCACACAATAGGGGGTAAGACCGGGTAATACACACTTTTTAAGTAGAGTTATCAAATTCAGGAAACACTGAATTTTGCTATTGACTTGATTTTCTTATGCTGCATATGCATATGAAAATCACAATTTTAATTTCAGATTTTTATATAATTTGGCATATGTTAAGTGCAGATCTTAATGTAATTATTATTGAAATGTACGAACATACTGTATTAACGTACAAAGGTTTTAGGTCAGCAAGATTTTTTTAACTTTAATTATAAAGCAAAAATGTATTATTAAACAAAGATGCATTGAATTGATCAAAAGAGATAGTATCATAAAGTATCATGTTTCACACAAAAATCTTAAACATCACAACAGTTTTTTAAACATTGCTAATAATAAGAAATGTTACTTGAGCAATAAATGAAGGATCATGTGGCAATGAAGGCTTGTGCCACTGAAGGTTCAGCTTTGCCATTACAGTAATAAATGACATTTAAAAATAGAAAACTGCAATTTAAATTGCAATATTATTTCTTAATATTGCTCTTTTTGCTGTATTTTTCATCAAATAAGTGCAATCATGGTAAGTATAGGATAAAACTTTTAAATCATTAATTTAATTAAAAAATACTTTTATTTAGTTAGGGTTACATTTATGTAACTTATTATTAAAAAAAACTTGCATGAATTACCACCAATAATATTTATTTATATATTTTTTTTCAAAATGAAACCTATATTGAAAGTAAAATCTATGCAAGAGAGCATTTCTTTGTTGGAAAAAAAAAGCATTTGGGGTTTCACAACCTGAAATAAGCAGAAAATTGCATTCGTCATTGAAATGCAGTTTTGTTCCATAGTTCACCCAAAAATGAAAACAAGATCATTTACTCACTCTAAAGTAGTTCCAAACCTGTATGAATTTCTTTGTTCTGCCGAACACAAATGGACATATTCTGAAGAAGGTTTGTAACCAGGCTGTTCTGGGTCACCATTGACTTCCACAGTAGAAAAAAAAATACTATTGAAGTCAATGGTGACCCAAAAAAGCCTGGTTACAAACCTTCTTCAGGCAGAACAAAGAAATTCATACAGGTTTGGAACTACTTGAGGGTGACTAAACGATGACAAAATTGTAATTTTTTGGTGAACTATTCCTTTAAATGCAGGATGGTTCCGAAAAATTTGGGTTGCCAACTGCCCCATATTTTAAATATAGAAATGCCTCTAATTTTCTTTTTGGTGAATGTTTTGAGGCTATTTTAGTCCACTTTTAGACAAGTTTATCTTTGCCTTCCCAGGTCCCTCAAGTGGGAGACGAGATGGAAATTTGTCTGAGGCGCAGTTCAGCTCCCCACAAGGGGTGTTCATACAGGGAGACACGGTCTACGTGGCTGACACTGAGAACCACCTAGTTAGAAAGGTAAATCAGCAGAATCAGGTCAAGCTTGTTCTCCTGCTGGCAACTCTAACCCAAATTCATTCTGATTGGTGCTTGAAAAACTGCTTGTATCTGTCCTCAATAGAATCCAATGTTTTTTCTTCTTCTCAAGATCAACCTTTCAGAAGAAAAAGTCTCAACCTTAGCTGGCATTGGCGTTCAAGGCACAGATAAAGAAGGCGGAGCTCTGGGACCACAACAGCCAATCAGCTCTCCCTGGGACGTTGCTCTTGGCAACACAGGTACTTTTACTGGACATAATCCTCCTATATACTCTGCTCCTTCCTTAAGTATTAGAGTCACTCTTTTTTTTCTACCTTGCTCATAAAATTTAATATCTTGTGAATCTGCATTTCATTTTTCTGCCGGGAGCGTTTTATACGTCCCTTTTTCTGCCTCTTACATCTTCTCTCTATCTGTCTTGTCCATCTTGGAATCTTTAATCAGGTTGTTCTCAGAAGTCTTCGCTTTGTAGATACCACACTCGCCTTTGATTTTCATGAGTGTGTACGGTGAGGGGTGCAAAAAGATCTTTGTTCTGCTAAAATGGGCTTTTGTTGTTTGGAAGCAGCCCTGGAGTAAATTGCATGGTCTGTCAGTTGCTAACCAGAGACACAGAGATGAATGTTGTGGTGTTGCCTGAGTTAAACCCACAACACCAAAGAAAAAGAAGGTGATATGATCAGAAAGCACTCATGTGGCTGTGGTTTCTGATAAACGGTGCCTCTAATAAACTGTTTTTGTCGAAGATTGCCTCTTTTTGTTTCGCATTAATATCTTTATACACAGCAGCCCTGGACAAGATGTCCCACAGGTCTAAGAAAATGTAATTTAACATGCTTCTAAAACATAATTAAAATTCCTACTTTATATTTTAAGGCATTATTAAATCAGTCTGCATTTTTCAGTCACATCGTTCCATTAAACAGCTGAAGAAATTGATGTGGCCAGCATTAGTCGAGAGAGGGAGAGACGTTTAAAGTGGTCTGTGTCTGATTTAGTCAGCGTGTGTTTGGAGCACATTCATTGATGGTTCCCGCTGTGCATTAGGTCTGTTCCCTGAACAGTCGGTTGCTTTCTTGCAGGTTACCCTGATAAGAAAATAAGATGTTGCTGTTTCCTGATATTTTATACATCTGTTGTTGTTGTTGTCCCTGGTGCCGTTTAACTTTTCTTATTCCATTTATTTTCCCTTTCTTTCCTTTGCTTTTATTTGTGTTTCTTGTGTCGTTTAATGCAAGTCTTTTTGAATGTTTGATTTGAAGTGGTCATAAAATCAGAATTGCTTCCTCCAAAGGCTGGTCATTCCAGATCGTTTGATTTCTGAAGTCATTTTTATTAGAATTTTTTATTAAACATTGTTTATTAAAATATTTAAACAGCGGTTTATTGGTCTTGATCTTTAAATAAATACATTAAGAATTTACATAAGGTTAAAAAAATCAATATGTTGTCATATGGAGTTCTTTACTGTAATGTTAACATAACAAATAATAGATAAAACGATTAAATTCAGCTTCTGTTTATTTTATATAATAACAAAGATTTTTACAAATTGTGTGCAAACTTGTAAATTGCATGTAAGGCAGGGTAGTAAAATATATTGAATATATAAGCAAATACAATGCATATATTTTTCACAGTTTAAACACTGAGACCCACAAGATCTTTCATACCTTCACATGTTCATTCATGTTTATTTCAACTAGTAGAAAATGGAAGACGAAGAGATGACCACAGATTTGTCACGTCACAGCATTTGTTTACATCGTCTTGTAAAAATTGACAGAATAATGAGACTTTTAATTATTGAAAGTAACAAAACACAGATAGTATCGTAATTATTAGTGGTAATTAATGCTGTATTTGAGGCAGTCGTGGCCTAATGGATAGAGAGTTGGGCTTGTAACCCAAAGGTCGCAGGTTCGAGTCCTTGGGTCCGGCAGGGATTGTAGGTGGTGGGAGTGAATAACCAGCACTCTCTCCACTCTCAAAACAAAGTCTGAGGTGAGACCCTTGAGCAAGGCACCGTTCCCCCAACTGCTCCCCGGGCGCCGCAACAATGGCCCGGGGTGTGTGTTCACGGTGTGTGTGTCCGTGGCTGATCACTTCTCACTGCTGTGTGTGTGCACTTGGATGAGTTAAACGCAGAGAACTTCCTAGCATGGGAAACCATACCTGGCCACACGTCACGTCCTTTCCTTTCTTGTGTACATATGTACACACACATACCGCACTGAAAGACGCTCAGACAATTTGCTTAACGAATACTTTTACACCCCTTGTGTATGTGTGTGTATACACACATATATGTAAGGGGTGTAATGGTAAAGTGAATTTAAAAAATATACATGTCTGTCTGTGTAATTTGTTTTTAATAGAACTGGATGCTTAAGTTGGAGAAGCTAGAAACAGTATGGTTCTTGAAATTAATTTCTCTGTATATGACAAATCACTACCTACTATAATATTTGCATTTTCCAGTTCATCATTCATGTTCCCTTAACTGTCTGGTTTGTATTTCCCTTCATTTTCCACCTTGAAGTTTAATTGTAATGTGGAAATCCTGCTGCACGTCTTTGTCATTCATCAGATTTCCTCTACTTTGGCTCGTTTGCCTTCCATCCATCTCATATCCCTTTGAAAACCTGCGTGAGGAGAGTTCTGCTTCTTTCCTTTCCATCTCAATCTTTTCTCCCTCTCTTTCCCTCTGTCTCGCTCTTTCATGAATGCAAGTAGTTAGGCTCCAGCCCAGCAATGAAATTGTCTCTGATAAGCGCAGTACCATTAAAGGTCTATTGTTAGACACGAGTACAGAGTACCTCATTTCTGATTCCTCAAAGAGAAAACGCAGCGCAATAGTCTCAAGTATTAGTTCCCCTCCATGCAATACTTAAACTGATTTCTAAAGTAAATTCATCAGTTCATGTCAATTTGTGCTGGACACCATAGCATACTTTTATATTTACAGATATACAAAACAGATATACAAAACCCAGGCATCGGTTATCGGGACTGAAAAAGTCGGATCGGTGCATCTCTAGACAGCAATACAGTCTGATTTCATCAAAAATATCTTAATTTGTGTTCCGAAGATGAACGGAGGTCTTATGAGTATCAGTTATGAAGCTAAGAGAATATTTTTAGCGTGCAAATGAAACTAAATTAACAACTTTAACATCAATTATCAACAGAAATTCCCGTAGCTTAGTAAAATTACGGTTGAACCAGATGTCACATAGATTATTATAACAATGCCTTTGCTACATTTCTAAACCTTGATCATGTTAGGATCTTTGCTGTCTCTGGGAGAGTCAAAGAGCCATTGTTATTCATCAAAAATATCTTAATTTGTGTTCCGAAGATGAATGAAGGTCTTACGGGTTTGGAACGACTTGAGGATGAGTAATTAATAACAGAATTTCCATTTTTGGGTGAACTATCCCTTTGAGTCAGATGCCTACATCAGATGCCATATGTTACTCTATATTAATAAAAGCAGTCTGTGGAATGACCATGCATGCATTGATGAGATCTAAAGTGATCATTATGCAGCCCAGAAGAATAAAATGTGATATAAAGGTTATGCAAGTTTACTCATTTTATGTGTACTTGACTATAAGTTCTTATTTTTTAGCAAGATAATCAACATTGATATGTTGTAAACACGTAAGCGGTTTACTATTTGCTAGCGTGTGTTTGTGTTTATGCAGGTGGTGATATATTGTGGATAGCCATGGCAGGAACGCATCAGATCTGGGCTCTCTTCCTGGAGGACGGGAAGCTTCCCAAAGGGAGGTGAGCTCTTCACCCTGTGTTCTCCTCATGTTGGTTCTGTACAGTCAACGCAGCGCTCAAATAAAGAGGCCACGGGACTGCCCAAGTGATGTCATTTTCTGGGCAGCCACACAGTTCAATGTTAGCGGAAATCTTTCTGATCGTCCTGGTACAAAACTCTTAACTTAGTGTGCTGCAAATGTAACATTTCTCTTGATGTTTTTAGAGCCATAGCAAGCACTGATAACAGCTTTATTATCTTAGATCAAAAACATGCGGGGGGAAAATACTTTATTAGAAATAATAATCTCACTTTCCTTACATGCTATCAGATCCTAATTGCTGTTATTTTGTCACAGTTCCGGCTTTTGTTTTAGAGTCAGCCAAATTAAAAGGAGTAACTGTTCCATATAATCATTCTAATCAGACTTAACTATCTTTATCTAATGTCTTTTCCAGCGACAGCAAAAAAGGAACATGTGTGCGCTTTGCAGGCAGTGGGAATGAGGAGAACAGAAATAACGCATACCCTCATAAAGCTGGTCTGGCCCAGCCATCAGGCTTGGCTCTTGCCCCGACTGAGCCGTGGCAGTGTCTTTTTATCGCTGACAGTGAGAGCAGCACCATTCGTAGCCTTTCGCTGAAGGACGGAGCAGTCAAACATGTGGTGGGGGGAGAGAGAGACCCTCTGGTAAGCTCTACCAGCCATGTTTACAGGTCTAAAGTGTTTTACACAGACGTCATCACGACATTTGGTCCTGGAGGGCCAGTGGCCTGCAGAGTTTAGCTGCAACCCTAATCAAACACACCTGGAAACTGAGCCCGGAAACAAGACCCATGTAATTAACAAATGGCCACACCCATTTTTACGTGAAGGATACTTCCAGACAGGTGTGTTGAGGCAAGTTGGAGCTAAACTCTGCAGGATACTGGCCCTCCAGGACCGAGTCTGGTGATCACTGGTTTAACATGTTAAAAATCGATGTTTTTTAGTTTTATGCACCCCAATAATATTTTATAATAAAGATGATATTGTAGTATTATTTACTATTACAGTATTTATTAAGCTTTTTTACATTTTTATATAGTTTTTCATTTAATTGTAGGTTTTTAGTGATTTTCTTTATATGCTTTTGGCGGTGTTTTTAGATTAAAAATGTAGATTTTGTAAATTGTGCCTTAACATATTTTAGATATTATTGTATCACTTTAATTAATATTATATTTACTTTCCCTATTATGCATTTTCTACATTTCTTGTGTAAGACTGCTCAAAGTGAATTAAAAAATCCTGCAAAGTTTTAAATCTGAAAGTGCATCACGTATAAAGGTATTGTCTCTCAAAAGAAAGGATGGACTCTGAATCATTGAAATGAGCCGTTTTTAAAAGGAGTCCGGAGCCGTTGTCAAAATGGAACATTAGCATATTGCCTGCCTAATTGTTGGTCTTTTTGCATTGGTTCTTTAAATGAAATCGATCAATCGGCAGAGTTTTCTAAAAGTTGTCATTTTAAACAGGCTGTTTATAAGTAAATTAAAGCTTCTAAATCTGTATTTATTTACAAGTTAAAAGTTCAGATAATTTCTCTCCCTACTGAGCATTTTGTCTTCCCTGCCCATGTTGTTGCCCAGTTCACGTAAGGAAAAACACACCACATGAAGAGATTTGAATTTTTACGTGGTCATAAATTATCACAGTTGATTACATGCCACATTTGCATGGGGTGTAAAGCACTTTTTGTACAAGTTTGTTTGGCACAACAAGACCCAAAGCTGACTGTAATACAAGGAGACATTTAATAAATGAAGTCGTGGAGCAATTTTTATCACTTAATGAACCTAGTCGATTTGAATGAGAAACTATTTTTCTCCATTCCTTGGAGCAGTCGAAACATTTCTCAGATCTGCTAGATTTCCTTTGAGTAGACTGTTTTCTTCTGGCGGAGAATGAGAATGGATTGGGTTTCGCCATATTTGGTCACAGGGATTAATGAGCTTTTTTTTCTTCCCTTGTGATGTTCAGTGACTTATTTTGTACATTGGACCACCGCAACGCTGTGATTGAATAAATATACAGAAAAGGCTCATTTATATATCGCAAAACTCCACCAAAGCGTAACGTTGTTCGCATGGGTAAGTGGTCAAGAAATCATGCATGGCTTTTAAAGATTATGTTTTCTCTTTGCTTGAGCAGAATCTGTTTGCATTTGGAGACGTTGATGGTAAAGGCATAGATGCAAAACTGCAGCATCCATTAGGAGCGTCCTGGGATGAGGGCAGAAGTCTCCTCTATGTAGCCGATTCTTACAATCACAAGGTCAGTCTTTCTGCACCAGACACAAACAATGCACTGAAGTCCTATTGAATGACTTTTATTTTAAAGCTTAAATATAAATAAACATTTT
>JAUMHR010000062.1:11389284-11400776 GCA_032361145.1 Enteromius fasciolatus | reverse complement strand
GCAATGACATGAGGATGAGCAAATGATTTTTTAGGTGAATATCCTATTAACATTCAAATCACATCCTGCGGTTAGCACATACTGTAGTAATCAGACACTTCACATGCTCATCATCAGGCTAATCAGACAGATTGCAGATACTAATTGTAGAGTCAGTATCTGACTGTTAAATCTTGACAAATATTGAACAAAGTGCCTCATTCTCATCAGCAATATTTTTTGGTGGTTACGCTAGGGGTGTTTCACATGATAAAGCTTGTGTAATGCCCTTGTCAGATAGCCTGATATCATTATCAGCCATCTTCATTCAGTCACTCACATGCTCTCACACAATAATATTTGAAATAATGCAGTGTAGTGTAAAATGTAGCCAGGGTCAGCTGCTCTGACAGCCCTTCATGGTTGGGTTGGCTGATATTATTTCCCGCACTGCACAATTTGTTTCCTAACTGTATGATACCGTAAGGCAGTCTTGTAAATGAGCAGTCAGACTTAATGCTATTTAATTGGCAATATTTATTATTGTTTACCAGGCTTAAGTGCCTTTTCAATGAGCAATACACTTTATATGAATGAGCTATGTGTTGGAAACCAAGCGGTGACATTAATTTCAGTGTTCAGCCTTTTGTGCAATTGAATCATGAGCCATTTACATCTACATATTCATGTTTTCTGAAATAATAGCCTCTCAGTGCTGGTAAACATTAACAATGGACTTACAATGTATTCCTGATACATCATAGATCACGTGCTTGCAGATCATGCACTTACAGAGAACAGGTGATTCTTCTAGACACTGTGTAGAAATGGCCTCACGTATCTGTTGCTGGTTTTGCTTGCTTCTCCTCTGGCAGTTCTGGCCTGTAAACTATTTAATAAAAACTAAATTTATCTCTCACTCCTTTGAGGGCAGCTTTTTATACAGCCTCCAAATTCTGCACTTTAACAGATTAATTTGGATGCAATGGTCTAATAAAAGTTTTTTTTTCCTAGCATTTATGTGTTCAGTGTTTTCATATCCTCTTCACTACACACAAGGACCAGGGCATTCGTTGTAATTGACAAAAGGCCATCTGTTCCAGCAGAGATGCTTCATGGTGAGATTTCAGTGGCCTTTTTTTCATGGCACTATAAAATAAGGTTTGTTCATTTTTTTTTGTTAGTATACATGTTAATATAACAAAGGTATCATGCACTAAAAAAAATTCACATTTATTTATTTATGTTAAGTTCAATTTATAAATGCACCATTAATGGTTTGTTTGAAATATTATCACAAATTAAAATGTTTTCTTTTTAAATATATATAACAATATAATTTATTCATGTGATATCCAAGCTGATCATTCAAATATGCCAATTTGGTGCTTGAGAAAGATTTTCAATGTTGATATTTTCAGGATTCTTTGATCAACAGAAAGTGTAAATTAAAAATATCTACTGTTTCCAATAAATTCAATGCTTTCTTTCTAAAAGTTTGTATTTAGTCAACTAATGTTAATGAATGATTATCTTATTCGTAAAGTTGTTATTTCAGTGAAGATCCACACACACACACACACACACACACACCAGACCAGATGACCATGTGCTTCATTTACTAAAGTGTTTGGCTGTATAAAAAAAAAACTGGTATTACCACCACGCTCCATTTCCTTGGCTTAATGTTCTTAGCAATTCCAAATAAAGCTGAGCTCTGAAAATATATGCTTTGTGCTGCTGAATGTGATCCTCATAATCTCTCAGCAAACACCGAACGGCATCAGAATGTTCATTTCCACTCACAAGAATCCCCCAGAGAAGCCGCGGCGCCCATTACTGCGCACCAGGCTAATATTTAACCAGAAAACACATTACCAATCAGAGCCCGAGTCCATATGCTGAATTAACAGAGAAGCATAAATAAAAAATTGAACAGGCAGTCAATCAGACAGCTGCTTTTTGACACACATCTGCTTTCATCACAACAGCTCACAGCAGCAGAGAAAGAGCATTTGCACTTGAAATGATTACACACTTGCAAATAGCATTGTGCAAATGTATGAATTCAGCAAAGACGTTCCTGCGATTTTGGGTTGGAGGGGAAAAAAAGTGGTTCTCTTTGCCAGAATCATCCATAATTTCAAGAGCGCTGAAATAATCTGAAGAATGCCATGGTGGTTGAGAAAGGCAACAACATGAACTCAAGGCCTCTGTGTTTAGTAGATCTGATGATGCTGGGAGTGTTGGTTGACAGAAATGTCTGCAAAAACCCCCATATTAGTCTTTCAGGTTCAGTTGTGATTCCATGACAGGACTATTAACCCTGTGTGAGTCTTGTTTCTTTCTTCAGTCACTTTCACTTCCACAGTTGACAGCACTCCACTCAGGCTATAAATAAAACTTCTAAGGTTCAGTCACATTGTTACAGTATATGCTTATTTCTGCTATCTTGTCTGGAACTTTCTAATTAATTAGATTTACAATTTGAAAACAGAAAACAATAAAATACATGTAAAAGGTGCAACAAAAATCTCAAAACTCAGGCAGCTGACTTGTTCCCTTGTTGCCCTATGAAGCAATGACTTTCAGGCAGGGTTTGCACACACTCTCAGAAATAAAGGTACCAAAGTTATCACCTATTGGGTTCAAATATGTACACTTTAAGTACTAATATGTACCTTTATTTTACCAAAATGGACTCTTTAGGTACAAACATGTACCTTTTAAAAGGTAACACCCCAGAGACAGCTTTTGTACCTTTATTTCTGAGAGTGTACATTCATTTTAGATAGAATTCTGAGCCAACATAAAGGTTAAGGATCTACAACAAAACAAATAGAAAGAGCTTTGGTGATAACTGAATATTTAATAGCATATAATACTAAGTTCTTGCTATAAATTAAATAAAAAGTGGAAAGAGTTGATAAAAAAAAGAATACATTTCATACATATTAACTATTCTATTTTATTGTATAAATAGTTGCATACTCAAACTGAAAATTCCAACAAGACATACACTGTAAATATTACCTATTTAACTGAAACATTAAAGTGTGGAATGTCGGACACCATGCATTCATGGGTCAAAGCTTTCCATATGTAGTGGAGGGATTTTTTAATTTTTCTTTTGGATAACAAAGTAAGCTCATACAGTTCACACCCCAGACTGTGGTCTAGAAGAATAGCTCAAAACACTGCATATTCTCTCTTATCTGACACACAGATTTTGGAGTCTACTAATGGGCTGATAAGCTGAATCAAGTGTGTCTCATTAGGGTGAAAAGAATTCAAATGTGCATGGTTGGGGGATGCCACACTGCCTAGCTATCATTTCCGAGTGTTTTCCTGTGTTTGTTTTTTGGTTCTTTGTCCTTAGATTGTTTCCCGTTTGTGATTGTTCGCTGCCTACCCTGACCATTGCTTTGTTTACCGACTCTGTTTTAGCCTAACCCTTATTGTACCTGTTTGCTTCTTCTGACCCTGCCTGTACGACCTTGCTTTAATCAAATACTGCACATGGATCCACACGCCTCCGTCTCCAATGTTGGGAACCACACTCATCTGGAACACAACCATAGAGTTTCATTGGTGGATGGTCAGCATCACCCAGCAGCCATATAGTAATGCACTCAGAGCAAATCACTCAGATCACCTTATATAGTAACCATGTCCTAACCACTCAAGACCTTATTAGTCATGCACGATGAAGCACCACTCTTATTAGTGTTTAATGTAGTGTATAGTTCACATTAACCATTAAAGAAGAGACGGTATAAATCTGTACATGATGGAGTTTGCAGAATGACATTGAAGAGCATGTCATATGTCAAAGCTTGCGTCATGCTTAAAGTTATAGTTCTCCATAAATTGAAAACTAAAAATCATTTACTCACGTGTATGCTATTCCAAACGTGTGCGACTTCCTTTCTCCTGTGGAACACAAAAGGTCATTTAAAGAATGTTGTTACTGTTTTCATCCATACAACTCAAGTCAATGGGGTCCAAAACAACACTGAACCCCACTTACTGTTAAACAGAGAATCCAAATGGATTTTTCTAATCTAAAGAAGCTTTTCTGCTATAAGGAATCTTTTGTACAATTACAAAACTTCCATGGATGCAAAAGGTTCTTTTTCGAGCCATAGGTGATGATAGGTTGATGTAAAAGACCATTATTTTTTTATTATGTATAGCTACTCGCAGTATACACTCACATTAAGGTTAGCTGATATCATTCTAATTCCACCAGCTGCTGAGTTATTGCCAATTCAACCGCTATTAAATGCTAGTTTTAAAGTTAATGGGCATCTGTCTCTCTGGGGTCAAATACTGTATATACACTTCCAAAGCTCCAACCATTCAATAACACACCTCGAAGGGAACACAATGAACTTTCAGCTGCATTCGTAGTTATGTTTGCATATGTGAAGCTCATAGAATGAACAACATGTTTTCAGAGGTTAACAGCCAAGGCTGAGATCAGAGCGTGCTGTTTGTCAGGTAATGACCCTTTGAACCTTCCTTCCATTAGGAAGAGGGGAAGACAGATGCTGTTTTTGATCTGTGACATTTGCCAGAAGTGTAAACGTATGGAACGTATGAAACATATGGAGTGTGAAGCATAGACTGACAGACAGATGTGGCGTATCTGGGCTCCCTCAAGAGTTGAATGAATGTCTGGAACAAGTATTTCGATCTAAATTCATAGTTTAACAGATACATAATGAAACCTTTACATTTCATTTTCCGCTTCCTAAGCGTTATACTACTTATTCATTTCACCTCAAAGCTGCAACAGATCTCCTTCTGAAGGTCAGAAAATGAAAGCTTATTATTTGGTGCAGGTGTTTGGGTAAACATGCGAGGAACTTTATAATGTAATATTATCCAGTATTAATATTCTGAAGACATTTACCGTGACTTGAAAACCTTTTTCTGTGAATTTATTAAAACGACAAGAAACTAAAGATAATTAGACTGCTGTGAACAGAAAATATGAAAAGTTACCTGGGTTTCGCTTACATAACTGTTACCGAACTTTACATAAGACTGTGTGGTTTTAATCCTTTCATTTTTATAATACTGAAAAGAATGTTCATTTTCCATGCTGTATTTAGCACTGGCCTTGCATGGGCTCATTTAAATTCAGAATATGTTTTATTAGCTGCTCTGTGGTTATGGCTTAAGAATCGTCAATGCAGAAAGCCGCTATGATTAAATTGGTATAAACTGTTAGTTGCTCAAATCCTTATTTGCTCTAAAAAAAAGGAGGGAAAAAGGAGGATTTATAGAGCATTCTCATTATTTCCCAACCCTTTTTAACTAGATGTTGTTACTTTGAATCAGTGTGACCAATCCTTACAATGCAGCTCTCATTAAATTAACTCAACAAATTAACATATTAGCATATGACTCGGTATTATTTCAGTAAAGGCCTGGTTTATGGTTTTACTAATTTTTAAAATATTCTAACATTGTTTGCAGAAAGAAAAATATGCAGTTCTTTCCAACTGATGGACCAGAGTCGTGTGGATTACTTGTGGATTATTGTTATGTTTTTATCAGCTGTTTGGAATCTCATTCTGACGGCACCCATTCACTGCAGAGGATCCATTGGCGAACCAGTGAATGTAAATGTTATATTTCAAACTCATCTAAATCTTAGATAGCCTGATGGTGTATATATTTTCAGCGAATTTTTGGTAACTAAAACATGTTGACTATTTTAAAAGAATAAAATGGGAAAAGGTCAGAGTGCTGTTCTACAATGCTGGAATGTAAATGAGAACGAGAGAAAAATTCTGTAGCGGCAGCATTAGTCTAATGTGCCTGTCTGTGTCCTGGCTATAAGGAGGTGCAATTATGATCTTATCTAGTAACAGCTTCCTACTGCTAGAAAAACACCTCTCGCCTGGGCTGATTCGTTTTCAGAAGGAAAGCAAGTGGCTTACTGTTGGCTTTTTTTATAGCTTGGCTGGTGGTGATTTGTCCAGGAAAGTGCCAGGGCACAATTATGGAACAACTGAATCGAGCATTGTGAAGTTTGCAAACATGCACCGTATCTGTTCAGGGGCCCTGTAATTGCTTTGTGCTGTCAGGCAGTGTTGTTGCATATTATTTTCCAGATGTTTGAGAAGTCTGAACTGACCTTCACATGAGTTTACGCTCTGTATTGCGCAGAGTGTTTTTTTTTTTTATCATTTCATGGCATTACTGACATAGGGTCAGCGTGCCCACCAATTTGCTTTGCTTTTATTTCCCATTTCAAAACGGAAATAACGTTTGGACTCTTCTGTAACGTGTGGCCCGCTCTCAGTCCGAAAATTACCATGCGTAAAAGCGCCGCGTAATGCCTACACTTGGGAAGGACCAAGAAGTTTTGCGTTGCGCTTTGTGTTTAGCAGATAGTAAAATACTTACAATTGAGAAATGCAGAGCCATTGGCTGTGCAGCCATCTGACGTCACCTTGTATTCGTCGCTCTGCATGTTCTTTCAGTGAGCGCGTGTGGGCGCTGGGCTGGAGAGCAGAGCGCGGATGGAAGCGCTCCACACTGGATCTGAAGTTCTGAATGAACGCGCTTCATTTCTCCACATCATGGGAGACGGTTTACCGTCCGTAAACTACAGCAATGACTCTAAACGCGGCACGGTGGATCTTAACTTATCAGAACAGTGGCTCGTGGGCATGGGAATCATCATGGGTCTGATAGTGTTCATCATTGTAGTGGGAAATATACTGGTTATAGTCGCCATAGCGCGGAATCAGAGGCTCCAGACGCTCACCAATGTTTTCATCGTGTCTCTGGCGTGCGCAGATCTCATCATGGGGTTACTGGTAGTGCCATTTGGTGCAGCCTTGGAGGTTAGGGGAGCCTGGATGTATGGATCGTTCTTCTGTGAATTCTGGATATCTGTTGATGTACTTTGCGTCACGGCGAGCATTGAGACCCTGTGCGTAATTGCAATAGACAGGTATATCGCCATCATCTCTCCGTTTCGCTATCAAAGTCTTTTGACGAAAGCACGAGCCAAGGTGGTGGTTTGTGGAGTGTGGGCTATATCAGCTCTGGTGTCGTTTCCACCCATCTTAATGCACTGGTCCCGGGACAGAGAGGAGACGGAGTGCTACGACAATCCCGAATGCTGTGACTTCATCACCAATCGTGCATATGCCATATCCTCCTCTATTATATCGTTTTACATCCCTTTAACAGTCATGATATTCGTCTATGCCCGAGTGTACAGAGAAGCCAAACAACAGCTGAACAAAATCAACAAATGTGAGGGAAGGTTCTACAACAATCATGGTACTAATTGCAAACCAAACCGAAAACGAACCACCAAGATCCTAGCTTTAAAAGAGCAGAAGGCACTGAAAACGTTGGGAATTATCATGGGAACGTTCACTCTCTGCTGGCTGCCGTTCTTCATCGTTAACGTGGTGCGGGTGTTTTGCGCACAAGTGGTGGATAAGGAGCTCTTCGTGTTTTTGAACTGGCTGGGGTACGTGAACTCCGCCTTTAACCCCATCATATATTGTCGGAGTCCCGACTTCAGGAAAGCCTTCAAGAGGCTGTTGTGTTGTCCGAGGCAGGCGGATCGCCGGCTGCACGTGAGCTCGTGCGATCTGTCGCGCTGCGCCGGGGGCTTTGGGAACTCAATGGAGCAGAGCATGCTCGGGACGTGGTCGGACTGTAACGGCGCGGACAGCAGTGACTGCAGTCTGGAGAGAAACGGCAGGATGCCCCATTCAGAGTCTCAACTGTAAAAGTACAATTAATCGATATTACACGAGCAAGAGTGCTGTTTGGGTTTCATATCAGGTAATGACGACGACCGCGCTGAAAGTGTGATATTACTTGTTCAATAAACGATTAATGTAAGGTCAATTACATTTCCGCAGAAAAATGGCCAGTCGCATATTTCTTCTTCAACGAAAGTAGTTCCAGAAAAAAACAGCGTTATTTTTTTTTTTACTATCGCCGAGCAACGCACAAACTTAATAGCCTATATGGGTGGAGCTGAGGGACATATTTCCCCTCCCCCACTTAACACGTTTTGTAATCCCTTTTCTCCAGCTCCACTCCGGGTTTTACTCCCTGCTCCGAGCGATCGTTGATCGAAAAAACGCGCACTCGCTCCGCTTTCACTTCGACATGTTTCTCCATGAACACGAATAAGTGAAGTGATACGAAAAGCGAAAAAGTCCAATACCAAAAATCAGCACTTTTGTAAAGCAGCACAGCCAGACAAAATCGAGAACCGGAACCGGAAGTGTTGCATAAAATAGTTAGATCACAGTGCCAAAACGAACCCATTTAATCCCAATGTTTCCCAGCAAAACCAGCATGTAAATGTGGAGAAGGCATTGAAGAAAATTGCTAAATTGAAGCAAATAACAAAAAGCTGTTTTGTTGTTTGCCCTGGATTGCTGTTATTAAAGCGAAATAAGTATAAGCAAATTCATAAAATATTTTTTCTACCCAGAAATTGTGTGGAAAAGGTATTTCTAAGATAGTCCACATGCATTTCTTTGTTTCGTTAAACGTGACAATGTTCATTAAAAATTTAAATACAAATTTCTCAAGTTAATCAATCAGTTATTTAAAATGGGCTTCTTATTAAACACACGTTTGTTAATTGGTGTGAAATTAAATGTAGTCTATATTGTGATGTGATTGATTCATACTAATTTCATTAATATTAGACCCATTACATATTACATTTATCATACACACAAAGGAGCAAACTAGAATTCAAAAGCTGTCTATCACATTGCATCAAAACAGTCTGTCTCTTCATATATTGCTATATAAAGCAATTAAAAAATAATAATAATTTGTTACATATAGGCCTATAGTGCTTGTATTAACATGGGATTAAATGGGTTCAAACATTTTGCAAAGGGTTGAATTGTAAAAACTAATTTTTCAAATACAAACCATTCAGTGTTTAGCAGTAATAAAAGGCCGTTCGGCCTGACTCAAGCAGCGGTTTGTTAAAACAGTGTTTTTCATTCTTCATAGCAATGTTTTCAGGCCTTTACATTGTTTTGTCGGAATGTTTAAATTTTCGAATGTGTGATATTAAATCTTGATTTACCTCATACCTGTATAATGTGCAAATTGTACAAGGAGGAAGTTGTTTATATTAAACAAATGTTAAAATGTACAGTATTTATTTGATGCATTGTACAGCATATACAAAAAAGCGTGGCGATGTGATAATGTTAAATATTACTTGTGATTTGCACCTTATTTGTGTCAAATGTGAGCTGCCTTGGGGCAATGAGCTTCTTGCATTTTCCATTCATTTTGAATTTCTACCAGATGTAAATGTTAGATTGGTTTATCTGTAAATGAGATGCACAGACAAATTTTGGGCAGGTTTTGTTACGAATATATTGTCTCAACTTCACATTTTTACAGAAATAATTTATGTACCAGTGCCTCATGTGAAGTATTGTACAAGATTCATCATGTTGACGTCCAGTTGGCTAGCGTGCAATAAAATGTGATATTGTGAAAAGGCACATTGCTTTTTGTAATTACTGTCATAAAGGTCATCACCATCATCTGTTGGGATTTCGATATGTTCGATATGGCAAATGTTTCAGACGTCAACAGATCTTAAACTATTTTATCTACACAGTTTACACAGAGATTTACATCTCAATATGTGAACTACTCTCATCTGCAGTTGATTAAAAGTAAAAAAAAAAGTCCTTTTCAACATGGCTAATGTCTTCCAAAGGCCTCCCATTAGAGTTTGCCTTAAATATTTATGTGCTGACCTCATTTAGTTTGATCTGATTGCCGCACTTGCATCACTGTTGGGTTTTCCACCATTTTAGACCATGTTAGACTGTAAAAATAACACGACACGGCATCATTTCACGTGTGTACATTAACAGTATGTGTTGAGATGCAGGGTGTGTGTCTCTTGGTTAAGATTCACATCACAATGTGTACACAAAGAGTTAGGAAATTCTCCTAATGGTATAATTTTCCGCATCATTGGAGTGTCAGCAAAGGCTTTAGGAAAATATGGAAATTTAACCTTTCTGCAGATCAACTTGCTTTATGCCTTCCATGAATCAATTGCATGCAACAAAAAAAAAAACATATAGGAGTACTGTGTTTAAAGGGAAGTCTTTTTTGCCAAAAATCCTTAGGATAGTAAGTAAAGATCATGAAGGCATTTAGTCAATTTCTTACCAAAGTTATATTAAAACTTAAGTTTTGATTAGTAATATGCATGGCAAAGATCTTCATTTGGACAACTTTAGGTGATTTTCTCAGCATTTAGATTTTTTTGTACTCTTAGATTCCAGATTTTTTATATAGTTATCCTATCCATCCAAATCATACATCAATGGGAAGCTTATTCATTCAGCTTTCAGATCATGTATAATTTAGCTCAGAGCATCAACATTAGCACTGATTGACAATATGATGCAATCATGAGGTACATTATTTCAGTATAACCTAGTGTGATTTTCTAGTTTAGTTTAGAAAGAAATCTTTGTTTTTGAAAGAAATAGGTGTTTTGGAAGAAATATCTTCTGTTCAATTTAAATAAAAAAATACGATTACAATTTAAAATTGTAGCAGGAGTAACTGAATTTATTCCTGTGATGACAAAGCTATTTTACTCCAATCTTTAGTGTCACACGATCCTTTAGAAATCATCCTAAAATGCTAATTTGATGCTCAAGAAATATTATTATCATTAGCGATGATGAAACCGCTTCATGTTTTTCTGAAAACTTTTGTTCAGGAGTTTCTGATGTGTAGAAAGTTCAAAAGAACAGTGTTTATTTTACATAGAAAATTAAAACATATCTTACCTTATTTTCTTTTAAATGCAGAGGCATTGAAATTGTAATATATCAAGGTTTTAAAAATAATAAGCAGTACAACTGTTTTAAACGTTTAAAATAAAAATAAATGTTATTTGAGCATCAAATCAACATATTTGTATGATTTTTGAAGAATCATGGGACACTGAAGACTGCAATGGTAGACATCACAGGAATAAATTACATTATAAAATATATTAAATGGCATTTTTTTTATTATTTATAATATATTATTTATGATAAAATTATATTTTTCCTACATTTTAAAAATTAACTATGTTCAATAATAAAAAAAATATATATCAGGCATTTTTTTATTATTAATATTATTGTATTCCTTCTAGATATTGGCCTAACCAGATGGCAAATACCTTGTGTTTAGGGGGTAAGAGAGGAATAAACTTAATTTGAACTAACAGTTGTGTGCTATTCATTACAAGAGGTCGGATGCTTTAAAATGCATTACTGCTCTGAGCCGTCCCCAGAGCCCTCTCGCTTTTAAATTTGCCTCAGGGTCACTGAATACAATATGTCTGCCTCGCTTCGGCTAATGAACCTTATTTAAATGTGATTACCTGTGCTAATACAACAGAGCAGCGCTTCACAACAACAACAACAACACTGCCCACATCATAAATACACTCCTGG
>JAUMHR010000062.1:11363498-11380704 GCA_032361145.1 Enteromius fasciolatus | reverse complement strand
GTGTATTTTGATCAACACTTTTGCATCTGGATTGAAACGGGGATATGCTGTCAAGATTTATCTTTTATATTAGCTTTATCTCTTATTCTAACACACACACATATACATGTATATATATATATATATATATATATTTGTGTACTGGTTTGACTATACTTGTAAGGAGCCAAATGTCCTAAAAGTCTATGTAATGTCCTCACTAAGATAGCAAAACAAACACAAGTGTTGAGTGAGCGAGTGTGTGTGTGTGTGTGTGGGGTTTCCTGTAAGGGGTAGGTTTAGGTGTAGGGTCAGTGTAGGACAATACCACATACAGTTTATACAATATAAAAACCATTACGCCTATGGAGAGTTTTCATTCTTAAAATGTGTTCATTCCTTCCTACGACATATTAATTCGTGGCTACTGTCCATGTTGCATTAACGTTTCCTGAGAAAACCCATGATTTAACTTAAAAATATGGGAACAACTTAAATGATTAAGCAAATTCTTTCATTCCCTCGCGTAAGATCCACACAGTAAGATGTGAAAGCAATGATTAAAAGTGAACAACAATAAAATAAACCTGCGAATGAGGATGTGACAGCCAGGATTTGGGAAAAGAAACATTAAATATTACTAAATTTGTGACCATCCAGTAAAACAGGACACAAAAACCATGTCTTGATTAAAATGCATGCTCTCAAATTGGCATGGATCCAAAAGCATGGTTGCGATGTTACATTTGTCTGTTGACCAATTAACAACTCTTATTAACTACGCTTCTTTCACTTGTGTCATAATACTCACGTTAAAATGTTTCGGATGGGAAACAGTGTGTTTTGCCGTAGCACCGCCGGTGATTTTGGAAGCGTTTCACTGACTCTTTATTTGATCAAATTATCATAATCTAGGCCTATTTATTTCATTATCGTGGTACTAGCCTTTTATTTAGACTAAAAACTTGAATTCGTGTGAGGAAGCTGGCCTTTGGAAAGCCATTTGCAGATTCCGTCATTTTGCTGTATTAAGTTTAACGATTAATCGATTCATTGATTGTTAATTTAAACGACTGTCCATTGTGGAAGTGATCTAAAATTGACATTCCTGATGATAAAGTGCTCCTTTGGGGGACGCATGTCAATTAGAGGGGCTCAGATTCTACACATTCAATCATTCCCCCCACACATTTCATCATCTGCTGGTAGCAATCACCACTAAACAGCAATTTATGCACCATTCCAATAAAAATTCATCACATGCAAATCCAACGTCACTTGGTATCAATTCCAGAACATCAGAGATTTCCTCTAACTGCCCTTGATGAGAGTACGCTTATCTCTTTAGAGATAAATGGAAATGATCAGCTAGGTGTAGTCACGCTGTTAAATCAAGGAAACCTTATTAAATCAACCTCAGTTTTATGCTGTAATCAATTTCCACTGAGCCTTGAGCGATATACCAGCCAGATCTAACCTTCCCGCCTGTCAAAGGATCACTCAAATGGCAAGTCGATAAACACTGGGAAACATTCCACTTGAGGAATTTGGACTCATTGAGAAAGCTCAGCTGCAAGTAATGGCTAAAGATCAGCTAAGGAGGCTAAATTAAGCCTGACCTCAATGGGATGCGTCTTTGATTAGAACTAATGAATGTGGGTTAGTGCAGGTGGACCGATTGAAAACCTACCATTACTCAAGTGATTGGAAAAGGACAGAAATGGCATTTCTGTCCATAGCGGTGGCGGCAACCCAACTTGCAGCCCTCTGCAGCATGTTAAATTATTCATCTCATCCAAAGGCATAAACAAAGTGCTCTCATTCTCTAAGACCATTCACTTTGTTTAGCAAAAAGATGTTTTTTTTCTGTGGTGAAATGGGCATCCGCGGCCTGATTCCTCATGTACGGAGGTGCGTATGAATGCGTATCGGGCATCATTAGCGACCTCGGAGACGCATCACTCCCGCAAGAACAGACAGCTATAAATATCACTGCCAAGACCTCTCTGTTAGAAGCGTAGGTTAGCTCAGTGTGTGTGTGTGTGTGAAAGAAAAAGATGAATGTCTGCCAGATTTCCTTTTGTAATGAAAGTCAAGATACAAGCCTTGGTCAGGAAGCTCCCAAACAAATAAATAAAGAACAAAACAACAAAAGAAAAATAAAGAGAAAGAGGACGCAAGAAAAGGACAATGAGCAGCCAAATTCAACCAGATGGAAAGGAAGGACAGCACTGAGAAAGTTTCCAAACCATGAGCTCAGAGCTATTCTACAGTGGCAGCACTACAGAAATATTTGGACACTTAACATTGCCTGATCAGGTCAGATATCAGTTTTAAATATTAAACACACTACATGCCAAACTTGTGTTTGGCTTTTTCAGTATTTGTGTGGGTAAATCTATGCTACATTCATTTCAAACTAAATACTGCATTTCTTACACATATTCTATTAGACATTCATACATTTTTCAGTGTGGCACAAGTGTCCGAATGCTTTCTGGTGCCACTGTATCCTTCTGCATTATTAATTTTCTATTAAACTCATGGATTCTATTTGGTGTTCTTCATCACAGCTATGGATATATAGGAAGACATATATATCAGTGTCAGCCAGGCAGCTCCATGCTCATTTGTAAATGTCAAATTAAGCTTTGGGATGGGAGCAAGGAAGCTTTTCTCCATCGTCTTTTACCTTCCACTTTGTCTTTTTCCATTCTCACTCACTTTGTCTTTTTCCTGATCTCCTCCACCAACTGCTTAATGTGGTCCTCCATGAATTCAATCTTCTCGTTCTTACGAGCGTGTGCCTTCTGCAACCGCACAATACGCTCCACCAGCACAGCTTTGTCCACCTCGGGGAAGCTATCCACCACTGCCACAGATGAACCGGACTGATTCTCTGGGGACCGATCATCCGTACTGCTGCCTCGTGCGTTCAGAGAGCCTGAAAGTAAGGGATTTGGAGCTACAGTCACACTATAAGAGCAATATTACAAACAACACAAATCGGAAACTTGGCACAAACATGAGAAAAACAATCTGGGTTGAGATTTATGCAACAAATGCTTTCGACACCTCATGTCTCACTCTCAAAAATTGCAGGTTACAGTAACACACTTACAAGAAAGTAAACCAGGTCAGCAATCCAGAGGGTTTAAATGCATAAATATTAAGATTAGCTTTGCGTTGAAGCATTTATATGATATTTTAGTAACACATCACAGTATTTTAATTTTATCCTCACCTAAAGTGGGACCACTTTACTATATTTTGACAGGATATAACTTAACATATCAGTTGTAAGAGTATCACTTAATTTTGACATGTTTTTTGCTTTGTCAGATTTCATGCTGACCAAAGCTGCATTATTGATCATAAGCGGTAATTTTTTTAAATATTATTAAAGTTTAAAATAAACTTTTCTGTCACAACAACTTACCTATTCATAGATAGCTTTTTATTATAAATTTCAATGTATTATGTTCTTCAATGGATTGGGTGATTACATCAATAGGTAATTATTATAACATATAATAACTGTAATTCCAGCTATTTATAAAAAGATAAGTGTATTGCAATTAAGCAACATCACATGAGCACAAGGTCTAAAAATCAGCAAGGGTGAACTGTTGTATAAGGCATTATAAATTCTGCATTATATATAGGCCTCATGAAGAAAAGATCAAAATGACTGAGTACGTGTCGCTCTCAATGTCTCTAATGAAGTGTTAAATAGATGTACCTGAAGAACTGGAGCGGCTGCCCATGCTGCTGCCCTCTCGATCACATCCTCCATTCTCCACCTGCTCCAGCTTCTTGCGAGCTACACAAGGGCAAAAGCACACTATAAGTTGTTTCTTTCTCACTGACAAACACGCACACACTCCTGGCTGAGACAGACACCTCAGTAACAGTAATGGGCCAACGACTCTGCGCTGGGGGGTTGGTTATGACCCGCCATAAAACTCCCACCCACCAGGCACATCTGTAGCGCCCATCAGCTATTCAGAATTAAGGTTCACATTTAACATGCAGACCTTGAAAAGATCCTGAAGATCACGGGGACCCAAAAAAAGAGGAGGAGGAGGAAAAAATAGATTCGTTTAAAAATACCTTCACGTACTGTATGCCTCCTCCGACACTAAAGAGAGTCCCATGGTGCACGTTCTTCTCCCTTGCCCTCCCTTCCTCATCTCTCTCACAAAGAAAAGACGCTATGAAACAGTCTTGTGCCCTAACCTAGCCTTTCCTGCGGCTTAAGGCAGGCACAGATACATAAACTCAATCTGTCTGCAATGAACGTCAGTCTGCCCCACCGAGAGCGTCAATATGGCTTGATAATTACTAACAGTGCCTGTGGGCTCCTGGGAGCGTGGAGAAGTAACTCACAGCGAGCCTATTAAAATAACAAATCGAATTCTAGTCAAGACATCTAGACACAGGAGAAAAACAATGAGACTGGAACGAGATAGCCATTTTTTGTAATTGCGTTACTTTGTCTTTCATTTTGCATTAAAATTATTCGCATCAATGATTCTTAATTGGAGGGTCATATTGCTAACCCAAAAACGGGTCGCTGTGTTGCTATGATAGAGAAATCAGCTTGACGAGGAAAAAAAAAAAGCAATTCCAAATGAAACTAAACTTACATGTTTAGGTAAAAAAAGGGAGGAGAACATTTCCCACATTGACGTCAAAGGTTGTGCGTCCAACTCTACAGTATTTTGGCGGGAGATACTTGGTAGAAGGGGCCAAATTAGAAAGATGCCAGCATGGACCTGTTGTGTGACATGCTCTCATCCTCAGAAAACACGAACGTAACTTCGCAACACACTGAGACTGTATTAAATACAGCTCTTTCTTATATATTATCCACTTTATCTGTTGAACAAAAACAGATTTTGATTTATGATTTTTTTTCTTTTGTTTCTGCAGTAAACAAGTTTGATCATTTGGGTGGCAAGGGTAAAGCCTGGGTTTAAGTCAGTTTAATGCTTAACATCCTTCTTGATCATGATAAGCTCGTTTTTTTTTTCTACACTCAATATGAAAAAGTAATAAACATAAATAAAATATAGGCTACACAAAACAAATCAACAATAAAGATAATAAAATAAGTAAATATGTAAAAATAAACGCAATCTTGTGAAAAGCGCTAACCCTGCAAGAGCTGCTTGGTGAGGTCTTTGATGTTGGCAGCCTGTTTTCTCTTCTGAGTGACTAGTTCGTCTCGTAATTCCTCCACGCGCGTCTTCAGTTGTGATGTCTCTGTCTGTAGTGTTGTTCTCTCTGTTTGCAACGCCAGAACTTCCTCCTGCCTTTGTTGCTCCTCTTTTTTCAATCTGTCCGTCTGAAAACATACAAAAACCGAATAAAGCTTCAAAAAGAAATATTTTTTTGTGTGTGTCTATCTTTTAAAGAAGTTGCTTAAATTAAACTGACCAGTCAATCCATATTGACAGAAGTCTGATATCAAATTTGAGTATGTTTTGAAGTAACCATCCAAAAATAATAGTATTATGACAAAATCATAAAACCAACCATTTCAATAATAGTGCATGCTCTCCAATACCAAACAAAGCAGCTATTTATTCTGACAGGTAGCACTGTAGCTGGTAATCCGTTTAAATTTGTTTAAGTGCAATGGTTCATTGTAATAAATGAGATCATTATAATTGAATTTTCGTCATTACTCAGTAGTGTTCCTGAGGGGTATTTTCCGGCTCCTTTTCTGGGGCTAATACATATTTAATTAAACACTACAGAAATTAGAAATATTTGAACAACTAGAGAACAACTACTATTTATTAATAACAGCATTTTCTGATCAAATTTCATGCTCTCTCTTAATTAAGATAGATGTTTGTATGCCAAATAGATATTGCGGACAGTTTTAATAAACGATCTGTTAATTATATAGTTAAGATATTGCACTTTTAAACAGCTTGAATAAATGTGGATTGTAATATTATTTGTACTGCGGTCAACTACTTCCAGAGCGGCTTGGCTGTAGTTCAACTACTTTTAATTCCAAGTAGCTTGTTACTTGGCACGGTATGGTTTCTAACAACCTCGCCAACACTGATAAAGTGGTTTAACACAAGCGATCGCCTTACCATCTCAGAGAGGGATCTCTCAGTCTCTTCTAGTTTGCTGTGCAGCTCTCTTGAGCTGCTGTTCAATCGGTCCAGCTGGGCCTGTAAGCTGTTGCTCTCAGACTGCAGCTGAGCAGTTTTACTGGTCAGTTTCTCAGTGAAGCCCAGTAGCTCCGCCTCTCTTGTCCTGCTGCCTTCAATGTCCCTCTGCAAATCTGTGATCTGAGAGTTCAGATTCTCCACTTCCTCCCGCAGAGAGGCAATCTCCTGCTCATCCCTGAAAAGATAGGTACACGTCAGATACGAGGACCAGCACGTGTACAAGACATGCTATTTAAGCGATTTCCAGCCTTGTCTAGTTTCATCGTAACGGTGTACCAGTATTCCCACCTGACCAAATGACTCCACAGACCATAAAAGTGTCCGACTGAAGGCTCTAATTTAATACACAAAAGACAAGAGGCGTGTCATTCTTGGGAATGCACATAACTCATCTGCAGCAGAGCTTTTTTAAATACCCTCAAAAAAAGAATGAGCTAATATAGCTGAATGACACATTTATGTGGCCACCAGAAGTGAAATCAGAGCAGCCCCTGTGAGGCGGCCACAGAGGTATGAATTATTCTGTCAGCGCTGTAGGGGCCCCGTGTGATCACGCTACAGTGGATTCACATCCACCTGCAGTTCCTGCATCAGCAGAGTCCACCAACCACTGGGAGATTGCTCAAGGTCAGGCTGCCGTACTGATGCTCCACACTCAGCATAGGCACGGCAATATTAATAGGTGTAAGGATCTGAAAGTGGCATGCAGATGCCATTCAATCATGCTAAAGAGAATAAAGCCCGTAGTGTTATCAGAATTATTATAAATTAGAGTAGAATGCATTTATACCCACACAAAGAAAAACAAGGATGAGGAGTAAGGTCCAGAGTAGCACTGTATTTTTTCATTAGCTGTTTCAGATTAAATTAATATGTTGAGGTTTTTGGCATTTTTATTTATTTTGGTATAGGCTTCCATTTTTATTTTCATTTTAGTTTAAATAATTTGATTAATTTTACTTCTTAAATTTTAACATCAAAATGTTTTTTTTTAGATATATTTCAATTAACAATTATCTACCTACAGGTATTTTTTTAATAGTGATCATTTGAGGTAAAAACAACAACACCGTTTTTTTTTGTTTTTTTTTTTACTTTTTTTTTTTAATACATTAATCCTTCATACCAATATTTTAATGTATTATTTATTTAGAATTATACATTAACAATTATTAATAATAATGTAACTTTATTTTATCATTCTATAAACGCATTCTACAAAAATTGTATACTGTCAGTCATGATATGTTGTTTAATGACAACGATTTACATTTAGGTTCAGTTGACAACTCTAGTTTCAAGAAATGAATCTCATTTAATCTGGAAAAACTCCTAACGATCAGATTGGCTGCAGTGTATAGTTTAGTTTCTGTGAGCTGATAGCTGAACTAATAATAGATAATGGTCAGTAGTATGTTGCTGTAGGCACGAGTGTTCAGACCTCTGGTGCTGCTCCTCTAGTCTAGAGATAGCTGTGAGTTTTTCCCTCTGGTTCTGGATCTCAGCCTTCTGTCGGTTAATGATCTCTCTGTATTTGCACAGTTCGTCTTCCCAGCGGGGCCGCTCGTCCTCCAAACACTTAACCTGAGGGAGTGCCAAAGCATCAGAATAATGTACTCTTACACAGAATCATTTCATAGTGAACTCATATCTTTAGAAATGAGTTTCCACCTTGGTCCGCAGGGTGGTCAGCTCATCCATGCCTTCTTTAAAAGTCCTCTTCAGATCCTCCAACTCCTTAATCTTAGCTTTGTGCATCTGTCAATCAAACAAAATCACCATGAAAACCCCTCCTTTTGCACACCGCATCCCCATAATTCATTATTGTAATCGCCATCAGCAGAGGACGCCTGCTAGGCAACACTATGTTAATAATGCAAATGAGAATGCAAATGTTAATAACACTATTTCTTGCACAGGGGCGACTCATTGATAAGGAAGTACACGCTCTCATTGTCGGCCTCAGGTACTAATGACGCTTGGTGAATGGAGGCTCATTTACTCATAAATACGTTTAAAAGCAGGTGGCAAAGTGCCATACGGGCCAACGGTTTATCTGTGAGGCACAGTGGCAGAACCTGCTAAAAACAGCAAACCAAAGACACGAGGTGTAATAAGAACAATCACCTGTCCACATTACTTAAATATGAATTAAGAATTAGGGCTTAATATTATGACAGTACCTGCTGGGTAAGAATATACTTATATCATACAAACAATCTGGATAGTTTTTCTTAATTGTCTTGCGTTTGCGCTCTTAAAATGACTCATCCTGAGTGTAAATGAATTGAAATTGTACCTCGAGCTGGTCTGTCTGCTCTTGTTTTTGCTTCTCCAGCTCTCCTTTGGTCTCTTGCAGCTTTGCATCCAATTCATTTGACTTAATCTCCTCAGATTCCTGCAGGAGACAAAGAGAGGAGTAATCACTTAAGTATATAACAAGTAACAGAAACCGCAAATTAGGTTATATACCCCCAGATGAAGATAAGCCACTTATGTTGAGCAGAGGACTGAAGCAACCTTTTTAATAAACTATAAATGCACTATTTGAAATGTATCACCAAGTCACAATAGATAACTTGTTTTGCATTCGACATGCAGGGCAAGTGTTTGTAAATGGTGCCCTCCAGTGGACACTGCTTTCACATCATCATCATCAACAGTAAACGGTACCTGGTATGTGCGGATCATGTCCTGGCAGTTTTTGCGTATCTGTTCAGTCTCCTCCTTAGCTTGAGTCAGCTTGGCAGTTGTATCTCTTAGTTTGTCTTTTGTTTCCTGTCATCAATAATACATTATTCTGTTTTTAAAAAGTATTGTTATTTTTAAATAAAACCCTTTCTTGGTAATAAAATATAAATATTAGATACTACTACTAATACTAAAATACTACTAATATTATCGCTAATGTATATATTTTAGTTACAGTACAAAATGATGTTGGTGACTTAATGAGTTGGATAAAGTACTGCGAAAAATAACTTTCCACATTACCAACACTTTCCTATGTGCTGTTAGTGTACTGTATTTTTAGGGTATTAACACTTTATAGTTATAATCCATGCTCTGTGAACAACTTTTTATTCAGTATTCTCTGGTTTACCTTATGAGCATCTGTTTCGCTCTTCAGCTTGTTCTGTGCCCACTTTACTTTGATGACATGAGAATTAATTTCTTCCTTCACTTTCTCCAGTTCGCGGGATAGTCTTGTCACTTCATTCTCCTATAGAAAAGCAATCAAAGACAAGACTCCTAAGAATCTATATAAAGTCAATGCATACTGTAGATTAACGCACCATATCAAGGAATCATCCGAATTTTCATGTATGACCTTTGCGTCATAGAGCTGCTGTAGGCGTCCTTTTTCTTGGGCCAGTGTGTTTCCTCGCCGAGCCTGTTTGTCTACTTCTGCTGTGGCCTCCCGTAGCTTCTTCTCCAGCTGCTCCTTCTCCCTCCGCAGGTCCAGAGCTTCCTTTTCACCTCGAACGTACTTCATCACCATTGTCTCCTTCTCCTGTCGTGCCTCCTCACATTTCTTATTGGCCTGGGGAAAGTAAAACAAATGTAAACACACAAACAAAAATGTAGGATCTGATCCTATAACCATCTGGTGGATACCGGCCCAAATATACACCTTTCTATAATAACTTGGGCGTAAAATATTTTATGCATCCAACAGAAGTGAAAGAGCAAAAGAGGAATTGACTGAGGAATTTACATGAGTGACGGTTTGAACAACCCCTGCCGAACTAGAATCAAGTAATCATCTGGTTACCAGCCCAAATTTACACCATTCTGTAATAATTTGAGCATTTAACATATTTAATGCATCCAAACACAGTGAAAGAACAAAAGGCTGGCCCTCACACAAGACTGAGGAGCTTACATGGCAGTAAAGAGCTGTTTGAACTAGATTGATGTGAGATTTGAACCATGACCATCTGGCTAGCAGCCCGAATATACACCGTTCTATGATAACTTGGGCTTTTAACTTATTTTATGCATCCAACGGCAGTGAAAGAGCAACAGAGAGGCCCTCACACTTCACTGAGGAATTTACATGAGAGTGAAGGGCTGCTTGAATAACTCCTGCCAAACTAGAATCATGGAAGACTTGAACTTATAATCAACTGGTTACCAGCCCAAATATACACCTTTCTATAGAATCTTGGCCATTTAACATATTTTATGCATCCAAATACAGTGAAAGAGCAAAAGTCAGGCCCTCACACTTGACTGAGGAGTTTACATGAGAGTGAAGGGTTGTTTGAACAAGTCCTATGTGGTTACCAGGCTGAATATACACTACTCTGTAATAACTCAAATTAGGATCATGTGAGAATTTAACCTATAATCATCTGGTTACCAGCCCAAATTTATACCATTCTGTAATAATTTGAACATTTAACATCTTTTAAACACAGTGAAAGAGCAAAACACTGGCCCTCGGAACTGAGGAGTTTACATGACAGAGAAGAGCTGTTTGAAAAAGCCCTGCCAAACAAGATTCATGTGAGATTTGAACCCATGACCATCTGGTTACCAACCCGAACACACACCATTCTTTGATAACTTAACCATATTAGATGCATCCAAAGACCTGAACCCTGAAACTTGATCAATTAGTTTAAATGGGAGTGAGGGGCTGTTTGCAAACTAAACACAACTGTTATATTTTGTGCACATTTTTTTTCGATATCCAAATGCTGGAATTTACCCACAGTTGCATGTACTAGAAAAGAATGAGGATAAAAAGACCAATGCAAACCCATCTTAATGACCCTCTTTCACTTTGTGCAAACAAGACATCAATGATAAGATTTCATTTTAAGGACAGACTGATTTAACAGTAGCCAGTGTTCCTATGCCAAAAAGGCTTTATTTGGAGTGTCTCTATAGCGATGACCTCTCACCTGTTCCAGTCGATAGGCCATTTCCCTCTGCATCTGTTGGATTGCATTTTTAGCTGCCTGATCTTGGTGAACCAGTTTGTCTTTGGAGTCTTTCAGCTCCTTCATAAGTTCCTCCACCCGGCTTTCAAACTGGTAAAACAAGAAAGGCACCGAGTCAAACGCAGTAACTGTGGTAACCATAAACACATTAATAATGATAACAAAAGAGACAGTGCTTACAGACAGTAGCTGATCCAAACAAATCAGTGTTTACACACACAGCGAGTGAAATATGACCTGTGCCTTCATTTAAAAGTCAAGTTCTGGACAGCTTATGAAAATAGATTCAAACTAAAAATGTAAATCCATCACAAAGGTTCCTTTCTGGCAACCATGTGTAGGAACCAAGTGTTACATTTTCTTCACAGTGCCACTATTGAACGAAAGTAAACAGACGTGCAAGGTTTCATTCTGAGGAAATGTTTGTCTGGGTGGCCTCCGATGCCTGTTCTGACTATGAGGAGAAACCATGACAACAAAATGCACTCAATAGTTGTCATTACTGCTACACTTAATTACAGCTTCTCGACCCGTTCCCCCCAGGGTGCTCTGTTTGATCTGTGCCATTACTCTCCATGGCAGGGGGCTTTTTCAAACTGAACTACGGTCTCTCTGAGTCGTTCTCAGACAAACCCATTTTTCCAGTATCAAATGAAAGCTCTTCAGCCAACAAGTGTTCTCTAATCAGTGCACAAGGGACAGTCATGGATAGCCATCCACATACTGAAGAGGCATTTAAATAACAAATAGTGTCGCTGAGCTGAACATGCCCCACTTCTGGATGAACTAGAAATGAAATGGTAACGAGCATAATTATACATGACTGTTAGGAGGTCAGTACGATTTTTTTAAAACACATTATTCAGCAGGGATGCTTAAAATTGATCTAATCACACCGTAAAGAAATATTTCTATTTAAATGCTGTTATTTAGAATTGTTATTTACCAAAGTATCCTGAAAGAAATGCATCACAAAAATATTAAGCAACTGTTTCCGCCATTTATGGCACTAAAGCAGCATATTATCGTGATTTCCAAAGAATCATGTGATGCTCACGGCTAGAGTAAAAATGTAGCTTTCCCATCACAGTAATACATTTGATTTTAAAACAGAAAACATTCATTAATTCATCAATACTTCACTGTTCTATTAATGTATTTTTGGTGCATATACATAGTCTTAGGACAATATATGAAAATTAAATCAAATTTCAAGCTAAACTGTCTAATCTTTAAACAGTATTTCTTGATCACTTCCTTTCGTCCCAATGATTGGCTCAATATATAGTCAGGTTATGCAAAACACAAATGGAGACATACACACACACACACAAAAACTATTAATGGTTGCCATTACTTTCTTAATGGTGCAAATATGCTGTTTCTCTGTCTCCATCCTCTTCTTCAGCTCATCCCTCATGTTGTCTTTCTCGGAGCAGATGCCCAGAATCAGCTCCTGATGTTTCTTATTCTCATCAAGTAATCTGAAAAACATTTACCAGCTGTCACTACCAATGTCAGCACATTGTAACGCACTGGAGCTGTTGCACTGTGAAATAACGCTGCTTGCATTGTGCCCATCTGTTATTCGCTTGTGAATGAGAAGAATATGTGTGCTAAACTTGTGATCTAAACCATATCGAAGACAACAGCTAATTACTTTCAATAAAGTATTAGGCCACAAAGTACCATAACGTAGAAAAGAGCATTTGATTAGCAGAGGAAACAGGTGTCCGTGAGCATCACCCATAAGACAATATTAACAGCAGGCCAAGCACAGAAGAGCTGTGGACCGGTTCCAATGTGTAAGTCAACCAGATGCCCTTGCAAAAATTAATAAAGCCAGAACAGGAGGGGGTTTTAGAGCAGAGAGGCTACGTTATAAAATAATCAATAGCGCAATCACAAGAAAGAAATCATATTTTACTAAAATTATAACACTAAGAAATAAATTGTAATGATTTGAACAGGCAACGAACCACAAAATAAAATATAACCTGGTCTTCAGTGGCTACTATCCGAAAACAAATATTTTTTTAACCAAATAAATATTTTACAAAAATTGGTGGAGGACAACAATAATTACATTTTTGTATTATAAAGGCTATATAATATATAATAATAATATAATTTTGTATAAACACCATCCAGATTATTCATGAACTCATTTCCCTTGATTAGCTGAAGTTTACAGGGGGTGAAAAAGTGAAGAGATTTTATTGCCACACACTGTCAATGAAAGATAGTAAAGTGTAATATTCACGCAGGTAAGAATGCCAAATTAAACTAATGATTTACCATCTCCTGCTGCTATAAATCTAACAGCAATGGACTATAACCTCTCATGAGCTAATTGAAGTGAGTTATTAATCAACAGCCTACCTCTTGATGGATTTCTCCTGTTGGGAGTACTTGTATTGTACACACTTCTCAAATAAAACCATGGAGTTCTGGTCCTTTTGAAGCCCATTGGGAGGACTTCCCTTGCGGATGCCATCTGACTGACTGTTTAACAGCTCATCCTCCAGCTCATCCAACAGAGACTCCTGAGACAAAGAGCGCTGGATCTCAGACATCAGTTTCCTACTGCAGTCTGTGTCATATGGGTTCACGTTGGAGTTAAATTGCGAGTTTTGGGGAACTGAAACAACATCTGGCAGTTCCTCACCCTGAGGAGCCGGTAAAGGAGTTCTGTTAAGTTCTGTTGGCCCATTGAACGCATCAAGTGGTGTGGATGAAGTATCATCTGTCCCATTAGGAACAGATGGAGACGATTCCTCAACACTATTCTGAGTCTGACCTTCTGATGCTGTAACCACCTCCACTGCTTCTTCAAGGCCGGAACATTCGGGTTCTCCATCGAGAACGGCGGAAAGTGATTCTACAGCACTGTCTTGAACAGCAGGTGGAGTCCTGACATCGTCAATGGAGGCTGTTCCACTGTCGCAGCTTGTGTTCCCATCCCCCTGTGCATGTTCTCCAAGTCCTTCATCTTGCTGGACCTTCATGTGCATGTCTGGTCTCTGATCTTCTCTGTCCATACTATCAGAAAGAGCACCATCCAGCTCGAGACTATCCAGCTCAGTGTCTTCCTCCTGTTCTTTTAAAATATTGTTTGACCCTTCCGCAACCACGCTGACCTCTGAACTTTGGGAGGGGTCAGAGGCAGGGGTCAGTTTGCTCTGACACTCCGACGGCTCCATGATCTCCTTCAGCTACCGCCACTAGAAAACACAAACATTTAGTCACATGTATGTAAAACGCAAGCTGAATAACCAGTCAAATAAAAACAGAAATTATGTACAATAAATTAATTTTTTTATAAAGGGAACACCATGTCAAATAAAGCAAAAAAAATCATAGGGCTATTTCAGATTTATCAGATTTCCTTCCAGCACCAGGAATTGAGGATGTTGTGTACAACGTTTGTGCAAACAGTCTTGCCACACCTGCTGTCAGGACACCGCCATTAATAGAGCAAGTAGTTTTCCAAGCCCACACATTTCTACGATTGAGGTGTGGTACTCTCTCACAAAATAGGAACACGGCTCTCCTTCCACCTGGAGGCAGTTTTGTGATGCCAGTATTGTGAAACTAAGGTGGCCCTTCCTTTTTTTACCGGCTTAATACATCATTGTATCAGGATTCAATGCATTACTGCATTTCCAGCTAAATGCCTATAGATGACACTGGAGCCAGACAAAAGGGAAAGCTGTTTGGCTATGATGAAACAGATACTGATTTTTGTGTGATTTACACTGAATGAGTGAAACTGGAGAAGACGCCCATCCGACAGGATAACCAAGAATGTGTTACAAGTAATGTGTTACGAATCAGGATCAGTGTTACAATATAGGCCTATTTTAGGAGCTTGCTGTGGGAGCTAACCAGTGTGCAAGAATGGACCTTGGCCAAAATAAGGACTTTTTTTAATCCTTGAGTCGCAGGTTCTTTCCATTTAAGAAAAAAAAATTGTAGAGGAGATTAAACATTTGTTTTCTCTCGTTTTTACTTCGAATCCCTTTTAATACTCTTTAAGTGTGGGAATGGAATTGGAATTTCACAGGTGGAAAAGAAAGTATATCCCCGTCAAAATAGTCCTTTTTTTATCTGTCAATGTTTTTTTCAATATGGTTAATGTTGGAAAAGAATAGTTACCATAACCAGTGTAATATTTTACAACACAAACTTTACCAAGAGCATTGTCAGCAGAAAATATACCATTTCTGCTGTAAAAAAGAGAGAAAACAATAAGAAATACGTAAAACTGCTATTATTTTTAGTATAGTACTAACAGTACAGTACAGTATTGTAAGTCTGCATATAAGCAATTTTGTGCAAATTTATTTTTGATTTTGACAAATGTTAAATATGTTAGGTCTACATAAATAAATAAACACCTTAATCTCAGTATCAGCATAAAGGACATAAATACAGTAGATTTACACAACAGCAAGTTACAGCTTCCCATCATGAAGTAATCATTTTAACATCCTTAATAAAATGTATTCTTGAAAAGTACACACATACTGATTGAAAAACAAGACTTGTCCGTGCAGCGGCCAATAACTAAAACTTTAAAGGTCACCTGCTTCTCATGCGTCCCTCCAAGCAAACATTGCCCACTGTCAACTAGCACCAAACTGAAAGGTTTAATATTTTTTACTGGCTGACACAGTGAAATACCTCAAAAACGTTAATATAATAAATCTTATCACACGTTTAGGCAGACTTTTTAAAACAGCTTTTAACTCAGATGAGGCTTCATGCATGAAGCAATTTCCTGGGCAGATTAACTTCCCTTTTCCCCCTTTATTATCTGCATTTAATCTGTCTTTGTTTTGTTATCTTCAGTCTCACACATATTTCTTAGTGTATTTCTTCTTTAATTCTCCAGGGGGAGGACTGACAGCGCTCAGCCACAAAAACCAGCACTGCCACAACAACAAATACGCTATTTATCTACAATTAGCACTAAAAGAGAAATAACTCCAAATGAAATTATCATTGTATAATTTATTTCGAGGCGATAAGTCCGGTGACAGATCCTTCTGTCCCCACACAGGTGCAGTTAGCTTTAGCATGTCGGCTAACCTGTCCAAATGTATCATATTTTACGTGTTTATGAGAAATTATCGGCTTAGTTCGCTCGAATTAAAACAGCTATGGTATTAATGTAACTAATCCCCAAATGGTCAATTACAGAAATGCCTACGGATATAAAAATACCCACAAAACCAGCTGTGTGGTGGAGATCTAGTCCTACCATTCACAAGCTGATCAAATGAGTTTCATCAGCCATAACCGAATTTAACAAGCCCTTTAACTGGCATAGAGTGTTTCTAATAATCTTATAGATTATAAAAGGTATATAACACTGACAGTATATATAACAGTATATCAGCTAGCTGCCACTGAGTTCACCCACTGACTTAGCTTCCAGGCTAATTATATAAACCTTCGCGTTTGTAGTTAAGATCTGGATATTTTAGTTTAAATATGTAACTTACCGGTTATGTTAACTCCATTTAAAATGCCATACACCAGCTTCCTGGATAAATAGTAAGTGTCAAGTCCGTGTGAGTGATCTCCTCCCGAGGTGACACATCAACAATATGGCCCCTGTACGCATTGATAGCGAAGAATTACTACCTCCGAGAAGGCTTGATCTAATACCTCCGACAGGGGGAGCCAAATCGGCCCAAACCATCAGTGCACGATTTTCTGGAAAACCACTTGTAGGTAAATTGAGATTTAGGCTATTTGAGCCGAGTACACGTATAAATATTAATATTGGTGCTGATTGGTGTAGCTCCTATACGCTTTAACAATAAAATATTTTCAATTTTAAATTAATAATAGGATGTATTTAACACAGCTGTCACCTTCAATTTAATTTTCTCATTAGTATACCAAATCTGACACTTATTGTCTTCATTTTTTAAATATTTTAAATCCTAGTGTTAAAATTTCCTGTGTCATATATATATATATATATATATATCAGTGGCGGCTACTGGTCTGTCAAATAGGGGAAGCTCATTTTTAAAAAATATTAAACTCTGTAAAAGTGCAACA
>JAUMHR010000062.1:11339943-11357101 GCA_032361145.1 Enteromius fasciolatus | reverse complement strand
TTTCTTCTCATACATTCCCGTAGCGTCACAGTGCATTTCCCCGTTGAAGCCCAGCGTCCATTGACTTCAATGAGGCTGCTTTGAAAGTTTTTTTTCAGTGCTTTGAAACTAGACGGTCATTGGATAAACGCTGCGATTATGTCCCATCGCGGATTTCTTAAGTTCAGTCGAAATAAAAACTGCTGCAACCTATTTCTTTATATTTGCTTTATATTTTTCATCATACATTTTACACAATTATTCACCACATTCCTTGTTTCACTTTTACAGAGTTTAATAAATGAGCTTCCCCTATTTGACAGACCAGTAGCCGCCACTGATATATATATATATATATACACACACACACATACATGTATTTTTTATATAAAAAGATTTTTCAATCCATGCACATTGCCTAGCTTATCTTATACTTGTATATATCATTATATCATTTACAGTAAAACAATAATTGTGAAGGTTTTATACATTCATAAAAAATGAAATGAATAATAAAAAATGTTGCACAACATTGACTTTTTATGTAGTCTACTGTGAAAAGCAGCTTAATGTTTAAAGGAGAAAAAAAAAGCTCCCCAGTCACGTGAATTCCTTAGGTCACAGAGAGGTCGTTCAATTAAACACGTGCACTGAGTGCGTTTTACCACGCGGTGATCCGATCCTGTCAAAAGTGAGGAACATTCTTCATCTCCGCGATAATACATTCGGTAAATGTTATGTACTTTCTGTATTACATATTTATCCATATAACATATAAAGTCGTACCCAACAAATATAACAAATTAAAGGGGTTAGACATGAAGATTAAACGTGCGCTTTCATTAACCTAGCAAGCCACGTGTGACGTGAAGAGCATTGGGTTGTTCTGAGAATAAATACTGCCGTAAATATAACGTTACTCATTATACAGTATTTTGTAGTTAGTTCAGAGGCTATAATGTAAGTTTTAAGACGCTTGCGTGCTCTAATCACATAAAATAGAAGTATGCCAGGGCATGCATGACCCACCACGTGCGTTCAACATTGCGTCAGTGCTCTTGCTTTAGATGTAACGTTACTTACCGCTCTAATCAAACACACCTGAACCAACTAATGAAAGTATCTGGGTTCGCTTGAAAATGACAGACGGGTGTAACCTTACTGTAGTAGAGTTAGAGCTAAACTCTGCAGGAAGTTGGTTCTCCAGGAGGAGAATTGACTAGCATTGCGTAATCCCAAATACTCACACAATGACCAGTGGCGCTGATTAACCCTGTTTTTCATCTCGCAGTAATACGGGAAAAGGAACAATGAATCGTGCCTTTACTCAGACCTTGATGAGACCCAATCTCCCTTTGAGAAGACCTGCAACTGGACCAAGTTCACTTAACATTACTCCTAGAGGCCCAGCACCAACATTTCACGAGCTTGCACAAGAAAATCTGCTAGCAAGTGACATTCTAGATGGTATGGGTGAAATGTGTTTGCAAATTACACATGCATGTCTTTTAAAAATGAATGTTTTGAATTAAATGTTCTTTTAATCTTCTTTAGGTCCAATGGGTGATGCCAATAAAAAGGAGAATGTGATTTCTGCAAAAAGTAGCCAGAATGTACGTATGTGATGATGTCTGTATTATAAAGTTATTTTTAAAATTCAAATGCCTAGTATTTCTCTAATTTGTTCTTTCTCCTCAGGCTTTAAAGGAATAGTGCACCCAAAACTAATTTTTTTTTTTTCTGTTGCTTATACCAAGTAATTCCAAACCTTTATGAATGTCTCAATGGGGACCAGTAACAGTTTAGTTACCCACATTCATCTGTTCAGCAGAAGAAATACATTCATACAGGTTTGGAACCACTTGAGGGCGAGCAAATAATAACAGCATATTAATATTTGGGTAAACTATCTCCGTAAGCAGAGAGCATTCTGTACAAGAAAGTGTTTGATTTTTTTTTTTTTTTTTTCTGCAGTGTGGAGATTTTTTGGCTCCTCCACAGATGGCTGGGTCTATGCGGGGCCCACAGGTCAAGCTGTGCAATTACTGCAGTCACCAAGGTACAGTAGGTTGATCTGCATGATTTCAGTGTTTATTATTTTTGACATTTTGCCACATTGCAAAATTATATGCTTAAATACAAACAATGTGGTAAGAAAAAGAACATTTGAAAGAAAGTATAACGCATAGGGATGTAACGGTATTGTAAATACCGCAATATCAAATTTTTTCGATAATACCATGGTTGCATGACTCGATAAAATTATAGTTCTTCTGAGAAAAGTTTGTTCAGGCGAATGGAGTGAACGGGAGCTAGCGGGAACTACAATTCCCATCAGCCCAAGCATGCCCATCATTTTTTGCGGTCTGTTGTCGATACAGATCAGTGTTGCCAACTTAGCGATTTTGTCTCTATATATTTAGCGACTATTCAGACCCCCTTGGTGACATTTTTCCCTAAAAGCGACTAGCGACAAATCTAGAGACTTCTTGGACAAACCTCAGTGAATCTCCGGTACTGCCGCGCGAGCTCTTGTTCTCCCAGCGCGGCGCACGCAACTCTCTCTGCGTCTGTTCTGTTCAGCGAGCGGCTGAGAGGAGCAGTTAAAATAGATATTATGTTGCTTCTAACTTGCTATTTTACATGCGAATAGAGCCAAAATCACAGCATATCCATTGTCTATATCTTATGTGTACTTGGTTTCATTATTATGAATTACAAATATAATTATAAACGATTATAAATAAGGATTTTAATCTAGACTAACATCTTGTAAGGTAGAGCTAGCTCAGTAGACCTTATAATGGCGTGCATTTTAGTCACTAGGTGTTCCATAAACCAAGATTAGAGTATAAGCCAGGCTTATTTCAGTTAGTCCGACTTATTGCCAGTTAATTAGTATTAAAATAAGTCAGACTATCTGCCATAAGCCTGGCTTATTTGGTAAACTTGTTTTATGGAACAGGCCCCTGGTTGACCGTTAATGACAACATTTCTCAAACTTGCCCGGCTACATTGCTCACCAGTGTATCAGCAGCCAAGTTTATATCATATGTTCTCCATTTTAGTTTTGATTTTGATATTTATTTTTAGAATAAAAGACTTAGTAATTTAAGAATACAAATTGTTTCTTTGAGATAGGCCATTTGTTGGAGTAGGCCATTTGTTGTGTTGTTTTTTAGGAAACTTCAGGTGCACTCGTTGTAAAAAAACATGCTACTGTTCTGTAGCTTGTCAGTCTCAGGATTGGAAAGCTCATCGTCATGTCTGCAAATCTAGCATCCCAGAAGTTTCCAGGTACTAGAAGGGATGTTTTCTTGATATTAGATTCAATTGCATTTTGGAAACACATTGTGAAAATATACCTTCTTTTCAATCAGTGAGAAAACTAAGGAATCCACACCAATTCCAAGTGCAAATGGACTTGGTGGACTTCAAGCTAAGGTATTTCTTTGGTTGCTGAAGTGACTTACATTTAGTTACTGTAGATATTTCATCGAATTCCTTCATCCTTTCCTTTTTTGTCTTATTTTTATGTTTCTTTTTTTAAATAAAAGGAAATGTGTGCTGAAGTACAGCCAAAGAGAATGTATCGACGTGATTTGCGCAAGAATGTAATTTCTAAAGGATCTGAGATACAGGTACTTTTTCCAGTTTAGGTCTACATTTCTTTGTGCCCCATAAACCGATATTGTGGCTCACAGTGGATCTTTTTTTAGGGTGCAGTAATTGATCTGAGGAACCCTGGGGAGTTTTCCATTCGCCTGCAGTCAGTAGAGACAATGGAGTCTCTGAAAAACATCACCAAAGAGCTCCAGAATGCCTATAGCACTTCATTTGCTGCTGAGTACAAGCCAGAAATTGGGGAACTCTGTGCTGTAAAATTTTCTTTAGATCGGGTAAGTTTTTTTTTTTTTTTTTAAGATGTATTAATTAATTAATTTTTTTTAGTTATGTTTATGAGAACCCCGGCGATTTTTCTTCTTTAAAAAAGCAGCATGATTACAAATGTGATCAATTTTATACAACAGTTCAATAAGCTAATATCAAGAGACTTGCGTTTTAGACCCCATATTGTCTGTTTTTGCTCTTTCGCCAACAAAAAAGCATTTCAAACACAGCAACAGCTCTATTATGCGTGTTATGCCTCTGAGCAACATGACGACATTTTGTTGCTGAATGAATCAAACGTAGATGATTTGGTTCAGCTGCAATGACTTACTGACATGTTATGACTTATTAACTCTAGAGAGCAGACCCTACTGGAGAATTTCACGTTAAAAGTATCTTTTTATTTTGTAAATATTTTCAAAATTTTAAGATGTTTAAAATATTCCTGAGGTGAATTAACACTTGTAAATCAAAATGGCACTTCATATGCAACTTGAAGATTAAGAGACCTTTTCTTGATCCTGATTTTATTTTAGTAACTGACCGCCACACAGAATATGAAGAGCATCATTACTTTAGCTTTAGCTTTTTCGCTAGTAGAACTAGCTTGAACTTTAGGCCGGTAAGTTTTTAAAGAATTAAACCTATTTAGTAGCCAAGTTTCAATCCCTGGAAATAAGCATTCATGTTCCTCTGTGTTATTACAACCAATGAAATTGTCTGTCTCAAACATTGACTGTAGTGAATATTCTACAGCTCAGTTTGGTCTTTTTCATGCTGATTTAGAACTGGTATCGAGCTGAGGTTCAGTCAGTGGATGTGGCTCGCAGAGTTGCCAGTGTGTTTTACATCGACTTCGGAAATGAGGAGAATGTTACGTTTGACAACATAAGGCCTCTCTTTGAGAAAATTGATGCTGCACCACCATTTGTGAGTTACTATAATATTTTAATAGTTTGGTGATGCTACTATGTCACGCTATTGCCAAAGTTGCTTTTTTTATGTGTCTGAAAGGCTTTGCAGTGTTGTGTTGCTGGGGTAAAGCCTCTGACAGGAAGTTGGACAGGCGAATGCACTATTGCTGTAAGGCAGTTAACTGCTGGAAAGATTCTCTCTTTCACAGTGTTGGATATCGTGAATGATGGAGCTCTGCTTGCTGTAGATGTTCCTCTAAGCACTCTTGGTAGGGCGTTCATTGCAGTCGCTCTTTGGAGAGTTTTGTGTGAAACGCACAAGACTTAAATAGAAGGTCTACATTTTTTTTTTTTTTACAGGTAAATACATGAGCACTTTCCTGATAGAGCAAGGCTATGCTTTAAAAGAGGACGTTTCTGTCAAACCCCAGACTGAGCATGACATCAGTGAGTTGTGCATTTATCTGGTCTTTCATTTCAAATGTTTTACTCCATTCTTTGTTTGTTTTTTTTACTTCTATTTGCATCGCCCTACAGATTCATTGTTGACAGCATCTTTTGAGAACTTCAAGCGCTTGTCTGGAGGAAAGAATGAGAACACTGATGCCAGGCCTCCTGAGCCGTTGACTCAGGGAGTGGGTGACACATTCACTGCTATTGTCACCCACCTTCAGTCTCCCTCCGAGATTCTCTGTCAAAAGCTTGAAAATACGAGTGAGGGATTTCTGCAACTCAATTTAAAACATAATTTTATCTCTATCATTATTACTACCTAACGTTGTTGTTATTATTAGTAGTATTATTTTTAACCGCATTTATTTGATTGAAGCAAAGTTAAAATAACACTGTCAATGTGATACAATTGATTAAAAAAAAATTCTCTATAAATATTTCAGACATTAGTCACATGATCTTTTAGAAATCATTAAACTACGTTTGTGCTGATTAAAATTTCTGAATGTTAATACTTATTTTCTAAAATATATGTTAATCTTTCAGTAGGCATATGTATAATGCAATCTTGTATTTAGGTGTTATCCAGCAGTTGCAGGTGAATTTAAGGGAGCACTGCTCAAACACTCCAGCCAATGAAAACTTCAGACCTGCACCAGGAACTGTCTGCTGCTCACTCTTCTCTGGTCAGTCCAGTGAAATTATGAAAATATAATTTAACCATAATGTTTCTCGCCATAGAAGCTTGAATTAATTTTTCCTTTTCTTTTTGATTCATGTACAAATGTCCATAGTGGTCCTTTAATGTCTTCTGAACTGATCTCCATGTATTACAGAAGACAACCAGTGGTATCGAGCTAAGGTTCTGGCTTATTCCTCAGAAGATCGTGTGTGTGTTGGATACATAGACTTTGGTAACTCTGAGGAGGTTGAATTAAACCGCCTACGACCAATCAGCAAAGAGTTGCTGGCTTTGGCAACTCAAGCAATCCCTTGTTCTCTAGCAGGTACAGTATGTTATATACAGATATTTTTTTAATTGTGTGCATGCAAACACCTTTAATGGTTAATTTAAGGGGTAGTTAACCCAAAAATTTGAAATGTCAATAATTTCCCATCTTAACCCTTAAACATTTCATAATAATTCACCAGGTATAAAGTGTCCATCAGGCACCTGGTCAGAGGAGGTCATTTCGATGGTAAAACGTCTAGTCTGCAACCGCTTCATTCGGGTTGACATTTTGGGTAAGAAGGATGGTAGGGCTCTGGTGTCCATGATTGATGAGTCCAGTGACCCTCAGACCAATGCAGCTGAGGTGTTGGTTAACATGGGTTATGCTTCCATTGAAAGTATGGAGGCAGAGAAGCATGAACCTACTCAAGCCTCCTTCCCTGAAATGCCCTGTAAGTGAGGAATAGATGTATTAATTTTTTTAATTTTGCCATTTCTTAACAGATAATTGACTTGTATAATTATATTTTACTCTATAGCTCTCAGTCCACCTGTTGTTGAGAAACTGGAGTGGACTTGTGCTGAACTTCCCTTTGATGGCCAAAAGGTGGAGCTGGTAATCAGTAGTCTCAAAAGCCTTGATGAATTCTACTGCTACAACTACAGCAAAGCAGGTACCATTGTTTATCAGCGTTATTCTTTCTTTCTTTGTAGGACACATTACGTATGTGTTTGTAACCAAGTATTTAATTGTGTCTTGCAGATGCTAATACCCTGACAGAGCTATCATATGAGCTCATGAAGCAGTGTGAATCGGAGAGAGCTTCCTTCACCCCCACTGTGGGGGAACCATGCTGTGCACTCTTCACAGGTGATACTGACTCATCCTTTAGAAGCAAAAGCCATGCTTACAGTAACATACTTACAGTGAAAGTAACAGGGAAAAAACACACCTTTTCCCTCCTGTATTGACTCAAACTTTATTTACTGGAAGCAAATAGTTGACAGCTGAGACTTGAGTACTTAAGATCCTAGATATGTTTTAAAAAGTTAGGGGTTGGTATTATAATTTTTCTTAAAATTAAACAGCCCAGAATCAATTATTCCGCTAATATTATGCTTGCCACACCTGTAGACATAGATCAGATTATATATTTAAGGTGTTTTTTTTTTTAAAAAGCTATTAAAGGGGACAACAATGTACTGTAAAAGTCTTTATTGGCCATTTTGTTTAAACCAATGTATCCTTGCTAAGGTTGCAAAAAGGCAGAAAATGAAATTTTCCAGAAATTAGGGGATTTTTATTTGTTTTTAAAGTTAAAAATGTTTAGAAAACCTTAATGAAATCTTCCACCACTTTGCATTCCTAATCCTTGCTAAATAAAATTAATTGTTCAGGAAAACGATCTGTATTTTTGCTTGTTCTTTGCAGGAGATGCACACTGGTACAGGGCCATGGTGTTAGAAGTGTGTGGTGAGGGTAGGGCCAGAGTTTATTTTGTGGACTATGGGAACTCCTGTGAGGTGGAGGCAGCACATCTAAAGGCCATCACACCAAACCTGCTCAAACTTCCCTTCCAAGCAATTCGTTGCTGGCTTGCAGGTCCGCTTTCTCTGTTGCTGGTTGTTAGTCTTTGAATCATTCAAATTGTGTTTGTTTTCCACTCATTACCACAGAATAAACATGTTTTCTCTAGACATTTTTAATGCATTGTACACGTGTGTTTGCAGGAGTGGAACCGCTGGAGGGTCAGTGGACTAAAGAGGCTCTGCATAAGTTTCAGGGTCTTTGTGCTGGTCAGCCGTTGAGTGGCAAAGTGCTGTCTATCACTGAGAAGGGTTATGGGGTGGAGCTGGAGAGCTCTGGACAAAGCATTGCCGCTGTGCTAATCTCGGAGCACCTAGCTAACCCTTACAGACAGTTGGAACAATCTCCAGTGCAGCCAGCTAAAACCAATCAGATTGAGGATCTGCCCACCCTTAAACCCATTGATCAGAATCCACCTGCTGAAGAGCCTTTGAAGGTGAACAAGGGAGTTACTAAAGACGCAGAAGATTCAACCTCAAGTAAGTTAGCTAGTGGCGAGTCGAAATGATTGGATAAAAGCTCTAATATGAACATGCACTGCTGGAAGCAGCGCAACAAAGAGAAGACCTATGAAATGAAGAAAATGAACTATTGGAAAGAATTAAATACACAATCGTGGAAAAATATATTTAAAACTCAATGAGAAATTCTGATAGTGTTTAGGCCAGCAGAGAAGGCTTTGCTGGCCCTGACGGTCCACCACTGAAGTTAGCATAACTGATGTTAAAACATTACTAATTTTTAAATATATTTTTAACTGTATTTTATAAAGACAGTTTTGTTATTGCTAGTAATATGCAAGTTGGGTTTTTGTTGTTTTTTGTGTATAAATAAATCTGTCCTCTCATCTAGGCGGCTCTTTTCCTTTGAACTGGAAGACATTGGAGCTGTCTTGCACTGATACTTTCCAACCAAGGGTGGCAGCAGTGATCAGCCCTGGTCTTTTTTACATAATGAATCCTGGACAAGGTGTGTACTCATCAAATAGGATTTAAAGTATAGCTAGAGCAACTACTATAACGATTATATTATAACTATCATAGGATGGCTATTAGAACAATAATGCTTTATATTCAGCTGATTTTTGTTCCTCCCTACCCTTCAGTGAATGTAGAGGGTCTGAAGACTGTTATGAGTGATGTTGCAAAGTACTGCAGCAAACAGTCAATCCCTAATCAGTGCCACCCTTTACCGGGAGCTGCTTGTTGTGCACAGTTCTCAGGTCAGTTTCACTTTCACCCATGGCTTACTCTTACCAGGTTAAATAGATGGAATCAACTATGCATGTGTAGTGTTATTAATTTACATGTAGTTGCAAACCAATTTCGGGAGGAAGTGCGTTCGAAACTCAATTCAGCTGTTACCAGTCTATCAATCAGTACCTCTTCCATCGTAAGCCAATCCAATCCCTAACTCCACTATAAATAATCCAGTTTCCTTTCCCTCCGTTTCTCATTTTTTGCATTCCCTCCGCCTTCCCTTTTCCGCCGTTCGCTCCTTCCAGGGGGCACGCAGGGTTCGAACCTGACTCTGAGCCACGCCCTCCGAATAGGGCTTTACTTTTAGTCGTTATTTAGGTAGCACACATATTATGAATGCCTTTGGCAAAATTTAAATTAGCCATTTTAATCTAGATTAATTTCAAAATGAACTTAAATGAATCTATGCCCACCCCTATTATTTACTTTAAAATTTCTTTTTGCATATCAAATGCTAAAAAAAGGAATTCCAGTTCCCAAAATATTAAGCAGCGCAACTGTTTTCATTATTAGTCATGTTTCTTCAGCAGTAAATTAACATGATAGAATTATTTCTGAAGGATCATTTTACACTGAAGACTGGAGTAATGGCTGCTAAAGATGTAACTGAACAATCACAGGAATAAACTGCGTTGTAAAATATATATTAAATGGAAAAAATAAATTAAATATTTCACAATATGCCTGTTTTATATCCCTTTTTTAAAAAAAAAATGCAGATTCCACAAACATACATGTATGTGTGTGTAATATATATATATATATATATATATATATATGTGTTGTTGTTATTGTTATTATTGTTATTATTATTATTATTATATTTTTTTATTTTTTTTTTATTTTATTTTTTTAAATTATAAAGGAATTACTAGGTATACTACCAGATATTCGTAATAAAACACTTGACTCTTTAAAGTAATAGGTAAAGATTAATTGATTGCTTTCTCAAACCGGTCAACTCTGATCATTCAGGTGACACAAATTGGTACCGAGCTGTTGTGCTGGAGGTAACAAGCAAGCATGCACATGTAATTTATGCCGATTATGGGAACATGGAGACAGTCCCGATTTCCAGTATCCTTCCTATCACCAAAGAACTTCTCCAGCATCCATTCCAGATAGTCAGATGTGCACTGGCAGGTAAGCCTACCACATGAACTTATCTACATGCACATAGCTTTGCCAGTGTTAACCCTCTTGTAGTTCAGAGGACAGATTTGGATTTCCAATTTTAATTGTGGAGTCATAATTGTGATCCTGTCAGTTTTTTTTTTTTCATTTTACAGGCAAAGAGAACTTCCCTGCAGTGTGGCCCACTGAAGTTTTGGAGCTCTTTGGGGTTCAATTGAGCGGGGGTGTCCTGGCATCTCTGCAGGGTTTTGACGGGACCTCCAACCTGCTGACCCTTACCCAGCAGTCTGGTCAGTCTGACAGAGACATTAATTCCATTATCCTTGGAGCTATGCAGAAAGGACAGAGCAAGGCTAGCGCAAAACCACCTGCCATTGTTGTTGAGGAAAAAAAGGATGTAGAGCAGAGGAAGATGCAAACTGTCAGCTCGATTAAACTCGCAGATCAACCTCAATCTGCAAACGTTGAGAAACCTCATCTGATAGATCAAGCCCCGCCTTTAAGTGCCAGCAGCAGGCTTGAGGAACCAGGTGAGGAATTAAACATTGAGCAGAATTCATGTTGTCAAGATGTGTTATAATGTAGGTGTTTATAGGGCTTGTGCAGGAATTTGCCCAGGATCTTTAGCAATGAAACTGTGATGCACAGGTGCTTTTCCACCTGGTGTTCTCAGATGTAACGCAAAGGTGTTATTTAAAACAAGCCTTGTCATCATATCCAAGGAAACAGTTGTCAAACGTTTATTATGTCTGATTTCAGAAAAGATGTTCAAGGCAATGACTGCAGTGGAATGCACTGAGCCGCACAATATTACAAGCACAAAAAGTGGCAATGGTGAGTGCTTAAACTTTTAATTTTCAGTCTCAGAAATGAAAACAATGTAAAAAAAAATAATGACATTTACAATCAATGACCCATTCTGAGTGGTTTAGCCTAGTGCATGACTGTTGTTGTTTTTGTTTTTGTTTTTTATCTACACAAATATATTTATATTCTTAAAATGTATTTTCTCTTCCAGGTCCTCAAACATGCTGCTGTCTTGAGCTAAAACAAAAGGTTGGAAAATCTGCAAAGACAGCTCGTGAATTGCCAATATGTATTGTTGACGTACACTTAATTTTATTAATATTTTAAATGTCTTTCCCTCTTTCAGATTGACCACATTGAGAAATTGATTCTCCTCCTTGTGAAACAAGTTGGTGGAACCAAATAGTAACTCAAGCTATTGTTTGTTCAAAACAAACGGTTTTCTTTTCTTATTTTGTTTTAGTTCTGTTTGAGTTAATATATTAATAATGTTTAAACCATGTTTGTAGCCTTCAGGTTGGCACTTGAGAAAACAGATTTTATACTTCGAAAGGCATAGGTATTTTATTTTTCTTACACTGAACCAAAATGATTGTTGCTGGTTTTTATTACATATAATGTTCATGCTTTTATTTCTTGAGCCAATGGAAAAAAAATATATTAACCGTGAATTATACAACACTGCCATTCAGTTTTCAAGTTCTACTTGGTCAGTTTTTTTTGTTTATCAAAAGCCAGTTTTGTTTTTGTGTCTTGATTAAAAACAAAAAAAAAAAAAAACTTTTGATGTTTTGTCTTTACATAAATGAGCATTCTGGATATTCTATAGTTTTTATTGGTCATAAAAGCCTAAAAAATGGCAGGATGTAGCAGCGGGGGAAACTTTTTTTTCTTCTAGTTTTTCACAATTTATTATCATTGACTCACCCACATATAGAAATCTTTCTTCTGTGAAGTTGATTAGCCACTAAGGGAATACCTGCCTTCACTCACCATTTATTCTATAAAGAAATATGGTATGAACCTGAGCAAAATCTACTCTTGGGTTTTCCATGGGAAAAAACGCTTGCAATCTTCAGTTTGTTAAATTGCAATAGCTTTATGCAAAAGAAATTGGTGAGACTTTGTGTTAACTTTTGATTAATTTTTGGACAATTTTGGTCTTGGCTGGGTTAAGAAAAAAAAGCGAGTCAGTTGATTGAAGATAAAGTGTGTAAGTTACGGAAGTAACAGCAGAGCAGCCTCTCCTGTTCACTACTGAGTCAGCACTGAGACTGACACTTCAGTACCTGCGTGGAGAACGGGACGGTCGTTGAGAGGCGAGGTAAGACATTTACTCATGAACTATCAGCGTTTAATGTGTCCAACTTGACATTTATTTGTAGGAAGATTTCTCTGAACTGAAGTTAGTCCATATATCGAAACGTAAAGTGCAAATACTCGGTGCAGCGACTGTAAGTGACTAACTCCAGAGTCTCGCGCTTTATTGCTGTGCTTGGCTTAATGGATCGAGTCAATGGCTTTAAAGTTTTAAAAAGGTTAATTTAGGGCCCGAGATTAATATAGCCAAAGATGTTAGATTCATTTTAACTGGATTACATTTAGCACGTTGCTTAATCTGAAAAAGAGAGAAAATGCGATAATGCAGTAGGATTAATAACTCTTTAATTGTTGTAAAACTGGTTAAAACCTTAGACTATTTAAACCAGAACACAAAACAAAAAGAACAACGTGGATTTTATTAGACTAAATATTGACGTAATAGACTGTTGAATCTAAATTGCGCTTAATATTTTCTAAGATATTAAAAGATGGATATTGCCAATGCTCAAAATTTCTGCAGTATAGCTAGTCTTGGCTGCAGACGTGACGTCATGGCACAGGTGAGTCAGATCGTCCCTTTGGTGATGAATTATGAACAATTTCTCATACTGTAGGCCACTAAACTATGATTCTAAATGTCTTGAGAAAATTTTCGTCACCAATAATGTTGGGGGAGGGGCTATGCAAATAGATCATCACAAATTAGTTTTAATAAGTGAGCCTTAAATGGGGAGAAACAAGGAAGGCGCTAACTAAATGTTGTGTGCTTTCATCCTCAGCTTTTCTTCTCATTTATGGTCACTCCTGTGGTTATAGGAGAGTCTAGTGTTGCTCCGGTCATTTGCTCCCTACTTAGGGATCAAGCAGCTGCACACACCTGTGTCTTGTCCATTAACAGGCATTCCAATTTAAGCATATTTTGGTTTGTTACACTAAATTATCTGAAATAGTTTTCAGTGGATTTCTGGAAGACTTGACTATTTAGTCAATAAGGTTTATTAAGTCATTTTAAACTGGGGTTTAAAATGGCTGTATGTGGAAAAGTTTATAGAGAGAAAAAAAATGTAAAAGTTAAATAAATTTTTATGGGTAGCTTTTTATGTTTTAAGAGAATCCATAGCATCAAAAAATCGAAAAGCTCTGAGTAAGGCTTTAGTACATAAAGTAGGACATAATGAAAATTGAAAGCTTAGAACAGTGACGAAAGTATGAAATTGGGAATAATGGCGAATTAGGAGAGCAAAGCCAGTGCTCTTACTGGGTTGCTCTGGCCCTAGACGACTCCACTTGTTACACAGACCGAGACAAGGTTATCGTATAGCTGGTTTGTGAGGTGCTCCAGATGATTATCGGCCTCAAAGGAAGTTCTTTTAAATAGCACCTGAACAAGTGCTGTCTGCTTCCTGCAGTTCATTCACAGGCAGGAAATGCACCTTATCAGGTTCAGATTTTATCAGATTCCCTTCGACAACTCCACTCCAACTTTCTAAACCCTCATAAAGAGTCCTGTGTGGCTGAATTGTCCAAAAGTGGCTCTCTCAGTTAGCTGGATTTGATTCTTTACGGAACAGATTCTATCTTTAAGAATGTCCTCTTTTCAGTGGTGCTCTGTGGGTATCTTTAGAAGTGCAACCGTGATCAAAGAGTGAACTCACGGGTCAGAATTGCCTCAATTCTCACTTCATTTCATTCCAAAGACACTCTGCCTTTAAAACCGCTCTTAACACCTGGAACCTGACCAATCAGATACAGCTGTGCAGACATAACACACACACATACATTTAGCTTGTCTCAAACACATTTAAAGGAAAGATTTTCTCAAATGCACGCTTGCATGAGTAGAGTTATATTGTTATCTGCTTTATCAACTACAAAAGACTTGAAAAAGCCAGGATGTGTGTTAGTAAATGTCTTTAAGTTATGTATGCGTCTATGATTCCCTTGATTTCTGTAAAACTTGTAATCAACTGGTACAAAAGTCTAGGGCTTGATATGATTTTTATTTTAATGTTTTTGAAAGAAGCGCTCACCAAGGCATTATTGCTTTAAAAACTAATGCATAATTCATTTGCAAATAAGCAGTTAATTCTTGGAGTCTAAGCATTTAGACTCAGTTTAGAGCCAGTTCCCTTTTTATTTTAAACAGTGTGGTTTTGGATGGTTGTCGGTTTGACTTTAGTTGCAGAGGAGAACAAGTAAGTGTTGAGATTAAATCCAGTGACCCATAGCAGTGAATAATTCTCCTGTCTGGTGCCGCCAGTTGGCATTTGTCAACATGTTTAATTTAATAATAAAGTTTGGCTTTTAAAGATGTGAACTTTGACCTTAGCTCTGGGAATGTGGCACAGGAGGATTTTGTGGCAGCAGGGAGACTTAATCTAAGATGAACAGTATCATGCTGTTTTCTCCACACATCATTGGGCTCTCCCTCCACTTTTCTCAAAACACAGACGGGTAAATGATTAGTCTGATGTGAAGACAGTTTGACTGGCTTAGACCTGAGCTTGGCTGCTATCAGGAGACATATAGGAGCAATGTTTGGGGACCTGTAATGCCTACTCATTAGGCTCATTGGACAGGCCACCCATAAAGAGTCTGTCTTGAGTTGTAGTGATGGCCTTGACTTCTGTCAGTCATTTAATAGTATGTAGGGGGTACAGACTTCACAGCCCAATACTACCTGAGTCGCTCAGCTATTAATGGCTTGTGTTTGATCTCGGAATAGCCCTCAGATTGGCTTTTTCCCATTTTAAATTACCATTTCTTGTTTGCTTGACCAGTGCCCCAGAGGGCCAATAAAAATTGCTGCCCCAGCAACCTCAAGCCCACCAACTCATGAGTGAAATTCCAAGAAATCTTTCTCTCCCAAATTTGTTTTCCCTGACTCACAGCTGTTTTTCTCTTTGTTAGCATTCTCAAGCCATTTTTTTGGTACACTTGCTCCATAGTTGGCCTCTTCAAAGGCTTCCTGCTAGACTCTTTTCCTGAGCTTTAATTAATTTTTGATTTGTTCACATTTTAGGGCTTAAAAATGTCCTCTAGTTGCAGAATGCATCTCCTTCTCATGCTCCTGTTTGGTCAAGGTAAGAGGAAGTCACTGAATATTTGACCGCTTAAAATTTTTGTTTTTATTTTATTTTGAAAATGCAGAGATCGTTAATTATGCATCTTTATTTCTGAAATGTGTTATGCTGAAAATATAAGAATATAGGAAATATCTGTCATAAAACTCTTAATGGCGCGGGTTGGTGGAGTTTTTGTTTGTTTGTTTGTTTGTTTCTGTGCATCAGTTGTCAATAAGCTTGCTCATTATTGATAAACAGCTAGTCCTTGCTGTAGTAGCTCCAACTGTATAGATCTGCTATGTGGTACTTTCATTGTATAATATACATGGGGGTTATTTCTTATGTAATATGTGCAGCAGCAGTATTTCTTACATGCTCAAAGCAGTTTTGGTGGAAGCAAGTATCATGACAAAAATATATATATAAAAATATATATTATATTATATATTATAATTCATTATAACCCCATAACAGGTTTTATTAGACTGATTAATGCTAAAATGTTGTAATAAGTTTCTGTTTCTAATATTTATTTTTACATTATTAGTACATTTGTTGGCTGTCCTGCTGACTCCTGGTAAACTGTACATATTTTGTTGGAGTGTGGACTTTCTGAATTGAGATATCTACTCGTGTGTTCCTCAAGAATTTTCCCATTACGTTCCTGGACATATGCCATAAATCTGAGAAGGGATTTAGTCCTTCAGTCCGCTTAAATCAGGCGATAAAATGTCTCCTGGTTCCACAGTGCAGCCTGCCAGAGAGGATCACCGCAGGGGTTGAGGGAAGATTCACCGTGACCAAGTACAAGTTGGCTTGTTCAGAGCCATATATCACTGATACTACTCATCTATCATGTGAAAAAATCCTACACATCAAAGTAATCAGTCCTTTCCTTTTGTTTGAGTTTTTTTTAATTTTTCTAATTTTGTTTTTGATTAATAATTTCCTTTAAAATATTAAATAAAATGATAAAAAATCAATCAAACAAAATCTTATCTTTATTTCTCATTTCCTGGAAGTTTTGTGAGAATAGCAGTGATTCAGAATGATCCAGATCTGTATTCACCTCCACCATATAATTTTTCCCTCACACCCCCAACCCCTCATTACCCCATGGGGACCTGCAGGTTTCTTGGGCCGAGGCCTGTTACCATGGCACGATGCTGAGAGTGGCCCTCTTCATGATGCCACGAGTGTTAGGAGACAATAGCGCACTCAACTCTGCAGGAGCGTTACGCAGGGTCTTAACTTTTGTTTCTGCCCTGGCCTGTTCACATGGCCCCTGCTTCTCAATCAGCAAATGTATGCATGAGAGAGCACGCCGCTCTGAACCCTGCTCACTCGAGCGGCAAACACGGGACAGGACAGCCTGACCATTCTCTTCACGTTCAGTGGGCGTTGCTGGAATGCCAATCGTTCTGAATTAGTCCCCTCTGAAGGATGTTTAGTGAGTTTCATGCGGAGCTGTGTCTTGGGGCCAGAGGTCAGCTCAGTAAACTCATTTATGTAAACTGTTGTTGACTTTGACAGTGCTTGAGGGAGTACTTTGGATCAGTAACACCAAAAACATGTCCAGGTCACATTTCACCTGAAAATGGTTTAGGAACGTTCAGTTTTTTTTGTGTGTGTTGTATTTTGATGCATGACAATTGACCATATTTTCATTATTGTTATTATTTGTTTGTTTGTTTATTAAGTGTGGTTCTCATAACACTTTTTAGTAACTATTACAGGTATCTTTTTTTTTCTTTATTTGTACAATAACCACACACACACACACACATATATAT
>JAUMHR010000062.1:11306713-11320823 GCA_032361145.1 Enteromius fasciolatus | reverse complement strand
GGCTCAAGTTATTACACTTTGATTTAAGATTATAAACAGACAAAGCTTTATTCTTCAGAGTTATGTGCAACAATAAATCATGCTCAGGTAGACCAGTAGTGTGATTTAATAAAGTAAATATGGTCATTATTTATTAATGCTGATTGAATTTTCTGTTTGAAGGACATATTAAAATTAAAAGCAAAGCTTCAAGTTAATAATTACTACTAGTGTTAGTAATACATGTTAACATTCCGTGTAAACGTTCATATCATAGATTAGCTATGTGTGGGAAATGGGTGTCACTGACATAAGCAATGATGTCACATACCAAGAGACGATGTTCGCGAATGACACACAGCTGTTTGGCCCACTGGCCAAGCCACTTCTTCCTCCAGAGGAAGGCACAGATGCGTGCATCTTTCATTAACTCGATGGATGCCTCGGGTGACGGCCACTGGTGCTGCGCTGTGGACTTACCCTTCGTCACTTCTTCCTCATCATAGGACTCATACGAACTGCTCACTGGTTCTGTATCTTCTGCAAATGCGAAATGTGAGAAATATAAGAATCAATAAGCAAAGGAGAGGCTGGTATTGTCTGATTTTTCAATGCCAATGCACTGAGATAAAAATTCTCAAATCATTCCCTACAAATTCTGGAAATAGTGTGAGAGAATAGTATTAGTAACTCAAAAATGTTCTGTTTTTTTATTCCTGTGTGGAAACAAAAGGAACGAGATTAGGATTAGTAAACTAGGACATGATGGGGGAGTGATTGTTTTTAAATGCTTTGTCTTGATAGTTTAGTCCAGATAAAGGGATTTCTGAGAGCTTTTGGGCCACAGAGAAGTGAGAAGACATCATGACTATGGCAGGTATGCTCTTAAGCAAGCAAGCACATGCAAAGTCAGCAGTTTTAAGCCTGGATGCATTAAACAATAAGGTTTTCTCAGAGCCATGCACCTCACTGCAGCCTGTAAAGTTAGTGCTGTTTGACTGTTTTCTCTCTGGATGTACACTGAGACAAACAGAGATAGATACCCTGAGTGATCACAGCATAGACCACACTTTTTGAAGCTTCTATGCGCTTCCTGACCCCTGTGATGATGGCAAAGCACCCAAAATCTACAGAAACACCAGAGGACAATAAAAGGGGAAATGCAAAAAGAGAGGAAGAGAAAAAAGATCAGGTGAGAAGCTGTAGATAGTGAAACCTTATGTGGCTCACATGTCACATGAAAAAAACAGGAAGAGTAATTAAGTGTGCCTGATGCATGAGAAATATTTATTAGTATTGCATTAACCCACTACTGATATTTTAGGGCTGCACTAAATATTTGTGTCTTGTGGTTTTTATGCCGCATCACCACTTTTGTATATACACGTATTATTTTAGGGGCTTCATCACTGTCAAAACGTATCCAACGCGAAATTCGCTTCACTCATCCTAAACCATGAGGTTTGGCTTGATTTCTGCTGCCGAAACATCAGACTTTGGCCACGCACAGCCCTTGTGTGTTGATATTACACAGCACAGCTGCATGCTAATGGCTCTGTATCCTTTGACCAAGAAGAGACGTCATCTGCAGAAGAATATTGTAAATGATTGTCCCCTCGCTGGGCTGAACTCTGCAACCCCAGCCAAATGCCCCATCACTGTTGGCCCCACTTCCTGGGCTCACGGTCAATCTTCCGTCACTGTGTGTCCATAGCCAAAGAACCGGTTACCATTGAACAAAGACCATTAGTGTTTTCTGTGCTCCCTGCCCGCAGGCTTCTCTGTATCACAGTAAAGCTGTAGACTGTGGGCTAAAACAGAGCACTCAATGACCACAGGTTCCCTCTCGTAAGACAAAAGCGAGAAGTGCAATGTTGAGGAAAATAGGAAGCCACAAATCATTGGAAATATCCTTTTTAGGCAGGTTATAAATGGTTTGACATAAAGGTCAAAGTAAAGAATAAACCAAAAGAAGATCATTTGTATTTAGGCCAACTTTGAAACCAATTTAAGACGTACCATTGATGCTAATAGGATCATAGGGTTGTGGGTCTTCATAGTAACTTTCAGCCTCTATACACGCAGGAGCAGGAGCTGGTGGCAGAGGAAATGGCTCCCTTCCAAAGTTGCACTGAGATAAAAAGAATGAGGAAAAAGAGAAAGATAATATCATTATCCCACATTTATGTTTTTCCTACTAAAAATGTTATGCTGGATGCTGAAGTTCTGAATATGAGCTTGCAATCAAATGTTCAGAGTTGGATCAAATAAACACATATGCATATTCTACATCCCTAATTCTAAACTTAACAACTACCTTACTAGATTTTAAACAGCAAATTAGGAATTTATTAAGGCATAGTTAAGTCTTTTTAATGGCAAAAATCGGACCTTAAAATAAGGTGTGACCAAAAAAGTGTTATCGAATGTAATATGTCATAAAAGATCAGGAACCAAGCGGGTCAATTTCAGAAAGGAACAACAGCCAAGTCTCAGCCAGCTTCACCACATCATACTTGTCAACTAGCTTTACTACCAAAGTTTTGCTGATTGACTGACCACCAATAAACCATCATAAACCAGCCTGATCCAGAATGGAAATCCGTGCTGATATTTTCAGCAGACTTCATAAACACAATGTGTAAACCTCACCAGAACAGAGACTATATCGAAGCTGAACATCTCTAACACACTCCCATGCAGTGAATCAAATAAAGGGACTCTCAAGAGATGAGCTGAACTAGTTGTTTCTGCACCTGTCTTTCATGTGGGCTTTTCTTTCTGACCGAAGGGGGATTCTTCCTCGAAACTGATCTCTCTCTGACCTCAGCCCAGCTCAGCTAGAAAAGGAATTCCACACGTGTTTGCCTGCAGGAGTAATGGTTTTAAAAGGGTGTGGAGCTAGCGATGAGGTTTCCCAAATCAGCCGTTTCATAACATTACTAAATTACCCACTGATACCCACAATGCAATGACAGCCCCAGGGCAAACTGAACACTGATCCTCTCCTCATGACACACAAAACACTGATACACACACACACAGGGCTGATTAGGGCTAGCGGTAGCTTGTGAACCATAAAGTTGAATAATGATAAGAGGTTACAGACGGCTGGGAAAATCTCCTCTTGCTTGCAATCCACTTTATACTAAGTGGCTGGATTGAAACCTCCTGTCTGAAATGATGTGCTTCTCGAAAGCAGAAGTGAGACGAACAGGCAGGCTAAGTAATGGCAAGGCATGTATATAAACAACTGGATCTCAAGGACACAGGAAGTTTAATGCAAAAGCTTGCTAGAGGCTCCGCTTCAATCAGTCTCCGAGTCAAAGAGTTACCCAAATGTAAAGGGACCAACAAAAATTATTAGGGTTTTGGTGGGAAAATAAGAGCAGACTAAAAGAGAAGGATCATGTTGATTGAACTGTGTAGAAAGTATTCAACCCCAACTCACAACCCCCACATTTTTCACTTCATCCCGCCCTCGCTCTTCTGACACTCAACATAAAATCTCTCAAAGAGAAAACAGTGTGCTGAGTCCTCAGGCATCTGACAATGATTAAAAAGAAAGTGAAGGCATTTCAGGGTAGGCTACAACTCTATTGCTTCTTCTCCGGCCACTGCTGAAGGTCAAGACCATGTCCACATCCCAGAACCAACGTGACAACAGTGGGATCTGTTTATATGCTGTTAACTGGATATAAAAATCACTGTGAGTAAAAGACAAATCCTAAAATCTCAGTACTGTACGTCGAGACTGAACTCCACCCAAGGCTTGTTTTCATAATCTGCAAATCTACAAATCACACCATCTTCTCCTTAAAAAGAAAAAAAAGAGTCAGAAAAAAAATTAGTCTACAGTATATAGGAAACGTTCAAGAGTAAGACATAAATAATGATAAAGCACCAGTCTTTGGGACAAAAAGCAAAAAATGCAAATGGGCAAGAGACCAAAAGAACACCCAGAACATGGAAAATCCCCCGTTCCCATGCCAAAAATCCATTGAAGAAAAAAATGTAACTCGCCAGGGCCAAAACACTTCTGAGGTAGAGAGGGTACTGAAGGAAAATAATCTTTTTAGTCTTATTAAAAACAGGAGTGGCTTTCTGAACTACTGTCATCACTTCATTTATGGCTTTCTGTCTTTATTAAAATCATTATAAGTCAACCGTGGGGAAAATTACTTAATGCAATTGTTTAATCAAACCAACTTAATTTAAACTCTATTAATTCAAAATTGCATTGGGACTTTTTTGTAGCATTAGTGCTGATCATTTAGCACTACTATTTTGAAGTCTGTGGCCTATATGCTATTTTAGTGTGTTGCTATTTTCAGTCCAGCAAGTAGCTGCAGCGTGTGCACACTTCTGTTTACAAGTCAAACCCAAACAGAAACACTGACTTGAGGTCTAACTTTATGATTCATTTAAAGTAATCTGGTGAGAACGGGCAGGAGAGAGGTGTAATGGGGCCCCCTTGCAGTTTGGGTCAAAGCAGGGACACAAGTGAAGAACAAGTCGAAGGGTCCACTGGAATTCTGAGAGTACGGGTTGAAGAGAGCGTTTTCACCATAGACAGGGCCATCCTGGGGCAGAACAGTGAGTATTTCCGTGCTCTCTTCCGCTCTGGTATGAAGGACAGTCAGCTGAACGAGTTCCACCTGCAGGGAGGCTTGAAAGCCAGGGGTTTCCTCATCGCCATGGCAGTTTCCAGAGGTGAGTGTCCCGCTATAAGAGACCCAGACGAGATCGTGGAGGCTGCCGAGTGTGCGGCCTTCCTCCAAATCGATGTTTTGGTCCAGCACTTGATAGACATTCTTGATACTGACAACTGCATTCTTCTGTACCACACGGCAGCGGTGTACGGCTTGTGGAAGTTGTTTCAGAGCGCTGCAGTGTTCATTCGTGATGCTTACAGTGATGTTCAAGATGCTCTCGAAGCACTTCCAGATGAGCTGATCTGCTACGTTGAGTCCCTTTCACCAACGTCTTTTGTCGCTCTAGGAACTCATTCGCCATCTATGAAGATCCTGCAGGACTGCTACAGGACGGTGTTTTACCTCGATGAGAATCTAGGAGCTTGGAAATATCTTACTGATCTACCGACAGAGGCCAGCACCTCTATGGCCGGGGTGGCCGTTGTGGAGAACCGATTGTATATCGTTGGAGGAGTGCGAGGAGTTAGCAAGGAAACTGTTGACTTGAGCTTCTGTTATGACACAGATTCCAACACTTGGAATGTGTTTGATGGTCCTCAGCAGTCTAGGTATAACTTTATCCTGTTGGGTCACAACGGATATTTGTACGCAATCGGCGGTGAATTTGACAAAAGGATCATGTCCTCGGTAGAAGCCTGTGATGTTTCTACAGGCTTGTGGACATTTTGCAAGCACGCACCTCGTTCGGTGGCTGGAGCGGCTAATGCGGTTGCCAGGCGTAGGATATTTGTGTGTTTCTGGAAGCCACCGGACACTACAGATATTTATGAATATGCACCTAAAAATGACAAATGGACGCGGGTCACCACTATGGTCAAGCCTCAGAGTTACGGACACTGCATGGTGGCTCACGGCGACAACCTGTATGTCATGAGGAACGGCCCCTGCGATGACTTCCTACGCTGCCTCATGGACTGCTACAATATCACTACGGGTCAATGGACGGCCATGCCAGGGCACTACGTCAATAGCAGGGGCGCCCTCTTCACGGCTATGGTGAGGGGGAACTCTGCATTCACCGTCAACCGCAATTTGACCCTGGAATATGTAATTTGTGGTGACAACTGGAAGCCTCGTAGACAGATGACGGGTTTTCCAAAAAGTGGCTCACTTTGGACTTGCTTACTCAGACTTCCTAAGAGCACAGATGCACAGCAGAAATGTGTTGCAGAGAAAGCCATGGAGATGGACGCCAATGTGGAAAGTGTGGAAGAAGATTCAGTAGAGGCTAATTACCCACCTTAGGGATCGCAGATCAATCTGTTATTTTGTTTTGCAATTAAAGGGTGACTCCACCCCAAAATGAACATTTTAAAGCGATGAGAATACATTTTGTATGCAAAGAAAATAAAATCAACATTTGGTCTCCCTTTATCACATCGCCATTTTGGAACGTATCCGCTGGATGAAAACTGCATACGCTCTTCTGTTTCAGCCATTTTTGTTCAAATCTAATAAATACACATAGAAAATGTATCCTTGTGTTGCGACTGACACAGAAGAGCATACATTATTTGCTTGGCAGTCATTGGGACAGTCAAAAGCCTTCTGGTTTTCATCTAAAATATCTTAAATTGTGTTCCAAAGAAAAACTAAGCTTTTACGGGTTTGGGACGACACGGGGTAAGTGATTAATGACAAAATGTAAATTTTGGAGCGGCGTAACCTTTTAAAGAAACAGTATTACAAAGACTTTCAAACCTCCATGGCTTTCTTTCATGCTGAGCTCAAAAGATATAAAACAATACACTGTACACTGTTTTCTATATTCTTCATAATATCCCCCTTTGTGTAAAAACAGAAAATCATACAGGTTTAGAACAATAATCAACTTTCCCTTGCAGAATTTCCAATGAATGAATGGCATATAATAGACATGCATTAAATAAATAGGTGTGAACATGCTTAAAGTTTCTTGTTCCCACACATATGCACACGCACACGTGTCCATGCTCTAACTGCGGTTCTCTAGCCTCTATAAACAGCTCCCCGATCGCTTGTGCAGCTGCTGTTAATCAGCCCCAGCACCCTGCAGATGGGTCTGAAGTTCAAAGACTTCTCACTGGAGAGCTCTAATGCTCTCCATCCTCCTGTCTGTCTGTATGTCTGACCGACTGCACACTCCCACAGCAGATACAGGAGCTACAAAGTATTTCAACAAAGAGCCTACGCGCTTTTTGCTTTTATTTCTATCATTTTAAAATGTGGGTTATCTTTTAGGACAATTGCTGTTTCTAATCAAGGCGGGCCTCATTATCGACCTGCAGGACTAGTTATTTGGCTTCTTTGTGGCTTATAAACAAACACACAGCCATTTTTTTGAACGTGGGAAAGAGATGCATAACAAATATGTGGTTAAAATGAAAGTAAACAGCCGATAATAAATGACAGCAGGACCACAGTGTCTTGCATTGTTGATTGAAGAGTGAGATTAGTTAGCTCGGAAGGCCGATATAGCTAAATAAAAATGCATACATAGTTATTCATGATTATATTCATAATAATATGTTTATACTCTGTTAAGGCTTCTTTTAACCAAGCTGTGATTAAATAGAATCAAATTATGTAAAGTTTATGTACAATAAAGTACAAATCATGTTAAAAAAAAAAAAATAATAATAATATTAATAATAATAATAACAAAAAGTTTAAAATGTAAATGGCAAGTAAATCACACAGTGGGTTAGGGTTAATAATAACAATAATAACAATAATAATATTTATAATAATAGTAATATTTTAAATTATGCTTTACATGAACCAATAAAAAAATATGAAGCAACATATATTAAACTTAAATATTTTAATACATGAAAAAACTCTACTTCTTGACTTCCATGAACATTTATTTACTGAAGATGTAAACAGATCACTGATTCTTGAATTACTAAATCATATATTCCTCAATCACTAAATATTTGGATTATGAATCATTAAAGTAAAAAGCATTGAAAAGTGTGTTAAAATAACTGTGATATGCACAGAAAATCATTGAAAAAATACAGTATAGCGTGACTATTCAGTAATTACTGTATTGCCAAACCCTAATAGCAGATTCTATATAATTGCATTTGTGTTGGGGAAAGTAACTTTTAAAAGTAATGCATTACAGTATTGCGTAACTTCATTAAATGTAACCAACTGTGTAACTTTTTATGGAAAGTAACTTGGTAGGTTACTATTGTGTTACTTTTTTGGCAACTGTAAGGGCCCTCTCATTAGGAGAACCCTATGAGGCAGTGCCTCTGTAATGATTACCCAACACTGCTGTCATACCAGCAGTTCAAAACAAACTCAGTATGAAAAGAATCTGTTTTTCCGTCATCTTTTTGTCATTCTGCAAATAATATTTAAATGAAGTTGAAACGAGACTTACTTGTCTGGGAGGTGGAGGCTCTGGAGGGTTCTTCACAGGGATGTGTCTACCTGGTTCTCCATTGGCTTCTGGCCTGTAGTCTGAGGAGCATATTGATTTCCACACAGAACAAAAGTAGCTGTTAATAAATAGACTGAAGCCTTCTCAAAGCATTCATGAAGTGCAGCAATAAGAAACCCTGAACAACTGTACTTGCAAGCACAAGCAAGTAAACATATTCATTCTTCTGTTTGCATAAGCTGGCATCTCAGTTGTGGTAACACTGCATAGCCTGTGGCTGTCTCTTAGAGCTGATGGCCATATTCAGTGGCTTCCCATCAGACATTCCTTTGACTTCCTTTCCAAACGGTAACATCTGGGTTGCCGTAGGAACGCAAGGCGAATACTAAACCCGCACAGCAAGGGCTAAGAGTCACCAAAGAATCAAGACACCAAGAAGTGCTGCTTCTCACTGAAATTCGATTTATCCACACCACTTAAAGCAGCGGCCAGAATGATTGGGAAACTAGTATTTTCAACAGCTAAAAATGGGTTGAAGTCATTTATTTCTATCTTAGGCTGCATGTGTTTGGAGGACATATTGGTAGCAATCATTTTGCCATTAACTGTAATAATTCAATGAGACTTCTGCCTAAAGTGCCTAAAACCTTTACCAGTTCTGGAGCTTTGCAGGTAGGTTTCTGAAGCATCTTGGAGACGTTGCCACATTTCCTCTGGATTTAGTCTGCCTCAGTTTGTTCTGTTTCTTCATGCTATTCCAGTCAGATTGAGATCAGATCTGGGTGTGGAGCACTGGCTGTTGTCAGACTCTCATTGGATAATTACAATTAATTGTAAAATGAATGTTTTGGAAATACAAAGTGATATTTCCTTCTGACACACTACAGCAAAAGATAGAAATGACTGACTTTAGCTGGTAAAAGTACTAGTGCTCTGATAATTTAAAACTGGGCATTTCTCTGTTGGTTTATGCGGTCATGTTGTGTCACATTAAGTCACTCACTGCACTTCTCATTTCTATTATTGATTTATCAGATGCAAATAACACAAGGTTGGAGATATGTTCGCATATGAGCAGGAAATGATGAAACTGAAAAACTTCAAAGAGTTGATGAACTTCAAAGGGCTGTTCTCTTGTCAAGCTTTTAAAAAATAGTTTATTAAAATGGTGCCGTTTGTGAATTTGATCAAAGAACACCCTCGTAGTTTAGTCATACATCGATCTTTTTGCCACAGACGACTGCGATGTGAATGTTAAGTCTGGTTTTATTGTTACTCTCATTCTTCAGTGAAATCTAAACAAAGCAGCTTGGCCTCACATGGGGGTCTGGCAGAGAGAGAGCGTGAGGAGGACAGGAGTTGCTGAGAAACAGACAGGAAATGGTGAAGGGGGGGCTGGGGGGGTTGTTGGCTTAACACTTCAGCCATAACCCAATCACCCCCTAAACATGATGCACATTCATAGCAGCGATGTCAAACAAAAGATAAACCACTGAGATGTGTGACAGGGGCCATTTTCACCCTCACACCAAGTTATTCTAAGTAAATGACAGTGAAGATTATAGACTCACCTCTGTCTGTTTTGCCTTGGTTTTGACACGTGACGATGACCTTGTTCATGTAGATGTATTCTTCATCTCCTCCTGCAAAATAGCCATCATTAAAGACTGGATTACAAATTTGTGTCTTGTTTTAAATTTTGTGAAAAAGCTGAATCTTGTTGAAAACTTTTACAAATGCAAAAATTGCAGGTTTTTGTGCTGGCGTTTTTTGTAATAATTTACCAACCCAGTATCATGAAAAAGCACAAGTATTTTACCAAGTACAGAAAAATTGTAATTAACTAATATATATATATATATATATATATATATATATATATCACAAAATCTATGAAGTGATTAATAAAAAAAAAATTAATTAACATATATATTTAAGTGCCACTGGCTGATATGGCTATGCCAATAATTATTTTTATGTTATGACTAATAAGGAATAAATGTCTGATTTTAAAATTCTACAATATGTTTACTAAACAAATAAAACAAATATTACATAAAAAGCACTAGATACCACACAAATATAAATTATTATGATTACATTTAACAGTTATTTTTCTTTAATTATATTTTAAAAAAAAACAATGTTAAGTGAGCATTAGATGATGGCGAAGGTTTTAATTTTTTTAAATAAATCTAGGATATGATCATTCACAATTAAACATCCAATATCAACCACCAATTCATATACCCAATACCGATAACCGATACCTATACTGTAAGCCCACACAGAGATTTCCCATAAATATGTTTTTGTTTTAATTGATAAAACATAAATATTGTTTGAATTCAAGGTAAAATGGTATTTTGGACATTTTATGGCTGATTAAACATTAGTGGATCATGTTTATAGTTGATGTGATGATCTATACAGTGATAACTCTGCTAGGACACCTGTGTGAATTTGAATAACTTTTCTTTGTCTATTTATTCAATTAATTCAGAGGGATAGTTTCCCCTAAATGACAATGACTCCATGATTTACTCACCCTCAAGCCATCCTGGGTGTATATCTTTCTTCTTTTAGACGAATAATAATGGCAGTGAATGAGGACTGAGATTCAATAGTCCAATAGAAGTCATATATAATAAAGTACATGCATCCATCACAAAAAAAACCCCACTTCACATGACTCCCGGATAGCCATATTTAAAATGATAGTTTCCATTAACTGTCATAAATGCATTCATGAGAGAGGGGTTTCCTCACAGTTCACTTCAGAATGCCTTTTTTAACCCCCAGAGTCATGTGGACCACTTTTTTATGATGAATGTATGCACTTTTTCAGACCTTTATTGGACTATTGAATCTCACTGCTGGGACAGTTTTTAATATAACTCCAACTGTATTCATCTGAAAGAAGAAAGCCATATACACCCAGAATGGCTTGAGGGTGAGTAAATCATAGGGTTATTTTCATTTTTTGGTAAGCTATCCCTTTAAGTGTGGCCTAACTGTCCAAATACTTTTGGGGCCACTGTGAACTTGGAGTAAAGATACTCCACTCAAATAACCTTGCCTAGGACTTCTTTGACTTTTCCTCCCCCTCATCTCATATTTAACGCTGTCTCAGATTCTGGACCCTTTCATCCCTCACTCATTTTACTGAACACGTAATAGATTTCTGTTATAAAGAAGAACAGTGAGAGTTTTGTTAGGCTCCAAAGGCATCTCCAGGGCCCCTCCTTCTGTAAACATCAAAGACAGGCCAGTGGGAGACATAGAGAGGTCATATTCTATCAAAATAAAAGCGCTGATTTTGTCCCAGCCTTGTAGAAGACATTTTAGGGCGTTTTTTGGATCTTCAAAATAATTCAGATAAACTAAATTAAGCATACAGGACACGATGTTAGCATGCCAGAAACAAGGAGCATGGGAGTCCACAGGTAACACAGCTTTAATGCATTTTTGGGAGGATATAAAATCCTCTGATGAAGCCAAAAAAAGGTTAGATGGTACAGTGAAAACAGATTGGGATTTGGAGGATGGAAATGAAAGCTATTTATAAGCTGCTACTAAAAGGAAGTGAGTGTCCCTAGAGGATAAAAACAGCCTTGGAAAATGATACAGTTTGGAGCCAGGGGAGGAAGTGCACAAGCCCAGGACCAGAACATGAAAAACCTACAGCCATGCTTGTGTGAAGAAAGAAGCACATGTATGGACCGAAATTATGGGGCTCCTTAATAAGACAGAACAGATTCTCTAAACAACACAGAAGCTATAAATGTTCACACAACTGTTGCTCTTTGTGAGGATAATTGCGCTGTGCAAGTGGCATGCTCAAATAAATATACTGTATATAAAACTGCACATTTGTTGTACCTTTTTCTGTTTACATCAGTAGAGTGCTCCTGCATGACCAGCACACAAGGAGGTCTGTCATATAACTGTGCATTAACCATAGATTCTTACATTATTTGACTTAACGATAAAAAAAGTTATCACAGGAATAAATCACATTTTAAAATATATTAAAATAGAGAATAGTTATTAAAAATGCAATCATATTTCAAAATGTTTTACTGTATTTTTGAAAAAAATATAATTAATGCATGCAACTTTAGTCCTTGTTGTCCAATCAACTCGCAGGCTATTACGATTCTTTCATGGACCACCAATGGTTTGTAGATCACAGTTTGAGAAGCACTGCAACAGAGTCAGATGGTCAGTGTAGACGTTATGGTGTTATTTATGTACCATTGGAAGACTTGTACGACTGCAGCAGCTCCGTCAGAAGGCTCTTCTGCACTGTAGCATTTCCACTCAGCTTTTCTCCATCCAGGATTTTCAGGAACCTCTGCAGCTGCTCCAACAGCTGCTCCAGCACTGCACACATACACAACATACCGTGGTTAGCTAGAGAAATAAATTAAAGCATCAAGTGCACTAGATCTCCAGCACTGTATTGAACCTTGACTTCGAGTGAATACCTCTCATGCTGATTACAAATTAGTCACAGTAAATATATATAGCTTAATAAGTTGAAAACTATTTGCATTTTGCCAACTGAAGCATAGGTGAAGCAGTTCACAAAGTTAAAAATACTAATGGTTAATAGCACAAATGTGAACCACTTATGTCTGTAAAAGCCACAGGCTGTACTTCTCTGACCTTGAAAGCGAGCGATGTAGGCTAAGCTACAGTATATGATACACATACTAAACCAAGTAGCTATTTTCTGAATGTTATGCTAATTGTTGACAACAACCATACTATTTGGTTTTTGCGTGTGTGTGAATATAGTTTGCAGCAGGTCGAGGTCAAGAACACGTCATGGGTTGGAAGGGGAGACACCCACGCACCCTCCAGGGGTCAGTAGCAAACTGGGCTTCCCGCTATGAAGGCCATACTTTGTTTTGCCTTTTAACAGAACAGACCTTACAAAAAGAAAAGAACTCAAAAAAGGAAATGAAATCAAAATAACATCAAAACTATAACTTAGGATATAAAGCACTGGTGCACGCAAAACAAACTACTAAACTCCTCTTTGCCACATTGAATTACATTTTGTCATATAAAAATATGCTATTTGTCTTCATTTTGTGTTATAAATTACAAATGAGTGAGTGTTGGCTGTTGGTTAACTTACTAACAATCACTCTCCTGTTGATTGAAATATTTGGTCATCCTATTTAAAATTTCAACGGGATCAAAAATGACATTTATGTAATGCTACAATGTGTTGAGGATGAAAAATGAGTCTCATTTTTGAGCATGCACATCATGGTGTTTTATAAATAGTACTCAGCGACTTCTAAAAGAGAAAGTTTTTAGTTGACTAACTGGTCAACAGAGCAAATACAGGAAGTACAAACAGATTTGAATCATATCACTGCCATCTCACTATATATATTTCACTCAATGCTATGCTGTACTGGGAGTATAGGCACAAATAAAGGGTGTCAGCGACTTTACTGTCTAAACTTTTCTTCAGTTGTGACAATGTTTATGATACAGCCTCTCATACCTAGCTGGTTAAATATAAACTTCTCTGGTTTCTAATCTAGTGCAATGACCTATAAAACTACTCAACCCATGTTGATGTTTTTCCCATAGCCTGTATATTTACACTCCTCTTACTGTGGAACTGTAGTGTTTTTGCCCTGCCTTTAGGAAAGCACAGGCCCTATTCAGTAAAAGTGATGCAACACTAGGCAACATCTGTCTTTCTCCAGAAGCAGCATCTCTACTCAGATGATCTGCTTTTTGGACAATAGAAAGAGAAGAATTAAAGTCATCAAATAATTAAAGTAACAATGCATTACTCATTGTGATGACTAATGCAGAAAATCAGTAACCTCTAGCATGCACGAAGAGAATTTCAAGAAATGATAGCAGAGCGATATTGTCACAGTCAGCTGGATGTACCAGCCCAGATCAGGGGATGGCCAACACAATCTCATGAGCAATTCGTACATATTCGTACGAGGTGCCAAATTTGTGCCAATTCGTACTAATTTGTACGACCTCACTCGTACGA
>JAUMHR010000062.1:11286103-11300174 GCA_032361145.1 Enteromius fasciolatus | reverse complement strand
AATAAAACATCAGAAACAGAAACTACACAACTCATTTTAATGGGAACATTTCCAAACTCTTTTCATTATGTAAGTTTGTTGATCATCCTGTCAAGGGCTAAGGAAGAATGTGGCCAACAATACAAACGGAAGCAAGCAAAAACCCAAACATTAACCTTAATCAAGCACAGGTTACATAAACATTGGATTAATGCTATAATTTCATTTTAGTAAGCTGTTTTAATTTGTAGCAGGTATACACGACCTCTCGATGGTCAATTTTCCATTGGCTCCACATGTAAGCCCAGCCACTGATTGGCTCACCTCTGTTTCACTCGGCAACGCTGCCTCTGACCTCATCGTTTCAGTGGAGCATAAACGAGTGATGACAAGCGTGATTGAAGGGGCTCAGTCCACAATGTTTAATCTTTATCTTCTCCTGGCCACTAAAAGAACATTAACATGGGTCAAATCGAGGGGACCAAATTCAAACCATTTTCTTGCCATTACACTGTCACAAGAGAGGAATATCTGAATGGCGATACAGAAACAAAGTGACACCAACTTGGAAAATGAATATGTATTGTTGAAATCATACACAGATAAGACTTCAAACACACAGCTGAGCCAGCAGCAGTTGGCGTCTACTCCGTCTCGCTGTGATGACTTTGATGCAAGTCACCGTTATAGATTTTGTTGGCTGAAAGTACATTCGCTTAATTTCAAATTTTTGTGCTGCAGTAGTCATAACAAGATGTCAGGGTCTAACCAAAACAACAACAACAAATGTGTCTTTGTTTTGATTTCATCAGGAGTCACAAACTTTGGGCATAAGAGGATCCGAAAGAAGCACTGACTCACAACTGCAACCAGATCAACTGCATTGTTCCGGCTCAGACGTGATGAAAGCATGCCGGTCTGTAATCTTAACTGTGGACAAATCACAACTGACACTCCTGAGAAGAGATAAGCATGGAATTACCAAACCATCTCAAAATCACAACCTCCACGCCTGAATTAACCACTCTTAAACACAGATATTGTGATAGCATTGTTGTGCAAATTACGTCACCAACTTGAGAGGCCAGTTTAGTCAGAGCAGTAACCATTCAGGGGAAACTTGGGAGTCTGTGTAAAAACGTGCAACAGTGACCACCCGCTTTCGACAGTATTGGTTTCCGGAAGTATTTTTCCCATTTACTTCTCCATTGGGATTTCAACAAATTCCTCAATAAAGACTTCTAAGGGTTGAACCAAACCACCCAGCTCCAAGACAAAGCACAACATCAGTTTTGGTTCAATGCACAAAAACGAATAAATACATTTTTTTTTAGATCTGTAAGATTTTTTATGTTTTTGAAAGAAGGCTTTTCTGCTCACAAAGGCTGCGTTTATTGGATCAAAAACAGGAATATTGTTAAATATTTTTACAATTTAAAATAAATGGAATCTAATGTTTTCTATTTGATTTTTTAAAATGATTATTATTATTTTTTAACTGCATTTAGGGTGGAGTTTGAACGAGAAATTTTTGGTGGGTACAATGAAATTTGCAAATTAAGTTTGACTCAATATTTTATAATACAAATTATTCCAGTCATGGCAAAGATACATTTTCAGAAGCAATTACTGCAGAATTATGATTGCTAAAAAGCCATTCTTATATTCTGATTTGGTGCTGAAATAACATTTTATTTACATTATTAACAATGTTGAAAACTATTGATTCTCAGGAATCTTTGATAAATAGAAAGTTGTAACATTACACACTACTGTAAAAAAAATCATTTCTACTGCTTACTGTAACTTCTAAAAATTTCTCAGTCAAACTGCAGTGGGGTTATTATGATTAGGTTAATAAAAACAACTGAAACTCATAACTAATATCTTTGCTTAAAATCCTCAAAACTCACTGTAGGCCAGTCCTGACACGTTTACTTTTATCAAAATAAATTTCTGTACAGAGAAAATAAATGAGATTTATCCTTCCGGAACCCAACTCTATTCCAGGCCGATCCCGGGAAAAGTGCTGAGTCCTGGCTCTTTTTCTCAGTATTTCAGCTCCACTGTGCTCTCTCAGTTTACTAATAAGTGTGCTGCTTCCCTGTTGACTCTCTTCAGAAGTGAGCGTAATGAGGGCATGAACTCAAGAACCCGTTTTGAAAAAGTGCTGATCTCTCATTCTGGGATGCCTTTGGAGCTGCTTCCAGCACGCAGGCTGTCTTTATTAAGATGCACGAGACGTCCCTGTGTCTCCGGCAACATTCTGGAACGCTGACACGTTCTGAATGCAGGCCCAGGCAGCGGAGCCCGTGGGTGGGTCCGGAAACATGCTGGTATCATGCCGGACCTCAAGGGTGAGATCTGGTTCCACGGGCTCGCTTTGAAGAGCGAAATCAAGGCGGGAATGGAGGAAACCGGAGGGATAAGAAAAGAGAACGGGTTTAAACACTATTCGGGGACCAATCGGATTTAAATTACTTTTTCATCTCTTATTGAAATTCTACACGGTCTCATCTGTTTATCTTTTATCTATAACACACCCTACTATTGCATCACAGTAATAAACAAGAGTTTGAACTAAGCCTCTTAGTTCAGCTTCAAAGGCTCAAATATCCACACAAAAGCATTTACATCTAAAAGGGACACCAAATATGCCAGAATCAACAGTTTTGCGATACTGTGAATTCTGAGGCGCAAAGCACTGTACTATCCAAAGCCACAACCCAAAGCTATATCCTTCAACTCAAAACATGCACGTTCATGTCATCTGCACAGTTCTGTGAATCAGTCCCATGAATTCTCATTATGTAAATAGCATTACAGAGCTTGTTTCTAGTATGTTATACTACTGTACACACAAACAAAGCATCATATGACTTTGGAAAATATGTCACCCACTCAATGTTTTATCATGGGAGAAATTATGCGATACTCCTCAAAATGCCATCTCCCTCCTCCCACTATCCTATTTTCCTCCCTCTATCTCCCTCCCCTCCCTTTACTGTATGTCTTATCTCACAAAAACAAAATTCACAAGAGGCCTCATAGATGTCTAACCACAACAACTGCAGGCCTGTTCCTGACAGCGGTTACAGTACCAACACAGTTGTGCAAAAAAAACACTCACCACATTTAATCAAGTCACACATGCCTGCTAATTAAACGAGTAGTTCATTCTGTCATCATTCATCCCCCCTTATGTTGTTATGATATTGTTGATGATGTTTTCCCCATACAATGCAAACTGATCTGGGCTTGCGTTAATAGGGAAGTTCACAGCACAACAACAAACAGAGGAACAATATCATTAAAATCACTCTCCAGCTGATGAACAATAAAAACACTGACAGCCAATCCACTCGACTTTAAAGAAATTGAGGATTTAAAGAGGCAGACAACAAATAATTAATACATTGTTATAGTCTGTTAATGTGGATAAACGGACCTTAATTCTGAGAATGTGGAAGTTCAGATCACAGCTATTGTATGAAGACAACAACACAAAGGAACAATATTACTGATATCGCTTTCAGAACCCAGCTGATGGGTAATATAAACATTGAAAGCCAATCAGAATCCACCTAACATGAACAAGCTTGAGTTTTTACAGGGGCAGATGATATTACACAGTAAATGTTTGTAATTTCAGTGATATTTTTCATTCATGGATCCACTGAATTAATTTAATCTGATACTAGGGTTAGGGTTACACAGACTGGAATAGTGAAGTGACATATTGAGTAAAAAATAGTATGGAGGCTGTCATGCAAATACCAAGAACCGGTAAGATAATAATAAGAGCTTTGAGTTAAACCAAAACTTGACCAAAAAGTCTACTTCACTAACTCAAGTTCGCACAGCACAGGAAGTGGAATTATGAAGTGAAAGACTTTGTCTGTGGTGGTACAGAGGTTTTTATTGTTCAAACACCAAGAAGTGTGGTCTATTGCTGCACTTAAGTCAATCTAATAGCTATTTGCTACTACACTATAGATGATGATTAGTGTTGTTTGTGTTATTAGTGTTATTAAACATGTTTAATCTAGGATTGCTGAACAGATAAATATTCTACACCAGTTTGCACAAAGCTGCTGTTCCTCCCATAAAGAGGACTCTTATCTCAGTTTAGTCATAAAATATTAGGGCTCTGCATTCCTATGCATACAAAAAGCTTAAACCACAGGAATCCAAAGAATTCTGGAAGAACAATTGCTTCTGGACAGTCTCTCGTGAGCGTCTCTAATAAATGCTTGTTTATTTTTGCATTCAGAAATCGTATACCAATTCTGAGGAAGAATGCGAAACACACAGAGATGGAGAAATCAATGAACGAGCGCACAGAAAAGTCAACTTTCCCTGGAAACTCAATTTCCTCCTGTTGCATCCCTCTGGAGAGCGATGCAACAGTTTCCCACGATCAGATCCCAAATACCGAAGATCGGAAAACACCGCAAAGGTTGAAAGTAGTTTACAGCGGGCTGTGTGTTTAAACGAGACATGACACCACGCAAACAGACTCCGAGCGATAAACTTCATAAAATCAATTCCACTCACCTTTGTGCTTATCCATTCTTCACACACGAAGACTTTCCCGACCGTCTGCTGTCTTAATACGAAGCAGATCAGTCCAGACTGGTTTGTGTCAGGTTTTCTTGGACACTCCCGATTCCTCAGTCTGAATCTGATGTGATGAGATATGATGTTATCCTCTCCTCTTCTACAGCTCTTTCAGATGCGCCTCTCACTGTCGCGCGACTGCCGCGCCTCCTCAGGCGCACGTCATTGCTCAACACAACTCTCATTTAGTGACTGTGCTTCGAATGAATCATTTCTTTAAACACAATACAATATCCTATTTATTTAACATTTTGGTCCCACTTTATATTAAGTGTCCCTAATACCTGTGTACTTCCATAGTAACTAGATGTGTATGCAGTATGTAACCACAGTGTAAGTACACACCGGTACATTGTTGTTATATTTCTGTAACTACACACATGTAACAACCCTCAGAGTGTAAGTACAAATGTGTAACAGGACATTATAACAACACTTTTTGGTAATGAAAGTACAAATGTGTCACAGGACTAACAGCACTTTTTGGTAAATAAAGTGTAAATAGAGAACTGCTATGGGTTTAGCTTGTAATTACTCTGATGTTACACAGCAGCTGGAAGTAAATTAGGCTTTACATATAAATTGTGGTTGGTGTCCAAAATGTTACACTTTATATTAAGTGGGCAGTTCCTGAGGAGTTACCATGTAAATACACTTTTATTACAGAGTTGCACCAACTCCACCCACTTTACATATCCCTAAACCTACTCAACTACACCCTCCTGATCACCCCCTGTTCCAGTTACTCTTATACATACTGCTGTTACAAAATATAGCTATGTAATTCCTGTTATATGACTACTTAGGGAAGTGAAAAAAGTGTTGTTACCAATGTCTTGTTACACATTTGTACTTACCCACACCATTCGGGGGGTTGTTACATGTGTGAAGTTACAGAAATATTACAGCTGTAAATACTATGTACCGGTGTGTACACTGTGGTTACATACACATCTAGTTACTATGTAAGTACACAGGTTCTAGGGACACTTAATATAAAGTGGGACCAACATTTTTAACACTGAGCATATCTGAATAAATTTCAGTAAGCATAGCCTATTTTCAAAATATATTTAGACAAGTACCTTTTTTTTCTTATGAACTGGATTTGGTAGTAAGTTGTAATGGTTGTACTGTATATATGTGCGCTAAAATTCAATTATAACATTTTAAATACAGCTACACCTATTTATTAATAAAATATATAAAGTGCCAGTACAGTGAAATATTAAAATGATAAATATATTAATAATTTGTTTAATTGTTGTTTTTATATATTTTTTCTTTTAACTTTTTTAGCTTACTGGTCCCAAGGCCCCATGCAGTTTGAAAGCCCCTGCACTGCATTAAGGGATATTAGAAAAGTACATTTGTAATTTTGACTTTAAGCCTAAAGCATTGTGTAATTATTCCACTTCACTAGCTATCCAAGATTAGATTAGGCTACTTATTGCATTAAATGAGCTATATACATTGGACAATTAAGATAAAACAACCCAATTGTTTAGGGAACGCGATGCATAACGGACATAATATAATCTACTATTGCAAAACAGTAACTGGAAAAGTAAAAGTAATAGTTTCTTGAGAAGAACATTAGTTGAGTGCCGCTTGAGGGTGAGAAAATGATGACATCATTTGGGTCAAGTATCCCTTTAACTATGCCTGTTTGTGATGGATGAACAGGTTTGTTTACTTCCTGTCCCTCTCTTTGAGTACACAAAACATACCTAGACAGGTCAGTAGGACAGGTTCATCTGGACAGGTTAGAGGTCAACCACAGCAGCTGCATAAACCTGATAGAAATATTTACAGCCCAACCAAACTTATTACTTTAGGAACATCCTTATATCTTTATGTTAATTGGTCAGCGAGTGTGAGAACCCTTTCCTGTCTGTGAACTGAGCGAATGGGAGTCACATGCTCTGAGAAGCTGACCCTTCCACCAAACCCCAAGGGGTTGCAAGAACTTTCCATCTCTACACTTCCCTGTCAAGTCCTTTTTCTGTGAACTAGGGGATTAGATGCATATAAATCATAATTTGTTATATGCTGTGTTTGTTTTCTTAGCATGTAAGTAGGTCAGTGGTAGAACTGAATTCCCTTTTAACATAATATAGTATACGTATATATAGAGCGTGTGGATTTCCCATATGCACACACTTGTTGAAAAATTTAGATTCAAAAGTGACAGTAAATACTACAAGAATAAATAAAATAAATAAATTAATTAATTAATTAAAATTGAACTCTTAATTCATCAAAGAATCATGAAAATGTAATATTACATAATATTAAGAAGAGTCAATATTAGAATGATTTCTGGATCAGTTTACACTGGAGTAATGGGTGCTAAAAATTCAGTTTTATAGCATAACGTACATAAAAAAAGAAAAAAGTTATTGTATTGCAACAAATTTTCACAATATTACTGTTTTTACTGTATTTTTTAACCTTACCTGACTTAACATCAGTCCTTTGAAAATATTGAGAAAATATGGCCAATGTCATTTATTTTTCTGTGATAAAATTTCTTTTTAGTTTTAGTTTAGTTAAACTGCTTTTCATATCCTTTTGTTCTTCCTTTATCTAAACTCAAACATCAAAGCTGCAACTAAAATGCTTTCATTTTCATTACATGAATTTGTAATTGGCATTCATGGAAACCCCCCCCCCCCATGATGTGCATTAAGACATTATTTTTTATTATCCAAGCTGGATGTGAGAATATTTTTGAGCGACAGTGGTTACTCATGTCTGAGCGACAGGGTAATCCCCTCTAACTCAGTCAGTATGGGAAGCCCTATACAAACTGCCTCAGTTAATCTAAAAGGTTTCCAGTCAGAATTCAGACTCAGCTGATCCTGTGGCTTTAGAGGTGGATGTGTGAATGAAAAACTGTCTGTGAGACGTGTGTGGGAAGGGGGCCTGATGGAGGGTGGTCTGCTTCCCAAAGGTTTGTTTGTAGAGGAAAAAATGAGGGGAGTCATATTGTTCAAACTCACAGAGCATAAAAAGGAACAATGGGAAAACACTTTTGAACGGACTTCAAGATTCAAGTTCAACAGGTATCACATTTATGAAGAATCTGGAATGCCGCTCAGATGCTTGAAAGGCTTGCATTGTGGGAACATTGTTTGGATGCTGTGTATCAGCTGGATGGAGTGGGTTCAGACGTTGGCAGATCCTCCTGGCTGCTACTGGTTGAAGCACAAAGAACATTCCACAGCTGTGAGTCAGAGAGCAGGGATCACTGATTCAGTCCCATCCCAGCATTGGGGCCTTTTGATTCAAAGACCTTTCCCATGTTGCACACATAGACCTGCACTCACAAAGCACCATTACAGTCTTTGCACACAAAGAGGTGGCCAGGATGTGCCAAGTACCGTACATCAGTCGGAGCAACGGGGCGATGAGATGCTATCCGTCACTGAGCACAATAACTGACCGCCAAGCAGATAAAAGGCTAGAAGATGGAATACCTGGACTAAAAGCTTCATATTCAAGCTTCAAGTTGTTCCCTACTGTGCCATCTTGCTGACTGTTGACAGTAACCCACCTTGGCAAGTTGGTGTAGCTTTTCGCTCAGTCAGGGAAAGCAACGCACCAGACCAAACTCGTTTCTGAGCTCCCATGGATCCTTGAGAGGAGAGCGTTATGTCATAAAATAATATTATTCTGCCACTCCCACACCGAGCGATCAGGTTCGGTCTAGTTTATACAAGAAAAAACAGTTTTTTTGGTGTGAGAATGATCTGTTGAGAACATTCAGGGTGGCACGTATTGAGGCAAAGCCCCTCATTACCGTTACATTTTCGCCAGGAAATACTGACAGGGCTTGTGGGGTCTGAAATTCAAGACCGGTGTATAATCGCCCTAAATGTAAATGTCCAGTGGATACGGCAGCGAGATGGCATGGATGAGGATTATGCCCAAACACAAACCAGGCTTGAGTTGCCAGAAGCAAAAGTCTGCACAGAAAAACGTTCTAAAAAGCAAATCGAACCAAGCATGGCAATGAGCTCCACAGGATTCAAACCTTGTGTGTATGTGTATCTTTTGGTACTAGTGTGTCCATGTCACAGTCTGTTGAACATGGAAAAAAGCGTCTTTTTGTTCAAAATGAGTTTAATTTATGAGTTGAACTTTTAAAAATTATTATTATCTTTATTTGCTCTGCTCTACTAAAGAGTGTTCTTTGCCTTTCTTGATGCTTGGTTAACATGCTTGAGTTTTTGATGAGCTGAGACATAACAGGAAGTCAATGTGATGTTTGTGTGCGCAAGACAAGTGTAAAATGTCATTTTGGGCCTAGCTTCTTAAGAGTTGCATATACAGTAGGGGACACATTTAATGGACACATTTGTTGAACATGTGGTATATGTAACGTTGTGTCTCAAGGAGGCGAAGGAGACAAAGGGAGGCAAACGTTTAAATAAAACAAAAGTCTTTTAATAAATTAAAAAAGGTGGAGCAGTATCCAAAAATCCAAACATACGATCATTCACAAAAACACATGTAACGTTATTGACCGACGACCACAGACTAACAGAGGGAAACTTAAGTAGGGGAGACAATGAACGCTTACGAGGGACACACACCTGAACAGAATACATTAACGAAACTAGGTCACAAGGCACATGGACACACAGAGCACATGGGGAAGGAAAACAAAACATCACATGATATAAAACAAGGTAGAACCAAATACAAATGCAAAAACATACAGAAACTAAGAACAAAACAAACCAAGAATGTTACAGTATAATTGGACAAGATAGAGGTATCTGAATTTGATTAGGGTCACACTCTAGCCAATATATGTATGCCTGCTAACCCTTTTTTTTGCAAGAAGTTAAATCTTTGAAAGACTTTTTGTCTCATTGAGACAATCCATGCGTGGGGTTGCTTTTTAACCAAAGGAGAGGGCGCTCTGATAATTCTGCCCAAAAACACTGAATAAAGAATTTTGTCAAATTCTGCTTTATAGAAATGTAAAAATAACGATGCGACTATTTATAAAATTAAACAAATCACATACACTGGTGCTCCCAATCATGCCAAATCAGCCGTACACCTGAAAACACACAGACACATATCCACAACCCAACAAGGACAACCTGAAAGGGTCGTCACAAATATATTACTTATGCAATGTTATCATATAGTAAAAATTAGTATTTAATAATATATATATAATTTAATATTAATATAAAAATATTAAAACTAAATATTAAATTATATTAATACATTTTAATGAATTAAAACAAATCTTTTAAATAGAACAGCAATTTAATAATTTATTTTAATAATATTTTTTTAATTAATAATTACTTTTTTATTTTTATTATTTAAATTGTAAAAATTGTACAAAGAATTTGTATTTAATAATAAAAATAAAGTTAGTTTGTTATATCTGTGTGTGTGCACTGTGTATATTTATTATGTATACATAAATACACACACATACAGTATATATCTTGAAAATATTTATGTATTCAATGTATTCATGCATTTACATTAGTACATATATAATTTATATTATATAAAAATATATTCATATATGAATATTAAATTTTTCTTAAATCTATACATGTGTATGCATTTATATATGCATAATAAATATACACAGTATTATACATATATTTTGGATGCGACAAACATACAAGTAAATATACAAATAATTCCCATCCCTGACTCATTTCTTTCATGCATATCTTCTTGTCCTGATGAGTCTGTCACAGTCTGTCAAACATGGATAAATGTGTCTTTCTCTTCCTACTGTGCAGCAGGATGACATTGGTATGGATGACCAGAAACACCAACAAACACTCATTCTCTTGCTCAAATACCTCTACAATTCAGAGTGGAACCATTGTAGAGTAACACAGTGCTGAGGTTTGTTTTGAATTCGACCGACTCTGGAGCCTGGGAGGAAAGTTTTTTGGGAAAGAGGTCATACCACCGGGTACATTTATCAGGCAGCGGAGAACATGAAGGAAAGCACCCAGGGATTTCCAAGTGACTCAACAGGCGGACCTCCCACTCGTAACGGCCCCCCTCACGGCACAGGGGCTTATATTTCATGTAAAGTGCACCACACAGTAATAACTACATCAGACAAAATGATCTGAAGCAGAGTTTTATTACTCAACAGAGCTTATACACCATTTTCATCAAATCTTTTCCCTCAAAAAAGACAGAAAAAGGTGAGGTACACAGTAGGGCTATCAAAACCAACTCTTCATTCGGTTTTAAAGTGACATACAGGTCTGTTTCTAGTAATCACACTCGTTATAGTCATATGTTTTGTGATACTATAAAAGCACAATGCTGTTATATGTCCTAGTTCTCTGTCATTAACCCTGCTAGTAACACAGGAAACTGCTGGGAATAATAGCCGACGGCGGTCCATAATACATCTGCAAGTCGAGACAGTGTCTATGGGAACAGCATTATTCGGCAGCAATATAATTGAACGACAGAGATACGGCCCTGATATCGAGTCTACACCTGGCACAAATGCTATGGCTACAGCTCCGACAATCCCAAGTCAACACAGTGGCAGTATTGAAACACCTCTGATGCTGATGATACACAGGGCAACTTTTTTTTGGCCTTTGAGCAGCATTGCCAACTACTTTCAGTTGAAAGTAGCTAAAACTGGTAGCTTAATGTCACTAGATTTCACTGTAAAATGTAAAGATGAATATAGATCAGTGTGCAGATGAGAACTTAGATACATAGTTGCTATATTTGTCCCTAAACTTTTGAATAAAGTCTCAAAAGGGGCAGGGAAGTCGCTAATCTAGCTACAAAATAGCTAAATTGGCAACACTGCCATTGAAAATGGCTTACAAATTTCTATCTTGATCATTTATATCTGGTTGCCAACATATCTCAAAAAGGTGCCCTGTGTATCATTAGCTCGAGGCAGTCATTTCAAAGGCTTTTCTTGCTTAATTTAAAATAAAAACGCTGTTTAATATTGCAGAAAACCGGAAGTCACAATAAACGGATTGTCTGATTCAGAGGAAGCTGTTTCAGAGCGGTTCGATGTCTGTTATCGTCCCACGTCTGACCTCTAGTGGCGACATTAAAAATAATTGAAGTTTAATTTTAGAAATAATAATAATAAATCACCACTACCTCTTTTGGCTATCAGACTAGTGGATTTTGGATAAAGAACTTATCTATTTTAGGTGCTGTTTTGGGCTTTGGTTTTGATGAACATGCTTGCTACTTTACATGTAGGATGTTTTTTTTAGGTTTGTGACGAGGCAGCAGAGTGCTGGTGGGACAGGACGCCGATTTCAGTTTCTAATGCCTTCCAGAAGCTCTGCTCCGCAGGTGGAGGATCTTCAGTAGCTCTCACTTCCCGCTTTTAATGCACTTCAAAGGTCTCGTTAGGTCCGCAACAGCAGGGGGGCCCCAGGGATCCCTACAACCCCACCACCTAACGGCCTGTTTAGAGGGAGATCCCTGCTGACAGCCCCCGGTTCCTCATCTAAAAAATTACAGTCCTGTTTTACAAGAGGGCCAGGAGGGAGGAGGATAAATCTCTCTGGTCCTGGAGGCAGGTTTAATGAGTGCAGGCACACCATCGGCTCCTCACGCTCGTGTGTTCGCATCTAGGGGTCACCGAATTTTGTTCCTATTCAAACACTCACTCGTTTAAAGATAAAGATATCTAGATTTGTGAAAATAAAAAGTGGTCTTTTTGAAGCTAAATAAAACTTTTTTTGTGCATGTACTGTAATTGGATGCAAAAAAAAAAAAAAAAAAAAGGGAAAAAAATAGGACTATCGCTCTAATACATCATATGAGTGGCTGATAAATTAAAACATGCACAATCAGCTAGTTAGAAGAGCTTGGCTTTCTTCTTCATGTCGTTGCGCTTCCAAAGAGGAAGTCTGTCAAACTCGTGGATCTCCATCCCAAAAATGTCAAAGAATGTCTCGGGAGCCAAGTGACGCTGTACATAAATAAGAAAACAGAAGAATTGTAAGTCACCCCATACCATATACCTATAGAACAACAATTATTATCATAATTTTATTAAATATTATTTTTTTTTTACTGTACAATAGTATATTGCAATAGCACTATATATATATTTTTTTAAATCATTTAAATAATATTATTAGTATTGTAAACAATATTTTTTATTATTTAATAAGTTAACATCATTAATAATTAACATCATATTTATTAAATGGTCATTTTTACTGTACAGTAGTATTATAGCAAAGTATTATTATTACTGTTAATAATAATAATGATTATTATGATAATATGATTATTATTATATACACGATATATATATATTATTATTTAATAATAACAAAATTATATATCTAATTATCTTATTTTTTTATATTATTATTATTATTATGTTTTACAAAACAAAACAAAAAAGGCTAGTTTGAAAAAAAAAAAGGCTATTTGAATGTATTTTAAATTTTCTTTCCTCTGATATAAGCAAATCACAGGGGTCAGTTCTTTCAGCTTGCAAACTAGGGAAAATAAATGCACATCCGTGTGTAATTTTCTTTCATTCAGTTTCCCTTCAGTGAGTCTATTGGGTGCTATTTACCTCCAGTCTCGTCCTGTCCACATCCTTCGGGAGTTTAGTACGCCCTCTGTTGGTGACAGTGAGCATTTCATATGGGTACACCTTTACAAAAGGAGGGATTGTGTTGTTATGGAGAATGCTATGCGAGGCATTTGCCAAACACAATGAATTGCTGAAAGCAAATGAACGAGGGAATAATGCGCGGTCATTACATTCTAACACCACACACAAACACCAACTTTTGCCAAAATACAACACTACAGCACACGATGCAAGTGAGAGAGTGAGTATGCAGGAGGAGGTCAGAGCATGCAGAGCAACAAACAGTAGGTGAGCCTTATGTGTGAGAGTGTGAGCATGTACTGTATTTCCACAGCAGAAAGCCTGTCTTACTCAATATAGGAAAGACGCATTGGATAGAAGTAATACAATGCTTCAAGTGCAAAGTTCGGTTAGCAACACATAATAAACTGGGAATATGGTTTAAACATTAGCATGGAGAAAACAAATCCTGTACCATACTCTTTTGTATGGGGGAAATAAATACAATTCTCAAAAAACACTAAAAGTATCTGTTGTTGGCACAAAATAGCAACAGACAAATGCAGTTAGTAATTGTCAGAAGATGTTTTACATCCACTGAAATGCAGCTGAAAACTATATAAAGTTTGTTTAGATGGTCTCTGGTGGTCTCTCAACTCTGTGGGTTGGTTTTATTGTGGTTTTTAACTAGCTGACTTGATAAACCAGCAGAAACCCTCTAGTAAAGATAGTTTTACTAGTTTATGTATTTGCATTTGTGAAACATTTCTTATAACTGTTAAAGGTACCGTATGTAAGAAATGTATTGTAATAATCATAAAATGTCTCTGTTATGTTCAACAGGCATTAAGAAAA
>JAUMHR010000062.1:11259890-11273479 GCA_032361145.1 Enteromius fasciolatus | reverse complement strand
GTGTTCTATTTTTACAAGTTTCGAGTTTTGTATTTCCTGTGTTCCTTTTATGGTTTTGTTCCTGTCCTTGTTTAGTTGATTGATTAACCAGTGTCCCTCACCTGTCCTAAATCTTCCCTAGTGTTTGTAAGCCCTCTGTATTCTGTCTAGTGTGTGGATCTTTATTGTTTTCGTGACTGTCAAGTCGTTGTGTATGTATGATTCTGTATCTTTGAAAGTTTAAGTGAAGTCTATGTGTTACTGCAACTCTTCTCGTAATACTAGCTAACATGTTGAGTTAACAGGTCAAAGGCAAAAATGTCTATTACATAAAAAAATTTAAATAATACATGTTTTAACATAGGTGACATAGGCCTGCTTTTGGGTGACTCTTACTTGCAAACAGTGCAGACAAAACACGTGGGATGGTAAGTCTTCCCAAGAGCAGTGACCACCTCTCCTTCAACAAAGTCTCCACAGCCGTTACAGCGAGTGCCATGAAGCCTCTGGTAGTCCAGTGTGCATAGGTACTCCCCGTTCTTCATGAAGAAACCACCTTGGGCCAGGTCACAACCACACACTGAATGTAAATACAAGAACAGAGAATGAGAAATTAAAATAATTGGTTTAATGAGATCTTACAGTACAAGACAGGCTTGAGTTAAATTTGAAACACACCTCTTCAAAATAAATGACACTTAGTTTGGCTCTCGTTGACTCAGTAGTCACACTTTTGCACTGGGATTTACACTTTTGGCTGCCAGCAAACATAAGGTCAGGGGGCTTATGCTTATTTCGGACAATGCGTCTGAGGATAGAGGCACATGAAGAAAGAGTTTGGTTCGCTGAGGTTTCAAGATGCTTTCAAGACTTTGGCCCAAGTTCAGACACTTTATATAGGTCTGCATTAATAGGTGTGTTAGGTCTGTGTCCTCTTGGCAAGCGTTTCTACGTGTAATCCTGCCGTCACACATGCCAGATCTGTCTGAAAGCTCCTTGGCAGGCCGAGACTGATATTTTAACAGCTTGTTTAGCGTCACATGATACCCCTTTCTCAACAAGCCTGATTTTCTCTCACTTCCTCTCTCTTTCTATCTGTTTTTCTCTGTCTATTCTCCTACATTCCAACCTGTAAAAATATTAGAAGGGCAGTTGTTCACCATTTTATGAAAACAGACTGTACATTTTACAGGATATGGGGAAGTAACAGCATATGATGAAGACCACATTCAAACCCCAATCTCCAGTTTTAGCACCACAGCTTAATGTGTTTACAGCATATATGTACATCTCTAGTTAAGTTAAAGTTAGCAAATATAGTTTATTTGATTACCCAGCTAGGGAGATTCATTCCTGTCTTTGCCAAATAAATAATCTGACTTAAAATCATAATTTTGTTCAAACGTTTTCCACATAATGTTATCAACACAAATCCAAAATGTTATTTGAAGTCCCATTTCCATAGCTGTTAACATAATTTTTGCTTCATCGAATCTGTCTTCGGTTTCTGAAAGATTAGGTCCATTCGAACAGACGAATGTGACAAGCAGGTGGCTGTGGAGACAGCAGTGATTAGCAGCTAAGAGAGAGAGAGTTGTGTAAGAGTCGCAGCCAGTGCCCTCACTTGTGTCTGGCATTTGGGTAACCTTCACTGACAGGGTACAGAGTGCTAGGATGCCAGTTTAGAAAATTGCATACCCATAAATGTTGTTTCACGCACATCTTGTAACTACACACCACAACTGCCATTCTCTTCACTGTTATATATTTTCAAGTTGGTTGCCATCTTAAAACAAAAATACACTATAAGAACTTATAATTTAACTAATTTCTTATCATTTAATGTACTAATATTGATTTCTGCTAATTTCAATAGCCTTTGGCATACTGAAACAAAACTTGTCACTATAGAGCAGGGGTGCCCAGTCCTGCTCCTGGTGACCGACTGTCCTGCAAAGTTCAGCTCCAACTCTAATCAAACACATCTGAAGCAATTAATTAAGGTCTTCAGGGTCGAGTGAAAATTAAAGTCAGGTGTGTTTGATTAGAGTTGGAACTGCAGGACAGTCGCCAGGAGCAGGATTGACCACCTCAGAACTAGAGCACCAGAGCGGTTTGCACACAGCACCACCTTTTGGCAAATAGCAGTATTGTCAGGTGAACTCTACATATATCTGCTATATAACCTTTTAAAAGATGTCTATATAACCTATTGCCTTTTAAAACATGTCTATATAACCTTTTAAAACATATGTCTATTTAACAGAAGAGAAGCAGTAGTTATATAGACTGGAGTGAATGGGAGTTCTACTGTGTGTGTGTGTGTGTGTGTGTCGTGAGCAATGACGCAAGTGTAATGACGCTCTCGACTGTCTGTCAGATCCCTTCTCAACAGAACAGCCTGTTAACTCCTCCACTCTGCCTTCGTCTGAATGGAAACATAAAGAAACAAAAGATTTATATGAACTACTGGAAAGATTTAAGAAGAGTAGGGACATTTGGTTCAACTCAAATGAGACTTTTCAGTTCAGATTCAGTTCATATGCAAAGAGGTTCAGAAACAAAGCCAAGTTACAATCTGTGCAGAGTACAGATGTGTAGAAAGTCCCGGGTTTCCCATATAGTATATGCAGACATCAAACAAGCTTTCACAGACTTTCACATCAATATTTTAATGAGTTTCCCAGCATGCTGTTTTCTTTCTGCACTTTAGTGGACAGCACTTTTCCAGCATGGGTTTCTCTCCACTTTCTTTGAGACTTCTACTTCCGCATGGAGAGGCACCTCGCATCTAAAATATACTGTATCAGCAGTGGAATATATAGACAAACCAACCTGGTCTCATAAAAATATGTACCTCTGTGCACTTTTTGTGAAACACTGTTTTAACATGCCTTACTGCATGCCTTACGTTTCGCCGAAGAGAAATGTCTGCTAATGTTCAATACGTGAACCCTGGCATGTTTTTATTACATTGATATAGGTACGTATTATGTTAAATATCTGGGAACTGTCGCAAAAAGTTGCTCTATGCCAAATCCAACCCCAAACCTACCCGATAGTGTTAACAAAATTACACTTTATTTATCGAAAATCTGTAAATTTATGTGAAAAGGAATAAAAGGTGTCTGAGCTTTTACTTTTACCCTAAGACTTAATTTCTTTTGGAAACTGCAGTGATATGTACTTATTGGTACATATTTCATATCTGACTAAAAAGTGCACCCAGGTATGTTTATGCCATGAGACCAGGTACTGTAGCAACAAACATAGTGTCTGTGATATAATGTCTCATCTTTTTTACTGGGTGTGATTATGTACTTCTTTTTTTTGCCCTTAATCACTCTGTGAGATCAGCTAATGGGGCAGATAAAATGATTCCCAAACAAGAACCCTGGCTGGCATGAGGGGCCCTTTGGCACAGAGCATGGGACCATTTATTATCCATGCGAAACTATCAACAACTCCGTTATGACAAAGCACTACCATGTCGAACGCCAGGCCCGGTCCAGCCTCATTACTGGAGCTCTCAGGCTGAATATGTGGTGGAGAGTTAAAAGAACAGTTCAGCCAAAAAATTCATTCATTAGAGAAGCTACAATGTATCACAAGCATCTTTTCATTAAATCGGTGCATCTTGTTTACTAAATGAGGATTTTTTTCATAAACAGGACTGATTCAGATCAGATGAGATCGGAGACGTGGCATGATTTTCTACATTACCAGAGTGAGTAGATACTAATGGCAACACATCATTCATGCTGTTGTGTTGAGGTGTGCACCGTACTGTATGTACATTGAGCTAAGCTGCAAAATAAAATGCAGTGATTGTTAAAATAACCGCTGAGTCTACATAGCACAAATATATGATTTTTGAGTCTGACCTCAGCAAGGAATGCAGCTGCTACTGTATGCTGCCTGCAAATATAATTTAAATCCTTAAAACACATATTTCCTGTTTTTTATTAATTTCCCTTGAGTCACTGCATTGGTTACTCATAAAGAATACATAGCACAGCACCGCAAATTTAATAATGTGCACAGGACAGTATGAAAAACTGAGCAACAAAAATTAATGGCAAAGACTTAAAAAGAAAGTAAAAATAAAATCATATATATATATATATATATATATACACTAAAGACGACATTTCACATTACATTTTTGTACTAATACTATGTATAATATATAAACATATATACACACACACACACACAAATACAGAAGAACCGAGTAACGAAAATTCATGGCAGCAAAGAAGGCTTTTTTAAAAAAGGTAATATATATATATATATATATATATACATAGACACACACACACACACACACACACACACCCATTCTAAAGTTGAGTATCATCTGGATTGTTGTTTGTGTTTACTAGAGTAATTTTGGGGGGATTTGAATATCAAATATGATTAATAAATATAATTGTTGAGAAAACAATACATTGAAATGGTGCAATCTTAGATTTTTAAAATGAGACATTTGCACTTTTTATTAAACATTTGCAAGTGAAGCTATTATGTTAAATAAATAATTCACAAACAAAGCATTCTTTTTTTATATTTAGTTCATGGGCATTCTTGGGGTGACCTCTAGTTGATTCCTGTCCCAGCTTCATGCGCAAAGCCACAGCATTACAGCCTTCAATCTGACATTACAGGGCTAGTTTCAGACACACATCACTGCATAACAGTTTGTGTTTTGTATCCGAGGCAACTTGACTTAATGCAGGGTTTTAGAGAGAGCAGTAAATTGTTTGTTGCTTTCATGATGGCTTACTGTGTTATGAGTTATAATGGTTTTTATGAGTGTCCCCTTCGGAGAGTGACAGAGAAAAACTGGTTGAGAAATGTGACCGAGGGTGTGTGTGTGCATGTGTATGGTTGCATAAAGTAAAGAGGTTGTTTTACAACTGACAACTGTTTGGTTAATGGGAGATGGAACGGAAGGAGTATGTATGTGTATGTGTGTGTGTGTGAGTCCGTGTGTGTGTAACATGTCTAGATGGTTGGTAATGTGTGTCTCTGACAGTGACAGGTGTCAGAAAAATCCTCTCCACTATTTTAGTAAGGACCGCCTGAACTTCTGGCTCTATGTTTTTCTAAACAGAGAATCACATTAGGACTTACCACACACACACACACACACACATACACAAAATAGATATATAAATATATACCTTACACTTCAAAATGCGGATGACCTGACCTCGAGAGGCACAAACTTCCTCATCCTGCTGCTAAAACATACTCTGTTAAATCTCTTAAAGCAATAATCCAGATTAAATGCAAGTTCTACTGACACCACCAAGAAGAATCCTGTCAGTTACCATATAATTATTGATAACACTTTAGTTTTGGGACCAATTCTCACTATTTACCAGTTGCTTATTAACATTCATATTACTAGTATATTGGCGGTTTATTAGCACTTATAAAGCAAATGTTTTAACATGTTATTCTGCTTGATGTACTCTACTTAAACCTAACTACCTCACTGACTATTAACACACAGCAGTTAACAGTGAGAATACAGTATAGCAGAGCACAGAATGCTGTATTTACAGAATAATTAGTTCAGTAAAATGCAGTCTTTTTTAAGTAAGTATTTATGTTCATAAACTTTAAGCTTTGGTGAACACAAAACAATTCTTTCAAAGACATGAAAAAAAACTTACTGACCCCAAATATATTAAATTTGCATAGATGTGTGGCTTCACTTAAAGGCACAGTTCAACCAAAAACATAAATTCTGCCATCGTTAACCTCAATTTATTCAAAACTTGTAGTAGTTTTTCTTACAGTACAGAACATCTTCTCTCATGTTCAGCAAACAAAAAAGAGATTCACACAGATTTGGAACAACTTGAGGTTAGGTAATGGCAGAAATGTCCTCTTTTTGGTGAAGTAACCCATAAATATTATAAACACTACTGGAAATAGCTTGATGTTAGTATAATCACTAGACTTTCATTGTAATTATTTTCTATTCTTTCTACAAACTCGGTGATGAATCAAAATGATTTCCTTTCAATCCTATTTTCCCTGGAGAAATTTCTTGAACAGCAGACAAAATAAGTAATTCATTTCCCTCCTTTTCAATAGGAAATATTTCTCTGTGTAAGTCACGTGATCTGGTTCTCACAGAATAAAACTCATAACTGAGAACAATAACAACACCAGTAACTTCATCAAAGCAACATCCTCCTATAAATGAAATGCTCAAATACTTGTGAAACGAATCTGTTGCTTCGAGGTCAACCTGTGACATCATCTCTTTCGGTTGTGAGAATGACATCCTGAAATGACATGTTCAGGGAAGTAACCCTTGACCCCGAGGGGCGTCTGCCAGTCCGCATTAATACAAACCCACAGCTGCGGAGTGACTGGCACACACACACACACACACATGTTCACAGGCAGACAGACTGGCGGTCCCTGTAGAGGTGTGTGCGGACCCCTCCCCTTCCGTCTAATCCTCCCAATGGGGATCAGCACAGCTATTTCCAGCATTGCAGTGCTTTAACAGCTCCCAGAGACTGTGCCCGAAATAGCACACACAGGCTCACTGACTGACACAGCATTCACACACAGAACGAGAGAAGGAGAGGGAGGGAGTATGTGCAGAAAGACAGGGTGAGACGTGGACAGGAATATAAAGTGAGAAGGGGAGAGCAGAGCTGTAGATGTTGACTGCACATGCTCACTCTAGCGGTCTAAGTGAGCCTGCTTAGAGTGAACAAATGAAACTAATAGAGCAGAGCAAGGCTCATTAGCTTACAACCGAGCTGTAGAGCACTGCATCTTCTCTTGCCAGAGTTCAGATATTGGCAGGTCACCCCAGAAGAAGCACTCCTGCCAGGTCTCCACAGAGAAAGTAACATCAGACCTTACGCAACAGTCAGAGTCCTGATTTCTAGGAATAGAGTTGATTGACTCGAAATACGGGGGATCCATTAGATTACAAAGTCCTTGTAAGTAGACTACAAGTCACCAGCCTGCTTAACCCTGAGGCCTCGTGCTACCCTCTTCTGTGATTAAGAAATACGTGGCTAGTAGTAGTCTTACTCATTCTATATTTGACAATCTGAGAAAGATGAGCATTAGTATACGTTAATATCCATGCATCCATGGACACTCTGAGTATATATATACTGTAAAAGTACTGAATATTCATATGGTACTCACAAGTAAAGTGGGATCCAATGTCTGATTCCATACTGATTTAACAGAGAAGTTTCTGATATTTTCCATGAAAAATTATTTATCATAACAATTTGAATTGAACAATCAACAAAAACTTATGAATATAGCCTACTTGATTTGTGTGTATTATTTGTATATTCATGTGTATTACTGTTACATGTATGCTGCATATGGAATTAATGCTTAATATAATAATAAACAGTTCACACTTGTCCAATTCTCTCTATTAACAAACCATTAACTGCAACCTTTGTTTCAATAAACTCATAATTTGCTGCTTATTAGTAGGCAATATGGTAGTTGTCATGTTTAGGTATTGGGTAGGGATGTAGAATATGGTCTTGCAGAATATGTGCGTTATCAGTACTAATAAACAGACAATATAATAATAATAATAATAGGCATCTTATGAGCAACAAGTTAATAGTGAGAATTAGTCCATATACTAAAGTTTTACTACATAATATATATTAATAATAATACATTTTGGCCCCTAAGAGGCATAACGATTTGAGTAAACAGATAAACTGAACAACCAAAAATAATTTCTGAACATATTTGGTTGTTCCATCTTTTTCTGCGTGAAAAATCTGTTGATCATGTTCTCCGGCATTATCCAGTGAACATCTTGAGTTCGAGAACATCTGACCGTCTGTACAGAGTCACATTACCAATTTCACTGATTTGGTTATTTGATTAGTGACCTAGAAAGAGTACAGAATGTAAAGTATTTATCATTCATTTTATGTCTTGGCATGTTTTTTTTATATTTATTCAATTCAAAAAATGCCACACTTTTGAAAAACATATTATCTTAGTTCGATTTCGAATCACAGATCTGTTTTTTTAAACTTGAAACCCCAAATCTACTTGTGCAAGAGAGTAATCATGCTGGTGTGAACGAATTCTGGCTATTTTCAGACAGTTTCATCAATAGCATCATGAATTGGCGTTACTGGAAAAAAAGCAAAGCTCATGTATAGTCACTCATCTCAGTGATGACAGTGCACTCTCATTTATGACCCTGTTTCAGGTAACTAATGCGGCATCAGCGATTAGTGACTAATGCGGAGCTACAGTACATGTGGAGTGCATTGCTCAGGTGAGATTAAAAGAAAACCCGGAAAGACCTCAGCTTCTGAGGGCTGTTTAAAGGATCGCTGGAAACAGAAGCTTATGGATGCACTGACATTTATTGTCAAGACAATGTTTTTTACAACCAGACGCAGACACCTCATATTATGCTTGCCGTTGCAATGACATTCAAACAGCTGAAGACACTGTTATCTATCAACATGTTCTCAATGTTTCAAATATTGAAATGCTGCACATTAATCAAGAATGCAGAAACTGACCGTTTATCTTCTTTGATAGCACATAGACGAAGGCACATTGAGCCATTGAGCTCTCGCTGAGGCTTTCCGGAGGAAATGAGTTGTCTGCTCTTTGTGACTGGCAACCTGCCACCACATAAACCTTACATTCTCTTATGCAACCTGAGGGTCGATCCATATGAAGTGCAAAGAATGAAAATCAGCTTTTAGAGAGACAGCCAAAAACCCTTCAACTTAATAAACTTCATGTACAACCATGGCAAACCGAAAAAAGAAGGACTCACCAAACAAATTCAGTCAGTTTTTCCGTAATTCCTGCCAAATGATGTCGGTAAAACAGGTATGAGCACAGAAGACCACAGAAGTCTGGACAAAGAGCAACTGTCCCATTGTATTAAATTATCATGGTTGTGCAGAGGGGGCGTGATACAGCTTTAGACTAACTTTGGGATTCATTCATCAGGTAATGAAGTTCTGGGTTCCTCTCTACTCAACTACACAAGCCATCTGCTTTATCAGAGCCAGCTTTGTTCAACTACCCTTTGGTCACATTTTTGGTGAAGTTATGACTTAATGTAATTAAAATACTTCCTCAATAACAAACAGGCTAAAGTGGAATTTGGTTCTGCTATAAATCCATCATTCTTGAGCTAAGAAATAAGATGTCAGGAGTTTTCACAAATAGATTAAAACATAGACTAACAGCCACTGTGCATTAAATAGATCTTACCTTTGCATGTGAAACATTTTATATGGAAGTGCTTGGATTGCACCCGAAGAACCTCTCCTTTGCACGGCTCCCCACATTTATAGCACTGGATTACCAGTTTTCCTGGTGGATGGTGCGGTTCCTGAGGATGGGCCACTGTTAAAAAAACACAGAGACGTGGATTAGCAAAGACTTACGTTTTGGAAGGAGTCTACACTGTTACTCGGATAAAGAGGATAGGATTATTTCATTAATGAGCTAACCCACAACAATATATTTAACAGCCGACATTAACAAGTGTATAAACAATTGGTCAGCAGCTACAACCTGTTACAACCTACTGTATAGCTGTAAGTAAATCATTAGTATTAGTATTAATAATTAGTCATTCGAGCATGGCATTGTAATTGCAGGCCAGCGATGGATTCTGACCTCATTCAAAAGTCAAAGATAATTCATTAACTAACAATGATACGTTACTTAATTAAAACAAAACAAAACAAAAAACCTGTTCAACTAAATGCATTTTTTTTTCCTTTGGGGGAACAGTGCCTTGCTCAAGGGTCTCACCTCAGTCATTGTATTAAAGGAGGAGAGAGGACTGGTTATTCACTCCCACCACCCACAATCCTTGCCGGACCTGGGACTTGAACCCACAACCTTTGGGTTAGAGGTCCAACTCCCTATCCATTATCCAATGAAATACATTTATTTAAATACATTTCTCAGAATATCCTCTTTTGTATGTCATTATAAATAAACCATTAGTTAAAAAACAGTTTTTAAATGCTTTTTAATGTCCAACTATTTTTTGAGCACATGGCACGGTTATATAAAACTAAAACCTTAATTATTTTTATAATTGGCTGCACTGTTCCTGCATTTAAGCACTGCTGTAAATATGCATGTAGATGCAAAACTAATAAACACGAGGCTGAACCTCAGCTAGCCTTCATTACATAATGCTTGTAACTGGCTAGAAAGTGTTTCAACGGGCCAATGTCCGCGTGTCGGGTGCTATCACACAGTGTGTGGGTGTGAGAGGAGTGTTAGTAGGTGTTGGGAGGTTTTTTTTGGAGTAATCAGCAGGACAAGCTGGCTGCCACACAGTGGTTATCACAGCCACACGGAGAGGTGCTCACACTCACTCGCACGAGTCGTGTTGTTGTTTACATATCAGTACTGCTCATCACAAGTGTCATTCAGAGTCAGTACAGTTGCATAACGAAGGTCACGAGTCATTTGTGCTTCGCTGTTTACTAACTTATGACATGTAAGCCTGCGGACACAACAGCATAAAGAATAATTAGTATTTTTTTTGGTGCACCACTCCTATAAAACATAAACAGCACTATGAACAGACATTAAAACTCAAGTACACTCTTCAGTTGTTTATAATCTTGATAATTACATGCCCTGAAGGAGAGCAGACGTTTCACAGACTGGGCTGAGGCTCTCAACACTACATCAGTTTGTCTCAGCATCTGTGTTTGTGTGCTGCGTTTTTCAGGCTTCACTGTGTTGTATTTGTTCAAGGTCATCAGGCCAAGACAGTGTCCACTCAAAGCTTGTGTTTAAAACCTGGCCGCACTCAAAAGCTAAAGTTAATTAATGAAAAAGAGCTCTGAACCTTTCAGAGTGGCCTCTCATTAGCGTGACTACAAATCTTTTCTCTCACTCTCACTCTTGACAGTTACTGATACACAGGAAATTGTACTCTCCATCTCTCAATCCAGAATGACACTTCTTCACCTTATATCTTCTGTTCTATCAGAGAGTTAATGCATGCCTCTCTAATCTAATTGTTGGCCTCTTGAAAGGCTTGTGCAAGATTAACATAGACAAACTCCACCCCTCAATTACTCTGCTCCTTTTCAGGCCATGTGATTACATAATATTGCCACCTAAAAGAGTGTCCACTATGTAAACCACTCTGGGGGCCTGTTCAAATGTTTAAAATTGTATGTCTCTTAATATATTTTTTCCTGTCAAATATGACTCGACTCACATGAATCATGACTTAAACACCTGTGTTCAATAGCTAATACTAAATGTCTGTGAACATTTCTGTTTCTAAATGTCATTTGAACAACTAGTCAGGCTGAGTTAACCCGTTAATTAAATCATTTAAGCCATGTAAACCAGGCTCCCAGCTCATTTAAAAAATCAACATAACAGAAAAATGAATCACAGTGAGGCATCATTGATCTGTTCACTCACTGAGCGATTCAAACCATTATGAGGAAAGTTGCATTAAAAAAATAATTTCTAAGAGTCAACTGATTGTGAGTTGGACACCAAGGTAAGAAATACTGCCAAGCAATCTAAATCCACGGTCACGCTTGAGTGCGCAAAATTTCTACAGACAATATGAGGTAAAAAAATACAGTTCCAAATAAAAATGCATCTAAATTGTAAATGTGCAATGCATTATATTATTGCAATGCTATAATCCTGCAGTTCTAATGTTTACTTTTAATTCAGATAATCTTCATGCTGTAATATATACATTTTTGTATTGGTCATGAATCAAATGTAAAGTTTCATTAGACTTAAACATTGAATGCATCATATTTTACAAGAGCTTGCGTTTTCTGTCTTCCAAATTTGTACATGAAGTAATGAGAGTTGATGGAACTAAAAGTGGAGTTTGACTACCTAATAAATCATTAGCATACTTGCGCTAAATCTGAGTCACTATATCTAAGCTAGCACTGTTGGTTATTGTGCTATACCCGTTTCTGCCACGGAATAAAAAAACTGCAACTTCTTAACTAACAATTCAGACTCAGATTTTTTTTCTTGCAATTTCGAGTTTATATCCTGAAATTCTCGCTACTCTTTTTTTTTAGAATTCTAAATTTCAAAATTCAAATTTACATCTTGCAATTTAAATTTTTTTTTCTCTATAATTCTGAATTTACATCTGACAATTCAATTTTTTCCTTTGTACAACCACACACTCAAATGATCCAAATATCAATCTGATGAAAGTACATTTGAAGTTTGAACGCACATCAAAATTGCCGTAATATGGAAGCTCTTATATGCGGTAAGTTAAAAAATGGACAGTGTCCCTTATTTTTTCTCTGCTGAAGTTGTCGTGGATGACAGGAATTTCCCCTTTAAGGTGATGAGCGAGCCACTAATCAGTTACGATAAGATTCTGGCAGGGTTTTGTGCTCAAGAATGTTCCTACCGGCCCTTGAAACAGAAGCACAGGATTTTGTCTCAAACTAGCCCCCACCGCCCAAGACAGCTGTTGCTATAGCAACCATCTCTACCAGGGCGGCAACAGCATGACACTGGGAGCTTGTATAGAGGAACCCCAGAGTGAAGCTGCAATGTCGACAGACAACGGCAAGCTAAGAATGAACTGTTTCCTGTTTCAATCATGCAGATGGGCCAAACTAGGAGTGTTTCCTGACATATGCTGTAACTAATACAACAGCTCACACTGTAGCTATATTAGGCAGACACACAAAAGGCAGATTTGGACACTGCTACAGTGTGTGTGCTCTGCATTCAGCCAAAGGCAGAGTATGCTACCTCTACTCTGTCACGCTCGACGCAGATGTGAGGGAATGTGGGCAGGTGGTGAAGAACAGCACAGCTAAACACTGAAACACAAACCCTAGGAGCCTCATTCATGAAACTATGCGCAATACATATTTACATGCAAAATGTCTATAAAACATCATTGAAATGTTGCACGGAAAGAATGGTTTCATGAGCAATACAGAGAAATGTGATTGCCTTGTATTTCATGGATAAGGTCTGAGGTACAGTATGTTGACCACAAAAGTAATCTGAATGTAAAAATAGGCAATTAGCATACACATAAATTAAAAAATAAATAATAGTGTGATATGTCATTACAATGCTATTTATTGATGTAATGGCAAAGCTTAATCTTTAGCATTATTAGTCTTCAGTCTTCAGTTTCACATGATCCTAATATGCTGATTTGGCGCATTTAAAAATAGCTGTGATGCATTAATGTTTATTTGATAAATCTAAAGAACAGCTTTTATTAAAAATAGACATTTTACTACGAATATAAAACTTTTAAACAACGCACCCTTGCTAGGAAAAATATATTAATTTATAAATTTTTATACTAACCTTTAAACTGGTAGTATATATTCAATAAACAATTTCAGAATACGTAACACCTGAGTTTAAAAATCATCTAAACTGTAAAACTTATTTAAAACAGTTAATTTACTATATTAACCCTCTGAGGTCGGCAAACGCACTCATGCGTTTTGAGGTGTTTTCTCCAGATGGCGCCAATACGAACTTAAATTACACACTGAGTTTTGATCGTACAGATAAGAGCAATATATCAAGCG
>JAUMHR010000062.1:11237303-11253013 GCA_032361145.1 Enteromius fasciolatus | reverse complement strand
ATTAGGTAATGGGCCATCAGCTGTGTATGATTATTCGTTTAGCGATCCTCTCGAAATTATGTTTAAACATTCATTTAAAATGTATTCCTGTGATGGCAAAGCTGAATTTTCAGCAGCTATTACTTCAGAATTCAATGAATGATTCTTCAGAAATCATTACAATATGCTGATGCTGCACAATATATATATATACTGTATATATATATATATTTTTTTTTTTTGTAAACTGTAATCCTTTTTTCAGGATTCTTTAAAAAGTAGACATTTCAAAAACACAGATTCTCTTCTAAACTCTTTTAATCAGTTTATAGTGTATTGCTTGATGAATTTAATTATTTTTTCATTCATTTATTTCAATCTTATTGACCATTATTGACCCTGAAACATTTAAATAGGAGTGTAACTCATTGCATTTAAATAGATGCTTCTTCAACTACAGACACCTTAACAGTTTATTTATTTATTTACTCATTTGTCTAAATTCTTTTTGAGCTATAAAAGCCATATTAAAACATTATTTAAATACTACATTTGGAAATCTTCTGTGTATAGATTTTATTTTGGTCCCAAAAAAGAAGAAAACAAACAAAAAACATTGAAAAGAAAAATTTCAATGTTTTAACTATAATAATCTAAACAATTTGTGAAATAAACAAAGTGTAGCAGTCTCTCAGCCATTTTTTCCATTATAAGCAACATTTTTGCCTCTTATAAAGTCCCAAAAGTTAGTGTGCTTGTTTTACAAGGAGTCATCAATAAAGATCAGCGAAATATGATGTGTACTGTTTAATGTTAATAATTACAAAGATTAAAATCACTTGTAAATTAAAGTGTTATTTTAAAAAGCCTTAGTTTAGCCAAATTATTCCAATATATATATCAGCCATTATATTCCATTATATAAAATGTAATTTCCACACAATACATAAACTGAGAAGTGAAAATGTATGGTTCAGATAAAAATACAATAATGTGTGGACAAAGACAAACCAGTCAACAGGGCCAAAAGTGCCCATAGCCTAAGAAACAGCCGCATGGGTTGATATGATTAAAGGAGATTAGCTGAATTTGAAATAAGGGAGGATGTGTTTGAGAGAAACAGACAAAGGGTGTCAGTATGAGAAGGCCACAGACGGCAGGTGCTGGATAAATAGAGGAACTTAAAGTCTATATCATTAGAAAGAAGAAAACAGCTGAATATTTTGTCAACAAGCAAGAGCAAAGAGAGGGAACTGAGCCAAAGCAACAAGAACACATGCTAGACCATTGCTCTCCATTTATATTTACAACACCACAAAGTGCTACAACAAATATGAATGCTTTAAAGCTTCAGAATAGCGAATAATAGTTATTGAACCATATTGATTTTCTGAGGGGTTTTCTGTGTGACTGCTAACATATTCTAGGATGGTTGCTAGGGTGTTTCAGTTGGTTCCTAAGTGATTTTTCCCATCATATTGTCCAAAAAACACAAACCCACACCGTTACAATGTCTGCAGCACAGGATTACTATGGAAAGAGGCGCATGTGGAACTGAGGAATAACACTATGATACCTTTGGCTTCAGGGAATCTCTGACTTCCACTTAGTGAGGGGCTACACACAGCGGGGATCCAGACTTGCCTTGGCTATAAATGATTGATTGGTTGAGTGGAGCCATAATTACTGTATGCACCGTTTCTTTTCTATGAGCTGGCACTCTCTGAGCACAAGTGTCAAACATTAACAGTCAGCCTTACGCATCCATGCACGTCTATGCAGATGTGGAACCTCTTTCCAATCTCTCAAATAACAATTCTCAAAATATACAGCAGATATTCCCTTATATAAAGCAGCAGAACATCCAGTAAGACCACATATGTCATCTGTATCTGATAATCACTATATTATGCAAGCTTGCAATGAATATACTGTAGCTACTAATGTGAATGGATTTATATACGTTGTAGATTAAAGCACACACAAATAGAAATATGTGTACCAAGACACAAGTTATGTCCTAAGTCCGGATAAATAAATATGTTAGTATGTTACTTCAGGATGCAATGACAAATCCGCTGAAAACTACATTACGAAACATTAACAATAGCCTTTTAAGGGGTATAAGGATGAGTGATTGTAAAAAAAGAGACCTCTGCAGACTAATGGGAAGATTTGTCAGGAATGTGTCTACCATTTCAGCCATAATCCTGCCAGCGGGATAGTGCTATGATCCAGCTCAGACTTTAGATTAGCCTCACATCCCACTGCCTTATAAACACAAATACCAGCATCTCTGCTCATCACCTCAATCATTTTGTAATATGTTCGAATTTTGGCTTGGCGCTATCCAAATATGCCCCTCTACAAATATCACTTGGTCACTATGACTCAGAACTGCTGCTATGCTAAAATCTAAAATATCTCTTAAATATAAACATATTTTTGGCTCAGTTTAGAAATTATTACACATTTTTTAAACTAATTTCACTGTGGGAAAAAAAAAAAGATTTGTATAATTTTTTTCTAAATATCTAAACATCTTTAAAACAAAGTAATTTTACTAAAAAATAATTAAATTAAATATAACAACAATAAAATATAAGGGGGTTAACAATACAAATGATTGTTCTGCAGTGTTGAAATCTTAAAGAAATACTATTACTATAATCAATTATGAATACTTAAATTAGTTTAGCTTCAACATAATTTTCTGCACAACTGTACAATAACACAGGCAGTCACATAATGAAAATATTTTGTATGATAGCATATAATCGTTCCTACTCTCCATCCTCCCTTACCGGGTCCCATGTCAGGAGGTGCCATTTTCTCCAGGATGACATACTCATTGGGGTTTAAGAAGGGCAGCTGCTCCATCATGGACTGTTTAGGAATAAGGTAGAGCACCTCAGCCACATTCCCATCTTCAATAATGGACATTCTCCGAACTGAGTTCTTGCGCTTCACACGGTCCAGCACCACAGAGTCGTCGCTTCGGCTGGAGCCGCACAGTTTGCCAAAGCTATTAAGATTGGGTAAGTTTGGCATGGCGAGACCCCTCTAATAACTAGAGGAGATACCATACAAGATAAACATAAAAATCACCCCGTCGCGCAACAGTGAGTTCTGTTACTGCTAAAACCCAGGTACTAGATTAAACATCCAGATCGCAGGGGTTTATTTGTGTTGTTGGTGGAGCAGCGCTGAGCCCCTGCTGTGAGCTCCTTTCTGGTTTACTTAAGCAGATTACGGTCCGATGTATTTTTAGTGATTATCTTCAGTGGGATGGAAAAAGAGCACCTGCATGGGACAGTCATGAGTTCATGATCTATGCGGATGAAAGTTGCAATATCAAAAACAGATGCATCCCGGGCTAATGCTCTGTGATTGGATGCATCTTCAAGAAGATTACTACATTGAATGGGATTGCAGTCGTATCTTGCGGTTTAAATCGCATTTAAATCAAATCATGTGACTGGCTTTCACTTAATACAATGCAAGGCAACATCATCCTTATACTGGACATGAAAGGAAATAAAACATATACGATAATGCATCGGCTTGATTAAATTGACATTTCTGATGAAAATAAAGATCCTCTCTGACCCAAAGTGCTTCTTTCTAAATTTGTAAACCCACGCCAAACAAGCATCCACATTTAAACTGGCACGTCACCAAAGCTGATGAAGGGGACCTTGTCTGTGGTACTTTTAGAATCATAAACCCTGCTTCCCTGTCCCATACGTACCGAGAAGCTAATATCACTCACATACACCTTTATGTGTACAGCAATTACTTTGCAAGGACATTAAGGGGTATCTCCACAGTCACCGTCAGAGATATGATAGCTGTTATATAAAAATGCCAGTTTTCATTGAGGTCATTACAGTGGTCATTTATTCAAATGATCGCATCAGCAGAAAGTGTGCTATACTTGTTTGTTCGATACACTCATTTTATGACTGCTATCTTTTTCTCAGACGCACACAGCACAGCAAAGAAACACACGCTCACACTTTAAAGGCATAGTTCGACTAAAATGACAGTTCTGTCATCGTTGTTCTTTTATGAAATAGGAATAAGAAATAGGAACAGGAGGAGAATTACAGGGGTGTTTGAGGAGTCTGATTTTCCACAAATATGTGTTTTAGTCTTTGTTTGCTAGCTTTAAGGTAATATATATATATATATATATATATATTAGTACACACCCATAGACAAAACTCAATGTAAGCAGATATACAGATTTCATTCTTTGTCTTCAGGTAATGCAGGGCAGAAATATTGATGACTCATATCGCACCATCCAAATGTTGTTCAGTCAAATGCTTTCAGTGATAAGCATGTTATACTCAAGTGTATGTTATTAAATATATTAAAAGTACCATTCATACATGCACATTAATATCAACACATCAATAAAACAGCAGCGCGCTGCCGCTGACTGAGTCATTCATATTAAGTGTCATTCATATTCACAGTCAAAATGTTTTTTCATGCACATGAATACTGTGTGTTTAAGTCATAGACACAAAATTGATCACAGAAGTGCTACACTAAACAGTCTATAATACAGTGCACTATTCCTGCAATTAGATTATTTTTTACATGCTGTAAAAACTAAAGGGGGGCATTGATATTTAAAACATGCATACAAAATATTATTTCAAAAGGGTGGATGAAATATTTATGTTTGATTTTGGTGCATATGATGACACACCACACGGAGAGACAGTTTTGGAATTTAAAAGAACTGTTTTAAATGGGGTCCAAACCTACATTGGAAAAACAATAATTATAGAAATATAATTTAAGAATAAGAAATATAATTTTTTTCCCATTAAAAATATTGAGATATTTTCCACATTATCTTCAATTATGCTACAGAGAAAAAATAAATAAGTGCAGGGTTTAGAATGACAAAAGGGTGAGTAAATTATGATAAAAAAATAAGTTTATTAATATAGCACTTTTAGCAATACAATTCATTGCAAAGCAGCTTTACGGGAAATTAAGTTTCTCCAATATGTTTATATAGAAACTTAATATATTCAACGCATGGCAAAAATTTGGTAACCCTGTATGTTGTCTCATCCTCTCTTCTCAGGTGTTCTGTCATCTCAGATAGTTTAAAGGTTGGATCCAGCCTGAAGTTTGTAATTGAATTGAATGCCGCTTGGCATTCTGCTGCTGCTGTAACTAAAGCATGTAAGATATGCTGCTCCTGCATGAATGAATGAGGCATTTATATTGCACTTTATTGTGTATTGCCGTATGAGAATACATAAATTCTGTAGCCGATCTAGACAGGTGGAACTGGGGAAGTGGAGGGTTTTAGAAGCGCTCTGATGGCACACTGCGGGACCAGCTTACTGTGAACACTGAAGCAGGATATTTGAATGATGAGCAAGCAATCTTATTGGTCCGCAGATTCAGCAGAGGCCAATTAGCTCATGCAATGTATAATCAATGTGACTGACAGCAGATTGCAAGTATAGGCTGTGCCATCTAGTGTTTCATGGCTGAACTAGATATATAATTCACACACCATGACTTCAGAGCAGATATATAAATCATCAATCTGGATGAAAAGTAACATTATTCTGACTGCTAATCGAAGACACTGAGGAAACACAGTCAGGCATCCTGAGTGTTACAACATCTTTGGTCCTCATGCGTCACGTTCCTTCATTCCCATTTCCGTGACAACTAATATTTCACTTAGCTCTTTTCATCTAAATCTCCTAACCTGTGGGTGTCCTCATGCATTAAGATAATGACTATGACATTAGAGATGCACACAGCTCACCAGTGCCTTGTATGACCCAGGTGGAGGTTATGTGAGCAAGGAGACAATATAATATATAATGACAGTTAATGACAGAGTACAACAAAGTGCACAGACCACCTATGTCTCCATCCAGGGGGGCTTATAGGGGCATAATTACAGAGAGAGAGATGACTATAGTCTACCAAATGTGGGGCAAAAAGCATTTGTCAGCTGTAGAGCACACTTACATTGACGCATAAGCACAGAAACAACCTGCAAAGTGTGTGTTGGGGCACTTTAAAAGTGCAGTGTGTAATTTCTGCGAGACTGGCAGCAATGATTATATCACAGAAAGTTCTGGGGATGAAACGTCTAGACCCATCCACACACACACACTTTCTTTTACTAATACTACAAGACACTATTAAGCTCCACATGGTCTATTTCAGGAAAAGGATAATGTCAAGATTTGATTGATGGCTCAAAGCACATAGACAAAACAATTTAAAGCACTTAGCGGAAACCTATTATGTAGCCCGTTTAAGAAAGCAGAACCCAAAATATTAGCAGTGCACCATTTTAACAAGCTAAATTAAATTTCCTTTATTTGAGCATACGAATCCCTTCGTGTTACTGGCGCTCAAATGCTTGAAATGCCTCACATGACAGAGCAGAGAGGCATATTAAGTCCTGCTGACATTTCGCAGTGTTGTCATTCAGTCTCTGGCTGTGCTGAACAACACCACAGAGTATCCATTACCTCTATGACACCCTTCACAGTTCCCAAACTGAAGGTTAAACCAGCACATGAGACAAATGTGGGCGAGAGGTGAAGAAATGAAGGCTAAACGGTGTTTATTTGCATCTTTCCTATTCTTAGGTATTTTAATAGGCTTTCTGTTTTCAATCTGCAGCACAGGTTTCTAATCTTTATCAAGTCAGTCAAGCTGGTGACTGAACCCAATGTAAAACACATATAGGCTATATTTGCTCTGTAAGACTATGGACTAGCAATTCCTTAATTAATATTTCTAAGCATTGTTAGATCAAAAATACAGCAAAACATCACTGCAATTTAAAATAACTGTATATATTAATAACTGTATTAGTTAGAAATGTATATGCTAATAACTGTATTAATATATTAATTATATATAATAATATATAAATAATACTACATGAATACACATGCACACACACAATTTCAAAATATCTGAAAATGTTTAGTATTTGTATAATGTTTAATTATAAATTGAGTATATTATTAACTATTTCTTTCAACTTGTAGTTACATTTTGGAGCCCCAGGGGTCAGTAGAGAGCATACAGTTTTAGGCAATGGGAACTTGATATTCAAACCTGCTACCTCATGAAATGCTACCAACATTTTTTTGCATTTTAAAAACAGAAATCTTAATTACAGCTCTCTTAGAGTGACTGATTATTTAGCTAATATTCACAGGGCCAAAGAGCACCATCTACTGTCCAACATATTCAAATTACCCTGAGAAATTGCAACATGAGGCGAGTTAGACAAGAATAAAAAAGCAAGGTAGCCATCAAGCATACTTACAACAATCAAGTGGGTAGGAAAAGTAGATGAAAGTATTCTGAAATCTCTGATGGTACATCAAGCCACTGCTGCACACATATCATGTTTAGTCACTCTTCTGTGATGTAAAATGCACATCTTTGTCCATCTTATGGCCTATTACACATTTGTTCTGATTCAGGCAAGGTCAACATAATCAAGCAGCTAATCTGCACAGAGAAGCGCTCAGGGGGTTGTCCACGAAAACAAAAGGATGTGCATGTGTTATCTATGGACTGGCAAAACTCACGATGCGACATAGTACTGGATCCGTTCCGGCTCCCTTTGGAGGAAGGTTAGTAAACCAACCATGCATGGTTTAATAACCTTCCTCCAAAACATCAAACAATACTCCCTTTCATCGCCATTCGGGCCCACGTCTCATTGCATAACATTTCTCCATGTGGCGTATAGAATTTCTCATGGCAAGAGTGAATCACTTCATAGATGAATGCAGGCAATGTAAAGAGCATCATGACGAGGAACGCTGGCATTATATAACATCCATTCACAACGCATCAAGATTTCAGCCTCTCTCCATTTTGGGACTCAAGTATAATGAGTGAAATCATAGATGCACAAGTGTATCATAATATATGATCACAAAGTATGGAAATCCTTTTATATGTTAGGCCAATGTGTTATTAACAGTAATATATAGAAATATTTATAATTTTGTAAGAGCACTAGGGTAGGATTCTGGTAAGAATGTGATAAGAATGTAAGGAAAAATACTAAAGAATAACAATAATTATTAAAAATATTTGCTTACATTTTACAAAAAAAACAACAACAACTATTTAATGTTCATTTATTTATTTATTATAATAATTTGTGAAATGTAATACTAATATAAAAAAGTAATACTACAGCATTTTCCCAGTATTTTTTTCTTTCACTTCAAAATAAAAATTTTGTAAGTATATTTTGTATTTTTATATATAATATATAAGTATATTAAATCTCACAGATCACTATTTTCAGGCAAAATATTAAAAGAAATGAATACAACTGATCTAAATAATGTTTTGACTGATTAAAAGTTAATATTCAGATACAATAACAAAAGTAACAACTAGCCATTCATTAAATGTGTTGAGATTAAAATTTGATTAAAACTTAAAAAAAAATCTTACCATATCTGACCCTGCTATATGCAAGACATCGTAGGGTGTATTGTACAATATTAAACAGGGGATTCCTGCTCTATTTATCCACCAAGGAGCGCTTTGTGTAAAAATGGCTGAAGTCCCAGGTCAGCCTGGAAGATGTAGCCTATATAAACTAACAGCAAGTCAAATTTTGTTAAGTGTTGCTCCCCCTAGCTGCACCTTTGAAAAGTGCAAGAAAATAACTTGTTACACACGAAACCCAGGGCCAAAAATACAGCAAATCTAATCCAATCAAACACAGTCCACTGCACACCATAGCAATTACCAGCTCAAGATCCACTTCACAGCATGAAGTATAAGCATGCACACCATAAAAACGACATACACGTGCTAACAGTGCATTTTTCATAAGGTAACCCCAACGTTGGAAGTGTCACAAATTTATAATTTAGATGCCTTATCATGACGACACCTTCTTATTTATCTTATGCAAATAAGAAAAGCATTCAAATATTATTGAATACTCAAATAGTCAAAACCCTTTTTTTTCTGGCTGTGTGACCCTAATTCAACATCCCTGAAGGAATTTCACTCCAAAAGAATTGCGTTATAGCTATTAAAACCATGCAGACATATTTATCTCTGTTGAGAAATCTAGAACAAGGTGCTTTTTGACATTTACGACATGGAACAGGATGTGTTTCTTCACTGTGAATTAAATGACTGCTTTATTTCTCACACACAGGCTTGGAAACAGATGCAGGCTCTCCAGGAGCAATAAAGGTGAAGCGGTATGTTCGGCTCCACCCATTGGCTGATTAAACTGGCTCATCGTGAATTGCCCTGCAACACCGCAAACTAGGCATGTGCCACAACAGTTCCAGAGTTCAAAATAACACACTCAGAGAGAGACTGTGAGAAGGAGGAAGAAAAAGAGAGCCTTATCAACTTTGCGCTTGGTGCGCTTGCAACTTTGGTTACACTTGAGAGAATATTGTAACAACAACAACAAAAACTCCTGCTTTAGTCTTCAACAACTGTTCATTGGACTCACTTGAAGAGGAAATGTTTGGGAAATTCTTTCACAATGTCGTAATCCTTTCCAGTGTTTTTCTTTTTTTTTATTTTCCCCCTCAGTATTTTACATGAGCCTGGTTTGAGTTATATTCCTGGCGATTATGGTCTGCCATGCAAACAGCCAACGGTATCAGAGATTGCTCGGAAACCTCGTGGGGATGTTTATTTGTTTGGACGACCTTCAAACCTTCAGCCAAACTCAGAATCAAATGTTAAGAGCCCTCTCAGCCCTCACATCCACGAGCACCAGAGCAAATAGCACCAAAGTCTCAAGCACAAGGCGCAAGCAAGCAAGACAAAAACAAATCTAACACCGTGTTCTGACCAGGTGCCACAAGTCACAAGCACTGCACGTGCTCTACAACACAGCCAGTTTAAACAGATTTGATGATAAATGTGACAGTATACGATTTTACTTTAGGCGGGGCTACCAGCAAGTGATTGGTGGAATAGCCTGTCAGTCATAAAGGGTCGATCCAATTGTTAGAATATTTGTTCAAAAATAGGTTTTTATAAGTTAAGAAAAAAGTATAAAATACGTTTTTGTTTACATAATAAATGAATGTGTACTGTTTATATTTATTATGTATATATAAATACAGAGACATGCATGAATATATTTAAGAAAACTATATTATGTTTATATATTAAATATAGTGATGTATAATATAAAACATTAAAATATAAATATTTAAGTGTATATACATGTAAATTGTGTGTATACATGCGTGTGTATTTATTTAGACATAATAAATAAACACAGTAGATACATATATTATGCAAACAAAAACTTATTTTGGATGTGATTAATGGCGATTTGACTGTACTGTTTAAAAAAAATGTAAATTGATAAATCACTTATACTTAAATGAACAAGCAGAAATATTTCAACCAATTTCATTAATTTAAAAAATTACTAATTAATTACATTTAAAAATTACAAAAAGATTAATAATGAATTTTAAAGCATTAACCATTTACTTTTAAATACAACTGTATTTAAAAATATATATTTGTTATTTTTTAAACATGAGATGTTGAATGTTTGTAAACACAAATATTATAGTTAATAGTTTATTTATTTGTCACTTTTAAAAGTGATTTATTCATTTACTTTTTTATTTTTGAAATAATGCATTGATAATTGATTTCTTTATTTTATTCTTAAATGGCACATCATCCTCCGTATTTGATTTGATGCAAAAAAGAAAAAAAACCCTGCTTTTATTGCCTGCCACTTTATTGCTTCATGCCTAGTTAGGAGGAGACGGACACTGTATAAAAGCATCTAATTGCATCTGAAATGCATCTTAACATTCAGGCATTAAAAGCTTTGAGTGGGTTCATAACTCAAAAATCTATTTGCTGATGCACCATTTAGTATGTCGCTTTAAAAAGCAGTGTTTGTAAAATAAGTGACCGCAAAATATAATGTGCAGCGACCGGATATACTGTAAGAAGACTCTCAGGGTCTAATCACACAGAGATTGCATGTTAGCAGCAGCTCTAAAATGATGTCAGGTAGCCACTGGCGATGGCCTTGTCGCATACACAGCACTATTCATTTCTCATCATGCTCCCCCTTTCACTAATGTAAGCATACTGTAACTCAGATCTTAAATAAATCTTATGCATATGAGGATAAAGGATCATGAAAAGGGTCATGAAAACTAAAACATGATTTTAAAAAATATATATAATTTATGATTTTGAATGCAATGCTTAATTTTTCAGAAGCCATTACAGTATTTAGCATAACATGATCCTACAAAAATTGGTGCTCAAGAAACATTTCTTTTTATCATCAATATTGAAAACAGTTATGCTACTTATTTTTTATTTATTTTTTTTTGGTGAAAACTGCAATACACAGCTATTCAAATCTTTGGAATAAGTAAGATTAAAATAATAATAATAATACTTTTTAGTAAGCAAGGGTGCAATCTATATATTCTTTTATCTTATGTTATTTATTATCTTTTATTTTTAATAAAATTTAAAAAACATAATTTAAAAAAATGCTCTTTTTTTTAATGACATTCATTTCCCAGGCCAGGTGAAACAGCAAAGGGTAGGGTTTTATCATATATTAAAAAAAGAGGATAAAGGATCAAAAAGAGTGAAAATGGTCTAAAACCTAAAATATGACTAAACATTAGCATTTGAAAATGACCCCTTTAAAAAAGCCAACAGAGTGTCATGTCAGTGTGCATCATTCAGGCAAGCCTGATCGTTCTCTGAGCTGGAGGGAGGCTTTAAAATAACCCATTCTGACACGGCAAGCAAGCTAAAATGCCTTGACAAATGCTCCATATATCTAAATTTTGGATTTGAGAGATTCCCCTAGCATCAGTTGTGGTATCAAAAGGTCAGTTTCTATATCCCGTGGGTTGACAGAATGCTGGGTAAACATGAGAGTCCAACACAATGTTATAAACATACAGGGCACTGGCCTGGGGAACAAAACGGATGCTACTGTTTCAGTGATGTCTGATCCAACATCTGCTGCTCCCAAGCCATGGTCTGGAGAGCTATTATTAATGCAACTGTGCCCTGCTAAGAAGTAATTAATGTGATTGCTTCTGCTCTTACTGCAGGTGGTCTTTTTGGATGCAGCAATTAAGCCCTTATACTGCCACGACCTTGTAAATGACCCATAAACCCACTTTGCCAGGAAAACTGCAAATATTGCTCTCACAAAAAGCCTCGGGATCTTTCCATTCTAATTGGATTCTGTCTTCAGTTTATGATAAGTGGATGTCCATGCATCAATATTCATAAGTGGATCAATCAGGAGTATTACTGTGATGTACTGAACCAACATTATGTCAGAGTATATGTAACGGCGGCCTCTCTAAGCCAAATCAATCATTTTGAAGGAAAGCATAACTGTCATTGTTCCACACCGCAATAAAGTGTCACAATTGTCTCGTGGACAGTTTTTTTTATTGAAAATATGGTTTGAATTATCAGTTATTTCTTTTAAATGAGCTATTTCTTCTTTTAGTTGACTATGCTTTGATAATAGTTTGCAGACAAACATGTTATTGTGTGATTTAACTATTTCTTGTTAAAAAGAATGAAAACCCACAGATAAAATGCTTTGCCATGTCAAAATTCACTAACATGCAAGAGGTATAGAAAAACTATTTATGACTTTATTTTACAGAAATACACTGTTCACACAAATGTCCAGTTACTATCTGAAGATTGTCTCAGTTTAAAAAAAGTCCACTACATGAAAAAAGAAGGAAAAGCTGAGTGAGCTGCTTTCTGATGTAATAAAGTATGTAAAAACAGATGGTCTGAAAATGCAATAAATTGGATGATTGTGCAATTTAAACCATGGCCAAAGGGGTAGAATCACATTGACTTTACCTCGACTTCTTTTGCTTTAATACTGAGCTAATAACACTGAGCTAAAAATGTTGGTTTCTCCTATATTTTCACAAGGTCACCATAAAAGTCAAGAAGACAAGGTATCAAATGCAATCTGGATTTTGTGATTATGTTTTTTTCCCTACAGTGTAGAGCATAGTGATCCTTTGTTTTGAGAGGGATCTCTAGGTATACTTTCAGCCACATCTACTACAATAACACAGGAAATAATTGGGACAAAAGTCAGCTGGTTGCCAGTTATATCAGCAGCCCTTTCCCCCACTGGTCTGTAACTGGACTTCTGTCCACAAAGTGAGATAAACTGAGGAAAGCAAACTGGCTTTGACATGAACCAGGCATCAGGAGAACGTGGCCTGAAACATTCTGCCACACTGTAAGATAAATTTCCAATTGAAGCTAAGCATTTATTCTGTAGTCTCGAGTGTCTCTGGAGCTGAGCGCAGATGAAGTATTCGTCAGGATGGCGATTTTTTTTTAGTGCAGAAGCACAGAATCAGCAGCCCACTGGGAATACAGAGCTCAGGAGTGTGTGGTCAGCTGGAATCAGAATGATGGCCTCCATCTGGTGCTCACACACCTGCAAGGTATATATATATATATATGCATGTGTGTGTGAGAGAGAGAGTGCATCTGTACACTGTACATACATAGAGAAGGCCAAAAGTCAGTTGTTGTTGTTGTTTTTTATTTAAATCATTTTCAAATAATGTTACATTTGCAAAACAACTTGTAATATAATGACTATTTTTTGTATTAAATGTGATAAATATTAAAGTATGTTAAAGCATTTTGGGTGTTTGGATCCACTATATATATAATTTGTGTGTATAAATAAAAAAGAATGGAAAATATGCAACAGTTACCCTGTATGACCTTTTAAATATATAACTATAAAACATTTTGTACTTTCTTTCCAGAATTATTAATAAAACCGCTGGTGTTTTTTTGGGTAGGGTACACTGAGACGCCTGCCTCCACTTAAATTAGGTCTGGACTAATTTAAACCTAGGTTATCTTATAAGCGCAGAGCTGTGTAAAACTAGTCTAAAACAAAACCCACTGAATAGAACAAATGGAAATGTTTCTAACTCTCATTCCTCTGGCTCCTGCCCAGCTCCTGCCATTGTTTCAGGGGGAGCCGATCCACTGATGTGATTTCATACAGGATTTCCATTCAAAGAGTTTAACTTGGTGACATAACCCGGGACTGCAAGTTCAAGTCCTGCCACTGGTTTCTCCACCATCCCTTCCCCCTCTCCACTTGACCAGCTCATCCAAAGAGAGGTGACATCCTAGTTATAGGAATGTAGTAGGTCCGGAGTCGGCTGGATGAGGGTGGCTTGGGAACAGAGAGAGGCAGAGGGGCAGCTTCCTGGTGGGATCAAGCTTAATTAAGCCTGGAACAACAACTAAAGCCCTGTGGCTTTCATGAGGCTGAAACCCCAGCAATCAGCAAGCATGCTCCACTTCCCCTGGTCATCCTAACGGTGGCAGGTCTGTAGTGCAGATCACCACCAAGTCCACGCAAAGAAGCAAAGCTAGCAGCTAAAGGTCAGCGTCTTGCGCAGATCAAAGAATACGTATAACATTAAGACTTCTTAAAGAACCAATTTTTAAATGTTTTGCTTTACAAGTTCCTTGCTTTGTGGCCAAGCAGAACGGTGCTGTGCTCGAGTGCACTGTTTCAGTACATGCTTAAGAATGTGTCATTGCATATCAAAGTGAGAAAGAAACTATGAGCATGCAGTGTTGTAGATAAGTCATCTATTAATTCATGAAGTTACCAAAAAGGTGATTAAAGCTGCCGCAAAATTGTATATGTAAGCATATGAGTCACATTTAAGAACATATCTCAGAAATGCAGTGGTTTTGCAAACTGTCCTGGAGCACTGCGGTACTGTCTCCCTCATCTACCTGATTCATCTCATTATGGAGATCTGAAGCAGGTCAGCAAATGTAAAGACTAGAGAAAAAATATGATGCATGTCAGATCCGCGTCATGTTCAGCAGCAGGAGCTCCTAAAGTAATAGCAGCCAAATAACCTCATAACTATAATCAAAAAATAAAAAATAATCAATGAACAAAATTAAAAATAGAAATAAATAATTTTAATAACTTTATAGATAATAAATTAAAGATATTAAATTATCTTTATTTGATTTAAAATTTAGTGTTTAAAAACGTTATTCAACTTCTGTATATTTAAGTTGTCTAACAGATAGATACATTTGATATTTTCGGACAGTGTAATTTACTTGGCAGTCAAGCCTCCCGGTTTTCATCTAAAATATCTTAAATTAAATTCTGAAGAAAACAAAGCTTTTATGGGTTTGGAACGACATACGTGTAAGTGATTAATGACAAACTTTTTGTTTTAGGGTGGAGTTTCCCTTTAAGACTACTAAGTGATTCAATTTAAAAATAATGATTCATTCAGGAACCAAATGCCACTATACCTGTCAGTTGCTCACAAATGTGTTAAAGGAACACTCCACTAATTTTCCAATTTTTAGTACTTTTATCTGTAGCTTAGGATAGATCATTGAGTCTGATGAGACCATTAGCATCTTGCTAAAGGCTGATATGGCTAGGAACGATACTCTAGTTCAGTGTAATAATCAAGGATCAACTTTTTGTTAGTGAAGCAAAAATAGATGTTACAGTATGTTTCAAAAATATGAAATACTTAATCATAACCACCTCTTAATACACCTTTTAGTTCAGAGCTTCATAAAACAGCACCATTACTTTACTGCATCCTGTTATTTAGCTTAATTGG
>JAUMHR010000062.1:11225556-11237203 GCA_032361145.1 Enteromius fasciolatus | reverse complement strand
TCCTTTCTAAATATCTGTCCGAACTGTATCCATCCTCTAATAGGTAACATGAAATGTTCCCACACACCAGATTTATATGACGCTGGCGCATTCTCCAACTCTGGACAGCCTTCCTTTTCTCTGCCACTTGCCATTTCTACACATACAGTATTGTGACCTGCAGCACTCACTCCACACCGTAGACACCTCAATTCTTTTGCGCGAAAGGGTAACACACTGACGTCACATACGGGCCACAAGGCTTTATTCCGCATGTCATGAACCGTGCGACGCATGCATGCACTGAACCGAGACAAGCGTACCGAACGGTACGCTTTTCATGAACCGTGCCACCCCTAATATAAATATATATAAATATATATATATATATATATATATAATGTGTGTGTGTGTGTATGCATATATAAATATAATTTGTTAAAAAAACAAAACATTTGAATCAAATTGATTTCACAAAAAGTTGAGACTGTTAAGAATGTGACTAGTACTGCATAAACAGTAAAGTATATTTAATAAGGCTATTAAATAGCAGTCCCAAACTAGTGTTACTATTAAGTAGGTATGAGCCATCAAAACATATGCAAAATGACAAAAAGTGAAAATATTTTTGGGTTAAGAAAACAACCGTTACCATGGTGAATATACAATACTAAAGGGAACAGTTAATGCTCCTAAATAGAACGAGTATCATACCTTCATGCAAATCCAGGTAACACACACAGTTATGTGATTTATTGCTACTGAATGTTTTATTTCACACGTTACATGCTCGTATTGTTTCTGCGCTTTAGTGAAGTGATATACAGCACGCTGACGCATTGTGCTATTGAGAGCACGCTTCGAGCACCATATATCTGACAGGAAAGGATGGTTTGTTTTTCTGAGGTGAGACATGTTCACTTATTTCGTAAGTTAAAAAATAATGATAGAACAATTACACATTGACATTAAGCCGATCAACATGTTGTCATCTGACCGCATGCTGAATAGGGACAGTTTTTCCCAGGACTCTTTTAAACTGCGTCTGACACAAAGGCTTTAATGCACGTCTTTTAAAATAAAAGTCTCACATCAGTGGAAAAAACACACATTTAGAATTATTTGCTCACCCTGTTGTTCCAAACCAATAAGACCTTCGTTCATCTTGGAAACACTAATTAAGATATTTTTGATGGATTTCGAGAGTTCTCTGACCCTTTCATTTGTTAGTGCATTAGTTAATGCGAACTAACTATGGGCAATATATTTTTTACAGAATTTATTAATCTTTGTTTATATTAGTTCATAAAAATATGATTGCTCATTGCTTGTTGTTCATGTTAGTTTGCAGTTCATCAAGTAATTTTACCAAGACAAATTTTGATTTCAAATTATATGAGCATAAGTACATTTCTTTGTGATGATGACTAATCTTTGGTACAAAGGTCACAGTAGAAATACACTGCTGGTGTGTTTTAACAGTAACTTTTACACTAATATTTTAAATATTGTTTTTCTTGTTTGAAACCTTGTAGCCCTGTAGCTGTGTGACAAATGTATTATTAAGTACAAAAATTCTACTTAGAATCTCCATTATTTCAAAATCATAAAAGATGCATGCATAGTCATTATAAAATAATTAGGAAAATCTTTTCAAATGGTTTTAGAACGAGTATAACATTTCACACCACAGGAAGTGTCCGCTTCCTAAATGTGCGTCAACTGCCCTTGTGTAAACATCTATTTGAAATATGTCTGTGGTGCTCAGAAATATTGTGTGCTCTGTTGGATAGTTGTTGGAGAACTGATTTGGTATTTGGGTTAAGCCAAGTCAGTCGACATGATCTGTGCACTATTTTTAGTCTGATCTTTATGGATGACTATCCAAAGTGCAATGTAAGCTACATCATCTTCATCAAACAAGCCTAACAGATGTTTGGTTTAGACCAATCGCAAGGTACACTTAAGTCTTGTGCTTAGATGCTGGAAGGTTTTCTTCTAGTGTTTGGATGTTTTTTAAATCTTTTTTTAAATAATCAAAATGAACTGGGAATGCTCTGTTAAGTGTGGTTTATTTGAATAAGTGTTGACGCAGCGATCCAAACCTTGTTGCACACTAAACAAGTGGACTCCAGGGCTTCGGAGAAAAATAAATAATAATAATAATAATATAATATAATAAAAAAAAGATATATATTAGTTGGGGAGCCATTGACTTTTATAAGAAAACAGCAGTGCATTTTGACTGTTTCTCTGTTTGTAATAAAATCTCTTTTCCCACCACTATTTCACTACTTCTCAAACTGCATTCAAAACGTTTAAAAATGTCCTTTTTGCAGTTGAATGATCATTATATGATCAAAAGTTGTATGTTAGATGTTTTCTGTTTTAATTTGACACAACTGGAACCTGACTTTTTCCCAGCAGGTGGTTATCAGAGTTGGTTGTTAACAGAGATGATGGCCTAATTGTTTGAAAAAGTCTGTTATTTTTTGTTTCCTAATGCGGAAAGATAATCTTTGTTTTTCCTGTCTATATTTTAGCTCTCAAACTCAGTGAAATGTTGTTGTTGTTTTTTCATAACATCAATCTCCTTACAGCAGTAATTCGTGGTGCTGTTTTGACTCCTTTATTAGCTGTTTGTGAGTTATTAACTGGTTATAAAACCACCTTGTCTACACGCATACAACTAACACGTTAAGCCCAGAACACAGCAGTTAAAAATGACAGCATGAATGCTAAGCTGTACTAAACGTATAATTTTCTTATGTTGGTTAGACCTAAGGAACTAAGAGAACTGAACTCCAACGTAAGTGTAAACAAACTTAAGTATTAAATTCTATATAAGACTGTAATTTTCAAAAAATCTATTATTTTCCCTCTTTTTATTTTCTTTTATAAGCTTTTAAAACTGGATTCTAGGTTCCAGTTTATATAGATTACCATTCAGGATCCAGTTAATGTGCAAAATGTAGGCCAGGCAAGGTGAGTCCACTGGAGCCAACATATGAAATCTATTTAAAATCTCTCTTGCTTTGGACTAAGCATAGATCCAGTCCTTTGTAATGCGCATTGTTCAGTCAGGTTGGATGCATTTCCTGTATCACACTTCACCCAAACCTCCTGGACAAAAACAAAAAGTGTTTGAATCCTATCAAATGGTGCTTCCACTCTAAAATCCCCTTTGTCAGTAAAAGTGTCGCAGTTTACATTTCACAGCCGTCAACGGAGTCACTTTTTAAACAGATCTTCCTGTTGTACATTTGATCTTTCTCGCTCAGTGTCAGGTTAAATATAGCTGCTCAGCATTTTTAATTAAATTGAAATTCAAATATCATGGAATTACTTTTTATATTTATACTTCGTTTAGTTAGATGCTCATACAGTTCGGATGTTTAATATGTTCGAATAAGAGTTGTTGTTTTTTTTTCACCCGTTGCATGATATTTTTAAGAATACTGGTAACCAAACAGTCGACTGTACTGTGTATGGTTGCCAACAGTTTTCAAAATATCTTCTTTTTTGTTTAACAGAAGGAGACTCATGCAGGTTTGAAACATTTAGAAGGTGTACTCATCCTTTAAATGGTTGTACAGTGGATTGATGATACCATAACTTGTCAAATAAATGAACAAACCTGAATTGTTCAGCAGTCCTAACCTAGTGTCTTTGCCTCTACATCATACTGGAGCTAAAAACAGCTTTCCTGTTACACAACAGCTTAACGAACAAGTGGTGGGAGGCAACACGCCGACCACAGGAAGGCAAGGGCTGTGAGGACAGGCACATTCAAGACGTGATGGACCGATATTAGTGGACTCCTATTCACGTGGCAGGTAGCAGGGTTTGAGTTAGCTGACGAAGAGGCCCTCTCTAATTGGACTTTGCAAATTGTTAGGCAAACATTTGGGCATGGCTGATTGCAGTGCTGAGTTGTACCTTTCATACCCTATTCATCTTCAGCACACAAGTGTTTTTTTTGTAGTATTGTATTGGCTGTTCTGCAGATCTTTTATACAAATCCCTTCTCGTCCCTTTCTGAATGCCTGAGGCCAGCCTTTGAGCAAGGCTGAGTGAACCTTGTCCAGTGGCAGCTTCAAAGTCGTTGGGATAGGTATTAATCCTGGCTCTTGGTGGATATATTTGCTGTGGTCCTGGCCTGGGCTATAAAAGATTCATGAAAACCTGGTGAATATTTTAACTGTTAGGTCACCTACTGTTCCATCTCTTCTGGGCGGATGAGTGTGTGCCCGCACAAAGAAACATCGCTCTCGCCAATTCAGCCTGAGGGATGTCCTCCCCGGCACAGGAAGTGGTGCACCGTGATTACTGTTTTTAACTGCTCTTAAAATCTCACTGTCTGATTATAGACATACAGAACACGGAGTGGAGAAATAGCTTGTTAATAGACTATGATTTAACCTACAACAAGAATGCTAGTGCCAGGTTTTCAGTGTTTGCTCTAGGTTTGATGTACGTCAGAAATTTTGTTTTGAAAAAAAAGTCTTCACTTTAAGTGAGGAATAATTCAGAGTTAGAGAAACGATTACAAGAGAAATACAGCTACAGTGATGACTTTAGTTCACAGGCTGTTTTCAATTTGATGTGTGAATTTAGGTTTTATTTCATTACAGAATTTTGATAATTTTATAAGGTCAGCACCTGAAAAGTTTGGAAATGCCATAGAAAATGTGACATTCTGGACAGTATTAGTATTAGTTAGTATGGCTGGGCGATTTGGCCTAAAATTAAAATCTCGATTAATTGAACATTTTAACTCGATTACGATTAATGAACAATTATTTTATTTTTTATTTTTTTGCCCTCATAGTTAACTGACAAATCTTGTACAGTAAATATGCGCACATATTACAAGCCCCTCCCATGACGTCAATTTGCGTTTTCTGTGAAGCGAATTTCACACGTGAATGAAGCAAGTAAACTTAAAATGTTCAAGCGTCCAACTATGCGTGGATAGCGTGCAAGTCGCGTCTGTTGTGCACGTAGGGTAACGTAACGGAGCGGGCCACGTGACTCCACACGCGGTATTGTTTTTAAACTGAAAATAATCGAAATAATCGTCCTGGGAAAATTTGATCGATTATAGGTTCTGAATGTCGATTGCGATTACTTTTCGATTTAATTGCCCAGCCCTATTAGTTAGACAGTATTAATAAACTTTGCTATTGATAATGGATCACACAAACAATTTAAATTGTTAAATAAAAGCAGAGAAGTAATAGGTACATTTATAATCTGTTTAAAGCTGAAAATGTAAGGCTACATCATGTGTTCTGATTCAATTATCTTAAAAAATTAAAGAAAATAATAATTATTGATCAAAATATGTATTGTTGCTTTTATTCAGCAATGATGCATTAAATTTATTTAAAAAAACAACAACAGTAAAAAGGCTAGCATATTAGATTTGATTTCTGAAGGATCATGTTCTGAAGGACAGTGAAGCAATTTTTTTTTTCAATTGTAATAATATGTTACTCTATATTTAATCAAAATAATGAAACCTTGCTTAATGTAAAAGATGTTTTAAAAACATTGAACTATTGAATATTAAGAATGTTAAGTACTAATAACAAATGGTTATAGCTTTAAAAGATGTTCAATAAGTTATTCTGATATTGCCCAAGATCCCACTTTGTCCAGGAAGTTTCCAAACGTTTAGAGGTGTTAACTTGATTTACATAACCAAATGAAGCCTGCTTGTATTAATCATAATTCCGATGTGATGCGATTTAAAACCTTGTTTGGAATATTCACTGTTATGGAAAATTTGCTTGCAAGACAAAAAATGATCTTTACAGACTATGAGCCAAGGTAAATGAGAAAATGTACCAGTCAGCTAGATTGCTGATTTGACACGTTGAGAAAAGTCTAAGAAGAAACACATTTATAGAGTGAGGAAAAGACGGATTTAATCATACACAACCTGAACAGATAAATACACAGATAGGCAAGAGCACAGTAAGACTCAAGGACATTCTCATGTTTGCTGTTGTCAGAGACATGAATGAGAATTAATGAGCTGCTTCAATTACTCTGCAGAATTACAAAAAAGCAACATGATAAATGGGGAAAGCAAGCATCTCCTGATTTTCCAGAAGACAATAGCAGTTAATGAATGTCTGTGTCTTTTTTTTTTAAATTCTGAATATGCTAATTACCATGCATACAAGAATACATCAGTAGTTGCCATTTTTATTTTGCATAGAAATTGCAACCTTTACCTTTAAAGGAATAGCTTACTCGAAAATGCAAATGTACTTAAAATATACTTACCCAACCAAATGGGAAATTAGTTTGTTTCTTCATCAGAACAGATTTGGAGAAATTTAGCATTACTTCACTTGCTGTCCTTTACAGTGAATGGGTGCCGCCACAATGAGTTGATAAAAACATTAGAGTAATCCTCAACACAACTCCACAAATATGCAGCTTTTTTTGCATTTTTGGAGAATGCAAAACTTCTCCAAATCTATTCTAATGAAGAAACAAACCAGTCTACTTCTTGGATAGATTTACATTGTGAATATTGATGCGTTGGTTTCCTCTGATCCACTCTAGGATGCTTTTGCAACAGAATAGAATACGCCCAAAGGAGTGTTTGGCTATGCAAGCAGCAATAACATGTTCAATTAAAAGTGTGTCTGTGGAATACTGAGGTCATTGTTTATAAGGATGCATCCTTAGAAGTCGGCATCTACAAACAATAGGGCTTGTCTGGGCAAACAATGCCATCAGCCCGGTGTGGTTAATGTGGCCTGCGACCCAGACAGGCTCTGAGTGTTTCGTGATGATGCAATACGGATCCAAGCGCTGTCACTCCATGGGCCCGATGGCTCTGTTGCAGTCCGGAAGGAGAGGAAACTGATTGGTTAGGTTTGTGTCATGAGCACATTTAGAGCAATGAATCATTGTTGATCTGCTCCCACACAAGCCTGTGTCCATATGGCCATAAGTAACCACAGAAACCAGTTCCTTCGTTGTGCCTACTTACAATGAAACAGCACTTCTCTGCAGTGCCTTTTGCATTTTTTTATGCATAGCATTGTTCTTGTCCCTCGGGCTCAGTTTTCTGAACGGCCACTCTGATCTTATTTTTCAGGTTGACTGAGCCGTCTGGGTACCTAACAGATGGCCCTATCAACTACAAGTACAAAACCAAGTGCACCTGGCTGATTGAGGGCTAGTAAGTGTTATTCCATCCTTTTTTCTCTTTCTCATCAAAGTTCTGTTGTGCCCACACTTCCCTCTTGCATAACCCCTATTTAAATACACTTCAGCAGCCCTTACAAGGGTGTTTTCTTCTGTGTTGGGCTGCTAGAAAAGGCTTGGAGGAGCACATTCCTCCTTGCACCCTTCAGACTTGGCAGAAATGGTTCTGCTGTAATATGTTCTCATAATGGATTACGCAGCCAGCAAAACATTCTTAAGTATTATGTCATCACCTTTGTTTTGCAGCTCGAACGCAGTCCTGAGGTTACGGTTTAACCATTTTGCGACCGAATGTAGCTGGGACCACATGTATGTCTATGATGGAGATTCCATTTATGCTCCCTTAGTAGCTGTCTTCAGGTAAGCATGCAAGCCGTCTCTTAGCATTAAAAAAATACTGTCAGGATTTATTAAAGACTTAACACTAAAAGAAGCTATTTTTGTTTCTGACTTTATTGAATATGCATTTGTAGGAGTTTCCCTTTCAGATGCAAAATTTATGGGAGGAGTGTATTAAAATGAATTACACGACATGATTTACTATTTAGTTTAGTAAATCTGGTACCAAACGTGATATTATAAAAAACAACAACATGTTTTTAAGAATGCTGCATGTAATGGGATTTTATATTGTTACTGAGCTAATGCCAAAAGCAATATAATTCAAATGTTATGTGGAAAGTTTATTTTGTATTCAATTGACAGCATATCTGATTTTCCATACACTAGTGATGTTAAATATACACTACTCTACAAAGGTTTTGGGGTCAGACTGTTATTCAACAAAGATGCATTAAATTGATAAAAAGTGTTTGTAAAGAAATTTATAGCATTACAAAAATTCAGGTTTGACAACAAAGGAATAAATTACAAAATATGTTCAAGTAGAAAATGCTTATTGTAATAATTTTTAACGTACGACTGCTGCACAATTAATCAATGTTATTATGTTATTTTGTGTGCTTAAGATGAAGATTCTACATGTTGTCTTAAGGGTTTTAATTTTAGTTTGAGTATAGGATTATAATACTGTTCATATTTTAACTTTTTTATTTAAAGAAGAAACTATCCAATGTTAATAATCGCAATTACAATTTCAAGGGAATAATCAACCTTTTTGTCATAATCGTGGCAAAAGTCTCATTTGTCATATTATTAATCCCATCTCAAAGAGTTTAAGTTTTGGTATTAGTGCTGTTTGAGCACAGTACTGATTTTACTGGTTTGAAAATGTACAGAAATAGGGAGCAAAGCGCAGAGCAGTAGCCAAGAACGTCTGAACAGTTGCGTAGGAAAATTTTACTTTACTGCATGACAAATGGAATTAGCTTCTGCTGTTTTGGGAAAAGCGAGATAATTTCCTAACCAGCCTTTTTTTCTGCAATTGTCCCACAGTGGTCTCATTGTCCCCGAAGTGAAAGGGAACGAGACCGTCCCTGAAGTGGAGACCAACTCAGGCTACGCACTCCTGCACTTTTTTAGCGACGCTGCCTACAACCTGACGGGATTTGAAATCTTCTACTCGTAAGTTAAAGACACTTGCTGTCAGCACTGATTTGACCAGGGCATGTAATCACAAAGAGGTCTTCATTTGATCTTTTCTGTGTGTGTTTTACTCTCATTGTAATCTCAGGATTTGTCCTGTTCATTATACCCTCACCTATTTCAGGCTACTCTGCAGAAAGTTCCTCTTGTTTGCTTTTTAAGACCTTTTTCTTCATCTCTCCCTCGACAGAATCAACTCATGTCCAAATAACTGCTCTGGCCACGGGAAGTGCACCTCGGGGAACTCGATAGCCAGCCGTGTGTATTGTGAATGCGATAAGTACTGGAAGGGTGAGGCCTGTGACATCCCGTACTGCAGGAACAACTGTGGCAGCCCCGATCACGGCTATTGCGACCTCACCGGGGAAAAGCTGTGTGTGTGCAATGACAGCTGGCAAGGTACTACTCGCTTCCGTTCTCGTTTCCTCCCTTTTCCTGTTTGTTGCAGGATGCTGAGAAAGTGCATCACAGGTAGATTTGTTGTCACGTGGGTTGTCTCCCCCTGGTGTTGTTTCTATTATCTGCATCTGTCACCTTCTGCATCATTGCTGCAATCTCTTCAGACACCGCCACAGTGGCACAAAGTGTCAAAGCACAGTGAAACCCAATGGAAGATTGACATCAGGATGTCTTGATGTTCATTTAATGAGCCTTTTTGGCCAGCTTCTCACTAAGCATCATGTGAGGAGACACAGCAAATGGCGAGTGGTCACGGTAATGTCTGTAATAAGCTGTCAGAAATGCCCTGTTTAAGTGATATATTCATAAATGGTAAAAATAATAAGACAGATGTTATCTTAGATCAGGGATTCAAGGGTTTCACATTGTTGAAGAATTTAAAACATGAACATTAGTGTTGTAACGTTTAATGTACAAAACAGTTATTACTATAATCACATATGTTTATTTAATTTTTATTTAGTTTGTATTATTGTTTTAACCCAAAACATTATATTTGATTTGCTTGTATGCCCTGTGACCATTCATTGTTGAATTATTAAAATATTAACTTCAAGTAAATATTGTATGTCAGATATAAACTCTCTTTCTCTCTATCAGTTCAATTCAATATGTGCTTTATTGGTATGACGATTATTACAACCTAGTGTCTTTCTCTTTATCTCTCTCTCTCTCTTAGGTCCAGACTGCTCACTAACAGTGCCCTCCACTGAGTCTTACTGGATAATGCCCACAGTAAAGCCTTTCGGAGCATCGCTGGGAAGAGCATCTCATAAGGCGGTGGTTCAGGAAAAAGTCATGTGGGTTGTTGGTGGCTACATCTTTAACTACAGCAACTTTCAGATGGTTCTAAAGTAAGTGATCATTCAGACAGAGAGCTGTGTGCAACATAACCAAAAGGCTTATTTGCATATACGCATATGTGACAGGATTCCAAAATGAATAATAAATCAGTGCGAACTGTAGTAGGAATTGAGGGTAGAAACTGTGAGTCTAAACGTTTTCAGAGGGAGCTCTTTGTAGAAGGAGCAGTCTAAATGTAAGTCTTGACATTTCAGTCAAAATGTAACGTCTCAGAGAAAGTACTAATTACTGGAATATTGGATAATTTGTGTAATTCTGAAGCCTTCTCAGTCTGAAAAATGTCATCTTTTGCACTGTGGTTATTGAAATAAACTTTGATTTAACTATTTTTGTCTTTTGAAGTTACAATCTTGAAAGCGGCATCTGGAACACTGTGCCCATCAGTAGCGGACCCCTGCTGAGATACGGACACTCCTTGGCACTATATCGGGTAACATCACAGTTACACCACAGAATATTTTTTATTTGTCTTTAAACTAAATAGCTGTAATCAGTGAATGAGTGAACAAGGCTGATTACATGTTCTAGCTTTTAGTCTGTATATGCCACTTTGATTGTCTGAGAAATCTGATCTCCTCTCTGCAATAATTAAAGTAAAAACAACTTTCTCCACAGTTTACAGATGTAATCATCTGTAGAGATGTTTTAACTGACCTGGAGTTTATGGTCTTTGCATTAGCATTTCTACAAATACTTAAAAAATTAAATCCAACCTGCAAATTCCCCAATTTGATTTATTTATCTACTGTTCATAGTATCAATTTCTACTTTTATTTTTACTTAAATGTATAAGGATGCATTAAATTGATCTGAAATAACAGTGAACACATTCATAATGTGTGTGTGGTTGATTGCATTGACTGTTCTTTAATGTGTACATTGCCAGTAGATTAACTGCAGAACTTCCACCTGTGCTTTTATGTTATTGTACTTTCATGCTAATTTGCCTTGTCTAGTAAATCTGGCCCTTATTCACATGCACTGGCATGACATCAATAGATTGCTAAGATATCATATTTGTTTCTTTTAGAATGACATCTACATGTTTGGAGGCAAGTTGGAGATGGGTGCCAGTAACGTAACAGATGAACTGTGGGTGTTTAACATACCCAAAATGACATGGTCACAGAAATCTCCCAGTGTTCCAGCCCACGGCCAGGTCTACGCTGTGGAAGGCCACTCCGCCCATATAGTAGAGCTGGATAACGGCGATGTGGTGATGGTTGTCATCTTCGGCTACTCCTCCATCTACAGCTACATCAGCAATGTTCAGGAGTACAACATCCGTGAGTGACCGAGTAGTGTACTTTTAGTATACTTTTTGTACTTTTGGTTTAATTCATTTATTAATTTCTGTCAAAGGATTAATTGCATCCAAAATAAAAGTTTTTATTTACATAATTTATGTGCGTGTATTTATATAAAGACATATATAATGTATATACATGTGTATATATAAAGACACACACACATACAGCGTATATTTTGTACATATTTATGTGTATATAATTCTATTTATAAATGATATCATATATAATATATTTAATCTATAACATAATATAACATA
>JAUMHR010000062.1:11192742-11209509 GCA_032361145.1 Enteromius fasciolatus | reverse complement strand
GATGACGTACAGTATGCGTAGCGACAGAACCTAAAGACACCATAACCAATTAAAGCAGTAGACTAACTTTGTTCACGAAATGAATGTAGCATTAAAGGAAGTATGGGCGGGCCCTGGCTAAGAATGAGCTGTTTTTTGTAAATCTCAACTAGTGCTGCACGACTAATCATATCGCAATCGCGATGTCAGCCTATGGGATTACATTACAGCAAATGTTGCGATTATATTAAATAAACAAATGCATTCATTCTTGGGTTCACACCAGACGCGAATGAAGCATTAAGCACGAGTGATTTACATGTTAAGTCAATGCAAAGATGCACTTAGACATCCTGCAGCGCGATTCGCGTGAATTAAGCGGCGTGTTAAACAAGCAGTGCGTATGCAGAGCAAGAGCAGCGTGCGCCGATTATGCTTTCATACTGGCAGGGTTAGTCGCGCGCAGCTTGTAGTGCAACAGGCTATAGGCAAGCATTTTTCTGTTGTATTTACCAGCGTTCTTCTCTGATTTCTCTGAGTCAAACCACTTATATATCGTATCGCAATCGCAATTTGACCTTAATAATCGCAATGTGACATTTTTCCCAAATCATGCAGCCCTAATCTCAACCATAGTGTGTAACTTGTGTAATTTTGATTCCTGAACGATTGACTTGTCTTTTGGTTCTTTTTAGTGAATCAAACTCGCATAACTGTGTTGCCTGATTTATGAACAAATGGCTCTTATGAACACCAAACAACTGAAGTGATTAATGATCAAACGTACTTTGTTTTTCAAATTTTATAGTGAGAACTTATTATAAGTTTCCTTCTCTAATACACACACACACTATTTCTGTGTGTGTGTGTGTGTGTGTGTGCATACTGGTGGATGCTAGTTTTTAATTGTGTGTAACCCAATCAGGTCAAGCCAGGTCCATTGATGATGTATCCAAGCGTGTCTTCATCACAAGGACAAATGAGTGCACAGGCTGCAGTCGAGACGCCTGTTACCGCTTCCTGTTTATTCCTCTCCTCCTCACTGTTCTCTCTCTCCTTCATTACTCAGAGCGGACAGATGCCATTACCCATCCTACATAACGAGGTCCGTAATGAAGCACCGGGACCATTTTTGTCACGCACAAATACTATCAACCTCAAAATGGTTGATTAAAGACCTGATGTGCTGCAGTGATCGCTCTCTGACCCCCTTTTTAGTGTGCTGACATTGTGAAAGAGCAATTCAAAGTTTCCCTTTCACAGTCCTAAACAGGACTTCAGAGCATCGCGTCATTTTCCTTTGCTATCAGACGACAGCTCAACGAGAGATATTTGAAAAGATACACATGATTAAAGAAGGAAAATTGATACAATTTGAACCAAAGTATGTTTGATTACTGTAGAGTCCATCATCATCATGATGGAGTGTCGTTGAGTGTGTTGTGTGTGTTGCGGCACTTCAGGTGTGACCCAAATGGGAATCAAATTATGGCACAACAGAGAGAGAGTGCATTAAAGCATGCACAGCGTGTAGGTGCGCTCTTACTGGAGATTAAATTAAGATACTGAGAGTAAGAGTGCATTATGTTTCACCGCCCTCACGGAGTACATTGTGTGTATGTGGGCATGAATGTTGGAAACCTCTCTTTCTGATTTGCAGTGTATGGGTGAGAGAATAGTCATTTCTAAAATGTCATCCAGATTAAAGGCTAGGGGACTGATATGCAAGGGTTTTAAAATGCCTGTGGTGCAGTTTGTCCTGTGTCCTCTGTACCGTGGTAAAAGTGTACTCTACCTTGTCCTCTCATATTTATCACCGACTCTCGGGGAAAAAAAATATGAATGCTTCAGCTCCTTATGATAAAGGTGGATCCCTGCACGCTAAGGGCAAAGATATTTACAGTATGAGATGGAGGTCTGTATATTTGACTGGGAGAATTGGGCAGTTTAGTAAGTGTACTTGTAAGGAAAATATGTATTTTTATTTATTTGTTATTATTGTAGTATCACATGACTGGTTCATCAGTTTGATTCATGAATCAAAATTGCTCCCAAATAAACAAACAGTTAAATGCAGGCTGTGAATATGAAAGCCAAAAAAAAAAAAAATTATTATGGCATTTTAAGTCAATTAATAATGTGATTAAAAAATGGAAGTAATATAAAAACATTTGACAAAGACAAAAACATAACGTAAGATAAAAACTTGAAAAATGAAAAATATATGATGATGAAAAAATGATATAACTCCAAAATAAAATATAATAATTCTAAAATTTAAAGCGTCAATTTTGAGATGCTAAGTCATAATTGTAGGATTAAAAATTCATTCGTTAAACATTTTGACTTAATGGACATTTTAATAATTATAATAATTATGGCGTATTATGTGGTAATTTAAAATGTGCTTAATTATTAAAATAATTTTGAAGGGGTAAGAGTTACAGGATTTGTTCATGAATCATTTTTTGTTTTTTGCATGCAACTTTTGAGGACAACTTAATACAAGACATTTTTTTATGATGTTGTATGCATATATATATATATATATTTTTATTTTTTATTTATTTATTTATTTTTTGCATCACATTTAATACAAACCCTAAAGCCGCATTTGGCCAGACTGCAAAATTGTATTGCATTTGCATACTTACAAAAAGTATTTTTCTGGCTGTAATGCATGTGAACTGGGAGCATTGTGTTAGATTAGCTCCAAAGTAACTAGTCCGCAGCCCGGCATTCTGCATTGACTATAACATCGCTTCATTTACTTGTTAAAAGTGGTTTAATGATTAATCGCGTTTGCACTTCAGATACGCTTACAGGACAATGGCGTAAATCGAAAGTGAATTCCCTCTGTAGAAACTAAGTGGCGAGATTGCTGTGAGGAGAGGGAGTGAGCGAGCTGTGCTCTCAAATGAATGCAGACTCTAATTGGACCGTCAGTTCCTGGCTCAGAAGAGCAACAGGATGTGTAATCTGCTTAGGCTGGTGGAGAGCTGGGCCGACAGCGCTGTGTTAATTGTTTAGCGTGTTTGAGATTGAGGTAAAGGAAGCTTTGGGCTGTCTCCTGGCGCTCTCTAATGAAGCTGAGGAAATAAAAGACCCCAACAAAAGAGTGGAATTACGTAATCTGCTTTAGTATGGAAAAAGATACCACAGGCTCCACACAAATTCAAACATTTTGAGATACAAATATAAATAAAAAATAAAAAATGGTGATAAAGTATAAATGGTAGCAGTATGCAGATATGCTACAATTGATAAGTACTGGCTTCTTTACTTCAGTGCCATGGGTTTAATGTATGAAAGTGGCAGTGGTTTTTTTTTTTTGTTTTGTTTGTTTCTGTATGTTGTGGTGTAATGTAAGTTGCCACTGATCTTTCGTTCTGTGTTGTGATATACTTCAGAGTTAAGAGATATGGGCTTTGCATATGAATATGAGGTTCAGAGAAGTCCTTCATATGTCACCAGAGAGATGCCTGCTATTGACATTTTGACTAAAAAATGTCAATTTATTTTTTTTTAAATGAAAGATGCATAGATGTATTGTTCGCAATAAATTGTGTAATTATAAATAGCATACATTTTTGCAATATTTAATAGATTCAGTGTTTAACAAAGTTATTCAGAATAAGCAAAAGATATATACAAAATAATCTACGTGATTGGTTGTCTAGTTGGTTTTTCGGAGGATATATGATATTCATATGCATGTGTACATAGACATGCCATGAAAACAGATAAAAACTGCCAAAAATATTAATCATTTAAAAAAAAAAAGGAGAAAGTAAAACAAATCCAGATAGCAAAACATCTTTATGCTTATTTTATTTCTGAGTAACAACCTTTTTGTTTTCTTGTTTCACCGTCCATTTATTTATCTTTTTGTGTTTAATAATTATGACATTTGCATGTTCAGATTCATGCATCAGATATTGTATTGGCTCATTACTTCATGTACTTCATCTAAATTGTTTTCCCCCTCTCTCTGCAGTTGTGATTCAGAAAACCGTTACCTTGGCAACCCCCTCCGAGGAACCTGTTACTGTGAGTATGCTCTATTTGAGCTCTGACCTTAACGTAATCCTGTTGTACCTTGAATGTGCGTCTGACTCCACAGACACTTTCAAACTCAGAAGCTGTCTGCCATTTAATGAAATTAGACTCAGGGGGCTTAAGATGCGGGAAAGCTGGACGAAATTGCCATGGGCTGATGCACAACCACACAAGATAAAAGCAATGGATGACATATCCTGATTTGGCAGCAATCAAAAAGTACAGCTAGATCTGTTGAGCATCTCAGAAGATCTGAAGCAAACCATGAAGTCCGATTGTGTGAGAAGGGCTCAAATGCACAACACTAGGGGGCAGTCTTGTTGTATATCAAAAATTGCATATTCTCTGGGTATACACTTTTGTTTTTTTTCTTTTCAATTACTATCTGCAGTTATCATGGAGTCTGAAAAGGCTAAATGTAGTCAGTAGCATTTAGGACATCAAATTTCACTCGGTTTGCAAATCCCGCCAGCATTATCCCTGTTGTCATCAATCAGGATTAAATAAAGCCTTCAATTTATCAATCAATTTCCATCCACTCCTCTCCCTCTGTGTCTGTTAGATGAAGCACATGTGCTTGCAGGCTTCCGGCTCAATTGCCATTTAGAAGAAAACTGTATCACCCGCCCGTATTTTCTCAAATAGTGTCCTGTAGGGGGAAGTGTTGCTGGGAGAGTGGGCTGCAGGCGACTATATAAGACTGGTGAGAGTGTCAAACCCTGTCACAGTGAGTAAACGAATGATTCGAACTAATTAAAGACACAAGAACAGTTTGGTGGACGTGGATCCAGTAGGAAGTGTGAGCATTCTCACACAAGCAAGGTTTGACTTGTGCGTTTCCGGAAACAGCACTTGACCAAGCACCCTCAAAGTGTTCTGTCAATGTTACTTGACCAATCCTGTAAAAATGGACTTCTGACCCAGTGAGACCTATTGGTCATGCTTAATTTTCTCAGATTGGTTTACACTAGTGAATACACAGAGGGCTGGTCAGTGGGCAGCATCTTTAGTGACCTGAATGGAGTTCGTTCCTGTTTTATGTTTTAATGTTGAAATGGAAATTGAATGTTAACATAACTGTGCCTGTTGATTTAGTAGATTCAGATTCATTTATCTACTCTAGGACACTTAATCCAAACACAAGAGAGAAGTTAGTCATTCTTGCTGACAGAAGCTATTTTTGCATGCTGCTTGTGACCGTTTGTATACATCTTAAATCACAGCTTTTAAGAGACTTTAGGTTTTAGGAGTAAAAGCAAACAAACTGTCTATATAAACTGCCATTCTCAATGATTTGAGGCCATATTTAAAGGAAGAAAATAGTATTATTCATTATTATTATAAAAATTATGTAAAAATATTCTTAATAGATTAAATTATACTAAATGTTTTAGATTTTGCATTTTGCTTACATTTTAATTGTTACAATATTTTAGATTTCACTCTATTTTTGTTAAAGAATGCAGCTTTGCTTGATAACAAACTTCTTTGACCAAAAAAAAAAAAACTTCTGTCATCCTTTATCTACCTTTAGCTAATATAAAAGAAACTGTTTGGTTACCAACGTTCTTTGTTTAATTTCTTTGTTTAAAAGTCAGTTATACAGGTTTGGAACAAAACATGATGACAGTTTAATTTTTGCTTAGACTATCCTTCTAGAAGTATGTTTGAGAAAAGCAACAGTCAGAAGAATGATCATGTAATTGGTGCACATACTGTAGTCTTTGATTACTTGTGTATTGGTCTTACACAATAGTTGAGAACATGACAGGGAACATTTTTAAAGCATGCAGGATGACAAGCTTCTTTATTAACCTTTCTCGGACAAGTTTTTTCTATTCTCATTTAATAACATACAACTTTACTGCTGACATTCCTCCCAGAGCAGCTGTCTGATTTACGAAACTCAGTGACATTCACTTTAGAATCACCATTCTGTTTCATCTTTGAAAATCCAGCATATATCACCCTTATGCTTCTAGAGCAAGCTGGGGGACGGTTCAAGTTTTGTCACCTACTGTATAGATAGTTGCATCTGAAACTAATTTTAAGAAGTGACAGCGTTCCTTCTGGAAGGATGTTTAACGGAAAAATGCTCGGAAACGTGTAAAACCATGTTGCTTCCATGTCACATCTGAATTGATTAGAACCTCTATAAAGACATATTTCGAGTTGATGGGGAGTGAAAGAGATGTTTACAGTGCCATATTGTGATTCACGCAAACAGCTGTTCTCTGGGAGATGCCTGTGGCAGCATTCAGTCATTTAACAGCCCAGGAGTTAAGAAAACAATCCACACGTTTCTTTGTCTTTGAAACAATGATTTAAGAGACCTTGAAAAATAATACATTTACCGCACCTTCCTGGTCGAAAATTAAGAGTTTATTGTTCAGTCTTAAAGTTTTAAATGTTTAGGCCTCGTTCTGGTAAAGGATAGCAAGTTCTTTTATGTAACTTAGGAGCACAGAATTTAAATACTTGTAGACGTCTTAAAAACAATTGAGCTTAATCAGAGTGCATGCTTATTAAAGAAATGACACACTTAGAAAGGAGGTATTAATTTAGTGCAATTAAAGTGACTGATGATTCATGTAGCTCTTCAAAGTAGCCCTCTTATTGTAAGAGTGAATGTGCGCCGCTCTTCGTGATGTTCTTTAAATGGAAACTTTCAACCATTAACATGACAGTGAATTGTGTGGTGTGGTTCATGATGATGTAAAATGTGGTGATTAACAATAGGGTTTTGATCTGAACAGATAACTTGCTGATTGATTACCAGTTCACCTTCAGTCTGCTTCAAGAAGATGACCAGCACTACACTGCCATTAACTTCATGGCCACTCCTGAACAGGTCAGTCACAGTAAACTTGAACCTGACCAGATTGATTATCATATTCTGATTAGGCATACTTCACCCTAAAATAACAATTCTGTCATAACTTGCTCAATCTTATCATGTCTTTCAAACCCTTATACAGTAAAGAAGCTATACTGAAAAGAGCTACTTTTGAAGACATCAACTTTTTTTCTTTTTTTTTTACTTTGTAGACCAGCAAGAACTTGGACATGTCCATCAATGCATCAAACAATTTCAATCTGAACATCACTTGGTCAGTTGGGTCAACAGGTACTGACTGCTCTTTTCCTCTGTTGAACATTTACCTTTGTTTTGTTGTATAAACGTGCTTTTTTTTTGGTAGTAAACTGATATATTTACTGAGCAAATGTTCCCTTTTCTTTACGTTCACGTTCAACAGACATTTTAAACAATTCAAATTCTATTTCAAATAATTAAACTTTTGAACTTAATATTTATCAGAGAATCCTGAATATAAATTAATTGCTATTAATTCAGGTTTACTCTCAAAGGAGAAAAAGCATTTTAATAAAACAAAATAGAAATGTTAAAATTTGAATAACTTCGGATTACTATTACTGATTAGTATTACTATTTTTTTTATTTAAAAAAAATGCAAAAAAAAATCTTCATTTAACCTAATGTTTTGAATGCTGGTGTAAACATGCATTCTCATGTTAGCATAGTATTATAATGGGTCTAACACAGAAATGCTAATGCATTCCTTGTTTGACCGCAGTGTGTTCCTGGGTGTGTTGGTTATTTTACAATAGACAGACACTCAAGGACATCCCCATTATCCTCCATTGTTTATTTTTTGTAATCACCTTTTCGTCCAAATAGTCACTAGCCAATTTTTTTTAATGTGACTTTGAAATTCACGCTCCTCTTTAACAGGTTCACTCCTCTCCTTCTCGACCTCCCAGCTCCCCTCAATTAATATTTGGAGTGGTGTCTTTCTGTTTAAAGACACTCTCCCCTGAGAAGGGCTTCTAACAATAGTCTAGCGTGCGGCTCTGAATTCTGGGTCTGCAGCGTCTTCAGGAGCACTGAACGATTTCAATTAAGATAAGCATTGCCACATAGCGGCATTTGGGTTGTCATTTTGAGGGCTTTGTTTCATAGTGCTGGTTTGGAATGACGATTGGTGGAACTTAAGTGTTTCACTAGAGGACTTCAGGAAAGTTTAAAAAGTCTTGATAAAATAGGACAAAGACTGCTTTTCTTTTCACCTCCTCCAAGTCAATTTTTTTTTTGTTAAATTATGGTTTTATACCATCTTTCTCATGTTTAAAATAGATAATGAAATTGTCACACTGAGAGGTTGATTTAAAAACTCATTTTCTCCATGAATATAAAACATCAACAAGCAGCTATACCGGTGTATGCGGTCAGCCTTGTTGATTACTGGTGCAATTCACTGCATTTGCATTGCTCTCAATCACCCTTATTTAATAGTTTAGAAAGCATTAAGTGGCGGTCACACTACATTTTAAGCATGCATCATTTTTTTAATATCCCACAATAAATATAGGCAAATATTTGATGTTATTGTGCTTATGGTTTTGAATAAGTAAAAAAACGTGTGCAGAACCTTTAGCGTGCAGAGGTCGATATGTTACCATTTATGGTCAATGCATTAATTAAGAGAAGTTAGCATAAGGTGTATGAAATGCCATTTCTGAGTACATCTGAATTAATTCATCACATTCTTTAATCTTTACAGCTGGGACCATCTCTGGGGAAGAGATCCCTATCATCTCAAAGACCAACATCAAAGAGTACAGAGACAGTTTCTCTTGTGAGAAGTTCAGTTTTCACACCAATCCCAACATCACCTTCTATGTATACGTCAGCAACTTCTCATGGCCAATCAAAATACAGGTAAGGACACATTTTGACTGGTTTGGCTTCTACTTGAATACTCCTTTGTGAAATGGAAATCCCACAAAAACAAATGTTTCTTAAAAGATCCAATACTCCTTGATATGGAAATCAATTATTCAGTTATGCACTGGGATAAGTTTGCATCTTATGGTCCATAAAATTGAATCAGCTCTTAAGTGGCAATGTGTTACGTTGCCAGATGCCTAGACGATGGACGTAAAATGACATTGCTGGAGTAATGTGCAGACCGAAGCTATCTATCATTGAAAAACATTTATGTTGAATCTCCACTGGGGTACATTAGTCTTATTATGAACGATGTTTGCAGTCTTTATTGCCAGAACAGAGGGAGCGATATACATGCCATTGCACAGGTAGTTTCATTTTAGAAGAGAAAAAAAACTTGTCAAGATTAAACATCTAGCCTCTATTTATCTGGATCTGTTTAAAACGTTTAGTTATCCAAATTGGGTCTTTCACATGTTCCTTAAAATGGTGACTACACTCTACCAATTAAAGTGTAGTACGTTTATTAATAACTGAATGCTGTAAATTCGCAAGAATGCGTTCAATTGATCAAAAATGAGAGAACAAGTATTTATAATGATTTCCTTTTCTGGTAAATACTATTCTTTTTACTTTGTTTCTCAAAGAAAGAAAAAATAAGAATTTTGCCAGCACAGGAATAGTTTGCATTTTGTTTTTGATTGTGATATTTCACAATATTGCTAAATTAAAAATAAATAGTAAAATAAATACAACCCTTGTTGAGCATAAAAAATCCCCTGCATCTTTAAACGTTTGAATGGTAATGTGGCATGAATGACCAGAATCGCTGTAGTGGTTTGAGACCATTGAGGCTTGAGGTTTATGTGAGTGTTAGAAGCTTTAGGAAATGTGCCAAAACAGAGTCTTATCCACTCTGACAGTCTCCTCCAATTCTCTGTCCTCTGAAGACTGCTCTGAGCATGCCGCCCAAGGCTCGATGACATCAGCACTGCATTATATGGTTGTATGACTGGCTCTAATCAAGACCATCCGGTGGAACATCCTCTGCTCTGTGATCAGACATAGATGTGATCTGGCACTATGAACTCGCACCTCAGCTGTGACTCTGGCTTTAACAACATAATACTCTAGTGTGAAATGTCATCACTTAGACCTGTTAAACTTGGACACCGTCACAGAACATATGTAACATTATCACTTCCTGACAATCTAAGAAAAGTTTAATGATAGGGAGTGGTTTTGAATTCTGGGGCAATATGTATGATGTAGTTAGCTCTTTTGAATCGGTTAGGCTATATTTTGGTTTATTTAATTTTTCAATTATATTTAATTGTTCGTTTATACTATAGTATTATTTATTATTTGAAATTAGCTTTTTTATGTATTATGTCTTTTTGAGTTTTTTTAAATTGTAGTACATTAAATAAAAAAATAAGTTTGTTGTGAAGGCAACATTTTAAATTTTCAGTAACACTTTATTTTAAGGGTTCAGAATAATGCATTAGTTAATCATTAATTAATGGTTAATTTGTTCACTGTTAATAATTAGTTGAGCAAAAACACACTAGTAAGTAATGATTAACCTAGCACTTTAAGGTCCCGAATTATGCTTTATTTACGCATAAATAAACTTGTTCACAATTATGCATCAGTTAAGCATGAACACACATATAACTAATGATTACCTGAACATATAATAAGGGCATATTAGCAGTTATTTACAATTAATTAGTAATTTTAAAAACAAACATTTATCAAACTTCCTTCATTAGCCCTAAATTAGTTTATGTCTATATCGTCCAACCAACTTTTCAAAAAACTAATATATTTGCATAAAATAATTAAAATCAGTCTCTATGTCCAACAAGTCATTGTGTATGAATTTCTATACAGTACTGTAGATATAAAAATCTTTAGGAAAGGTAGTTTAGGTAACTGATGGTGGTGACACATTGCAGTTTTTATTATGCTGGATAAATGATTTAGTTCAGAATATGACTAGTACATTGAATAAAAAGAAAATTGCTTTGTAATTTGCAGATGGATAGCTAGAAAAAGCAGGCATATTAGTTTTGTTTGCTAATGTCACTAGTAGTTGGTGCACACTGGGTAATGTCTGCTCTCCCTGTCCCCTGATGTCTTTTCCTAAATGACTAGTCTCTGAAGGAAAAAGTAATAACCTTCTATATTGGTAATAAAATATATTACACAAAATATGATAAACACTTATAGCAGCCCTTTAGAGAGTTCGATGTTGAACAGGTTTTCTGTGCCTAGTGAAGCTATTTATTAAAAAAATGCACCACAATAAAGGAAGATTTCATCTGGTCGATATCCATATGGTTTATAAAGATAACCACCACAAATCCTCTCAACCTTTCTGTCGTTCATTACCATTCGCCAGCTGTGCACCGAGACGCTCAGATAGTGCACGTCATTTGTTGTTGGGACTATCTTCAACAGCGAGAATACACCTAATATTGATCTGCATTCATTCCTCTGTTCCTCTATCACGGATGAGATGAGTTCCTCTGATAAGGTTCATTTATTTACGTTGGTCTCGCAGACCTTCATCTCAGTTGAGCTGTGTTCAAGCAGTAATAGTTTTCTATTAGATTTCCCAAAAGCAGAGTCACTTATTTACCATGGCGATGCATCATTAAATCAAATGGACCCCCGTGACACGGTGAGCTCGCTCTCCTCTGATGTTTATGATCAGAAAGTGTGATCAGCATTTATTAGCTTACTGAGGAAATTGGGACTGTGAAACTATACACATATGAGGACCCCGACCTCTCTGAAAGCATCAGATATTAGATATGGAGAATTGAAGTGCTCTCGTTGTGCAGGAAACCTAATATGACAAAACATTACTGCTGTCTCACTGTCTCATGGGTCGGTGTGAGGTCAGCCAGTATGAACAAGATAAATAATCCATTTCAGGCATGTATGTGCAAGCCTTATTTGGTTTACTTTAATGCTGCTATCCGTAAACAAAACTGTTCAGTGAATGTAGTTAAATTCACTGTAAATTAAGCCTTTTGAACCAAAAATAATTTATTTGAATGGATTTGTTGTAGGTCTGTTGTGTAAATTTAAATAAACTTTGTTATGGGAACTGGATGCAAATGCTAAGAAATTTGAACTTACAGTAGGTTGTCTACATATGCATACACACCACCGTGCAATGCAACGTGCTCTGATTCACATTGATTCATTATTAAAAATAATACAATAATAACTGCATATTAAAATATGAATACACTGTATTTTACCTAACAATATAAACTATTTTTATGCAATTTATATTGTACACAAAATTTAAATCTTTGTGAATTTACATTAAGATATTTTACATTTTATTTTATTTTCAAATAATATATAACTCTGTGTGTGTATGTGTGTGTGTATATATATATATATATATATATATATATATATGTATATTTTTAATGATTAAAATAACCTAGCTAGAGTTTGATTGAGAGTAAATAGAATGTTAAATGAAAAAAGGTTTTTGGTATATACGTAATTACGTATATGTGTATGTTTGTGTGTGTGTGTGTATATATAAAATATATCTAAAATCATCATCATCATCATCATCATTGTAATAGAACATGACTTTAGGTCTGGAAACAAATTTCACAATTATGGTACAAATCAGAGCTGCTTGATACTATTACAGTAGTTTCCTCTCTCCACTTTGTTTATATCTCATTAGGTACATTTTCCTGATAGTCCTCTCAGATGCTTTGTTAGTGGATATTCATTCTACAGGATGATGAGCAGTTCCTACCAATGTATGCATTGATCTAATGAATGATAATTAGTGAAAATTAGAATAACTATGATAAAGGGATTCTTGTAGATGGAGGATCTAGACTCATTTATAGTCCAATTTATGTTATTGACAGATGTTGTCGTTTTTTTCTTAGAATGTACATAAAAAATATAATGTTGTATGTGTTAGAAATGGCTAGAGTTGCAGCATAAGGAATGTGCTGGAATTTTTTCTAGTGTTTTAGCTGCAGGAGACTAGGAGCTGTTGTTGTCACCTTACTGTACAAGTGCCATTATAACACACTCATACATTTAAAAATGGCTACTGAATTTGTTTTGTAAATGCAAATACTAGATGTTCATATGTTCTCATATGATTTACAATGTCTGAATGACCTTATTTAGTAGCGTTAATGCCTTGTCCATGTGGTGCTTCCAAAGCATTACTTATGGCACAGCAAGGTACAGTCTCAGTGGGAGCAATGACTTACCTGGACACGTGGGGCTGCACAACTGCTCTTTTCAATCCCAGCATCTTGCTTGCTTGTCTTTGGGGACAAAAATGGTTGAGCCCTAATGGAGTGTTAAAGCTTTCTCCAGCTCTGTCTTTAGCCCTAGTCGTGTTCCTGTGACAACGGCTTAATGAAATGAATGGGTTCTCCAAAGGACCTGCCCCGCGCAGCCATTGTTGCATTATTCATCTGGTGCGTCAGGGTGACTTACAAATTCCTACATTTAGAGCATTAATCCATTTATTTTTGCTGGGTATTTATCCGAGCAGTTATTTTCCTTGCCTTACGGGATGCTGGGGGAGCACACTTTCTTGACACCGTGAACACTTGAACAACTTTCCAAAAGTGTGTTGATGCTTAGTTAATGGGCCTGCAGTATTCGCTGACAGATCCATGATGTCTCATTCAAACAAAGTGTCTTCTGAAGCTTGGCCAAAAAATGTAGCTTGTCGCCTGAGCCATAGAGCATATCGATATGAAATATCTGAATAAAACATCACTGGCTGAACCAATTTGCGTGGCCAGAATAATATCTCAGGAGAGGCATAAGCAGCACAAAATATATTCTGCTCCTATTTTATATTAGTTGTCTTTAACTATGTATGTACATCCAAAAAATAATTGTTAGCTACAGTGTACTCTTTACCTTGCCAGGTTGAGGTACACCTGTGCATGTATGTCTAATGCAAACCACAATCCCTGAAGGCAGACGTTTGGCATGTGGGTAATGCCTGAGGCATGTCAGCTCAGGTAACCATGAACAGCCATTATTGCCTCCATTTAACAATTAAAGGAGGTGAGGACGAAGGAAAAAAATGACGTCTGCAATGGCACCTCAAGCAAAATAATCTGTTATGACATTATCTCTTGTGAAGGACCCTAGCCGCAAGCAAAGGTCTTCATCATCTTTTCATGTAAAGAGCTGTTCTTTGGTAACCTGTCACCCCATCATTTATCTCACTTTTGCTTTTGTCCCCTCACAGATCGCCTTCTCTCAACACAACAGCATTATGGACCTGGTGCAGTTCTTTGTGACATTTTTCAGGTGAGTGCTTGCCGTTTCAAAAGTGTGATGAAACATGAGTTGATCGTGACTGCATATTTCAGCTGTTGTAGCACCAATGTAGCATCATTTAGCGACAGCCTTCTTGGGTTGGATTCCTCAGCACAAGATGTCTTTCATGCCTTTTCCTGTTTTGTTTAATGATTCATTGCTGAGAGAGCTCTTTAGGCCATAGACCTAATTACGTTCAATGTCCTTAAGCTTTACCTTCTTGCTTACACTACCGTATTCAACCAAAGTCCTAAATGATCTGATGTAATACACTTTGATAGAATTGCATTCAAAATGGCTTAATGGCATGAGAAAAAGTTCCATAGTCATTAATGTAGCAAGGGATAGTTCTCTCAAAATAAAAAAAATTCATTAATTACTCACCCTCGTGTCGTTCCAAACCTTTAAGACCTTTATTCATCTTCAGAACGCAAATTATGATATTTTTTATGAAATCTGAGAGCTGTCTGACCCTGCATAGACAGCACTGCAACAAGATCAAGGCTCAGAATGATAGTAAGAGCATCATTAAAATAGTCTGATATCAGTGGTTCAACGTGATTCCGGAATATACTGCACAAGTCCTATGAACCACGTTAATGTTGCTTTTGGGTCTTTTTTTAAACTTTAAAACACCTTTCAACACCTTTTTAATTGTAATTGCACACAACCAGCACTTTTCTTGGAAAAAAATACACCCAGCATTTTCTTCAGAATTTCTTCAGCAGAAATAAATTCATATTGAAATGGAACAAATTGAGGGTAAGCAATGACAGCATTTTTTATTTTGACTGCACAAGATACTTGCAAAACTGCTCTACCTCCTCATCTGTACGAGGTGTCATTGCCACAAGGTAGATCTGTCATCCTGATTTGTTAATTTCTGTGCGATTTCTTGATTTGTCATTAAATGCACACCTGTTCCCATTATGTCTTGTTAGATTTGGTTGTAGGGGGCATCTTTCTCTTTCCGAATGGTCAATCTCTTGGTGCTGCTGCACCCTCTGGTGCTTGTCCTGGATTCAGATCATTGTCCTAGATTAGACACCCCCTCTGGAAGCTGGTGTCAAATGCTGATGCACTCCGACACAGGGTCGACTTGTGCTCCAGTCATGTTATACAGCTTGCTTGATTCTGACTGCTTGGGCAAGTTTACCCAGTTAGCTTGCCTTAGTATGTGTAGTCATCAACACTTGCAGCACAAGCATGCTTCCATTAATCCGTTTATTTTAACAGAATTAGAAACCGTTTGTAATAGAAGCTTGGCTTGGCAGTCTGATAAATTCAAACATACCTTCAAAAGCACCTTCAAAAGCGTATGTTCACCAACATCATTTATTCAAATATAAGTGATGAAAGGACATAGTCGTTTGAGCAGAATGAGAAACTGTCAGGCGTTGAAAACCGTTCATCTCTGGGAAGTTTACATGCTGAAATTGCATCGGGTTCAGAACGTCTTCTCTTGACATCTAGGTGAGAAAGACGTTGATATCAAATGCTTCAGTGGTTGTGTACTTGCCAGATAACTTGTTTTAACCTCGTGAATTGCTGTGGAAAATGTGCCATGACAAGGTGTGGTACAGCTGTCAAATAGGATAAAGTGACAAACTTTTTTTTTTCTTCTTTTTTTTTTTTCGTCAATAGTGTTCAACCCCCATGTATGCCTCAATTTAAAAGTTAGAAGTCTGTTAAAAGTCAGTTATGTTAGAATATTAGAATGATTTCTGAAAGATGTGTTCAACTTAATGAACGGTAGTGTATATATACTGTATCTTTCTCAAACAACAAACACATATTCAGGCATCATTATACACTCTTAAAAATTAAGGCACTTAAAAGGTTCTTCACAGCGATGCCGTGGTATTTGTTTCCTCAAAGAAATAATTCAGTCAAAGATTCTTGAAAGAACCATCTCTTTCTTACCTTTATATAATTTGAAGAACCTTCTTTCACCACAAAGAACCTTTTGTGAAACAGAAAGGTTCCTTCAGATATTAATGGGTCTTTTATAGGTTCTTCTATGGCATCATGAAGCACCTTAATGGGAGGTAGTGCTGTCAGTCAAGTGTTTTCCTCCAGTGAGCGTTTTCCTGATTTCATCAGTGTGATTTGTGCTTTTTTCCCACCGAGTCAGATAGCAAAACTCATGACAGCTGGAATCAAGACTAGCCTCAGGCAGATTCTGTTCCATTACCAGTACAGCTAGAGAGATAGTCACTGACAGGGTACATCTCTCCTCACATCTGCCCCTGAATTATGAACTGCATCTCTGAAATACAACTAAATTAAAAGTGGAAATGGACCAAAACTGCCACAGATGCCGCCTAACGTACAAAACTGTTATACGACTTTCCTTATAATGTAATCCTTCCAGTTATTATAATCTAAAAAATTACCCTCTCTGTAAAAAAGGGCTCTGCAGGGGGTGTCGAAAATGTATCACTGATTAAGAACTTGTCGGTGAGCAACCTGAAATTAGAGTGGTTACCATAAGCAATAGCGAAAATGCATTTCCACCCATGAATGGCTTTTTACAGCCTAGATAATGCATTTGGTTAAATTCCTGCAATCCATTTGCTTTTATTTAATATCAGCGCATGCTGTTCAGTCTTCAGGGTTCGACAAGA
>JAUMHR010000062.1:11152087-11162180 GCA_032361145.1 Enteromius fasciolatus | reverse complement strand
CGAGTGAGGTCGTACGAATTGGCACAAATTTGGCACCTCGTACGAATATGTACGAATTGCTCGTGAGATTGTGTTGGCTCAACCAATGTTTAGGGCTGGGCTCTCTGGTTCGACCAGCCAATGGCAGAGTGTTTAGGAAACCTTTTTGAGAACGTAACACACTACCATTAAAAAGTAAATGGCTCAGTAAAATGTTACTTTTACCAAGGCTGCATTTATTTGATCGAAAATAGAGTAAAAGCAGAACTATTGTGAAATAGTGTTGCAATTTAAATGTGTTTTTGTGATGACAAAGCTGAATTTTTAGCAGTCCTTGATTAATTAAAAAATAAAATGACACCACGTTTTTGAACGATAGTTTACATAGTTCATTCTCATCTCCAGTCTGGTGTGTCTGAAAATAAAATCACACGAACGCTATTTTTTTCTCATTTATTATTGTTTCTCAATTTTCTCAACAGATCCCACACAAACTGCCTCAAGCATATCGAGACTCAATTTCCAGCCTTTTTTCATGTATTTCCCCCCAAGAACTGACATCCTGCAGAGTGTTGCAATTAGATAAAGCAACTAAACTCGGTTTAAAATAGGTTTTATTTGTGTTACGTTTTAATCTTTCGCCTGAAGAACTTCTCTCAGCTGCTTGTACACTTTTCCTTTTGTTTCCCTCCTCTCAATCTACACAGCGTTTGCGTCTCTTGAACAAACATCCCCAGGTGAATACTTTCCTTTCACTCACATGGATAAGTTCACAACCCTGAAAACTCAGTTTGCTTTTCCTCTCTCTTTTCTAAGCAGGCTTTTTGCTTAAACACACTTTCCTATAAGAACACAAATGCTCTAAAATAATAAGAACGTAAGATACTGTATATTGTGCTGAGCATGATCAGTAATAGCTAACTATTTACTAAATTAATAAATAAATAGACATGAAATCTTAAAGTTTAAATAATTTTAATAGGCTACATGAATGAATAGATAGATAGATAGTTAGGTAATAAACTAGCATAGCTCTGTAGAAGATTTGGTTGCTAGTAATGGTATATTTAATAATATAAAATAAGATGAAAGACTGACCAATCAGAATCATGCCTCCAGTGAGCCGTGTAATAAGTGATGATATTCTTCTTTACCTAAAGATGACTCAGTCTTCTCTCGACTCCTCTGCTTCAGTAACTCAACTTTTTTTTTCTCTCGATGCGCTGCAGTTCTCGCATGTGCATGGAACGCTGCGTTTTGCAATTAAGTGTTTTGATGAGGAATTTGTGCTTATTGTGGGCTTTCGTGAGATGACTAGATGTGATTCAATTTGAAAGCGGCCTAGATCCTTGAGGTTAATCACCTATTACAAAAACCATTACTTACGTTTGACAAGCACGTTGACATGAGGCTCAAGGTTACTTGGAGGGATGTTTAATTGTTGATTAGAAGTTGCAGTCATGTGGACAGGTTCTGCAACATGTCAGAGTCTATCAAACTAACCCATATCTTATGATACAGTGATCCTGAGCTGCATTTGTAAACATAATGCGATATTAATTCATTATGGTACATTATTTAAATAACACATGGATTTTTTACAGCACAGGGCATATTTATTATTGCTATCCGACTGCTATTATATCTGTAACTTGCTTTTGGTTTGATATTCTTGTTTCAAGGAACCATCCAAGATAAGTTTCTTCATCATTCTCCAGTGGAGAATGTCCTCTCAGCCATATCTTTTTACCTCACAAGCTGTTAATTGATGGACTAGAGTTGATAAGTTGATGAGTTTTTATCAGCTCTCATTCTGACGGCACCCATTCACTGCACAAAACTCACAGTGTTGACATGCTACTGTAAATCTCATCACTAAATGTAAATCTGTTCTAAATCATCTCCATTTAGTAAATTCTCAGCACATTATAATTTTGTGGGTAAACTATTCCTTTAAGAAAAAACATCATGTCTGTAGTCTGTCATGCCATGGTATTTTTTTGTCAGTGCTGTGATTGTGTGTATAATGACCTCATCTTACATTCTCCAGTGTCTGTTGTGAGCCAGAGGCTACTTGGGCTGAGAGCCTGGCCATGTGCACCTCAGAGAACTCCAGAGTGACGTGAAATAACGAGCAACAGTGTGTGTATGTGTGTGTTGATGTGGCCTCATGCTCAGGCGTCAGAGCGCTCTGTTGTTTATTGCTCTTTGGGCGCAGGAATAATAAGTGAGCTCTTCAGTCGCTTCCTTAAGTGGCCTGAGAGATTGGGAGTGCTGCAGACACAGAAAGTGCTGATGGCAGAGACCTGGAGCTTTTCTGGCGGATACTTAATAATCTCACAGCTTTCTTCCAACTGTTCCAATCCAATAAAAACACATGCCACTGCAGCAAATCAAATCATACGAGGACTCTACCTCCATAATTGATCTCCCGCTCTCTCTTCCTCCGTGTCTGCCGCTGTCTCTTTCTGCCCATCTCTCCCATCTCCACATTCTCACTTTAGTCTTGCCTTTTTGATTTGTCTTTTATTTTATTCCCCAAACTTTACTTCTCATTCTTTCTTCCTATTTTATTTGGCCTGGACTGGACTATCAGATCTATTCCTTTTATTGCGTTATATACATTATGTATAACAACAACTGTCTAATTGGTTTTTTTTTTTTTACAAGATACATCTTAAACACTTAAGTTGATACTTCAATGAAACATGAACTGAGAGCCTCATTAAATCTCCTGAGCTGTGATAGAGCAATAAAATTTAGTTCTTTTTAGAAATGAAGCTAATGAGTTGATTGGACCGTAACCTTCTATCAATTAATGAAAGTGCCTTTGCAGCAGAATGAGGGTTTGTTACAAGATGAACCCTGTCTGACCATCTCTGGGCTCTTTAATAAAGAGAGAACTGCTAGTTAAACAACACTATGAGCTCTGTGTAAAAGACGATCAGCTTAAACTGCTGTCCAGGGACGTTTAATGGCTCTCTGAAGCAATGCCTGCCAATGGCTGACCTCTGGAGCGTGCTTTAAGGGAATTAGTCAGTCCAATTGATATTTGAAAATAACCAGTGGATGTGGAGTCTATTGGTTTATTGATGAGTGTCTTTTACCCAAAAGAAATTAATGAACGCACTGATCCGTGTGTGTTTACAGAGCACATCCATCTGAAGCTGATGCAGCTCTGCTCGGAAAGACCGGCTTTTGAATGCATCGATCAAACGACCGACGAGGTGAAAAGCAGGACAACTTCATAATGAAATTTACATTAGCTGACTTCTCTCCAGAGATCATCCACTGAAATGTCTTCAAGAGGTTGAAAAGATGCTTTCAGTTAACTCTCTATGCATGCATGCTGTAGTTCTTAGCCAAACACGTACGGTGTGTTACTTCAGCAAACATCCTATCAATTCTTTGTCAATTCTAGTTCATTTTCATTTTAAATTTTCACCTGTTGCTTTTTATATCATTGATATTATTAAAATATTATTACTGACATAACTGACTCTTCTAGACTCTGGTGTTTTAATGTATTGTATGAAAAATATATATTTAAATGCATTAAATTAGTTTAAATTAATTTAATAATTAATATGTAATTACTATGTGACTCTGGACCAAAAAAACAGTCATAAGAGTCCATTTTTTGAAATTGAGATATGGTTTGTTGGGATAGGATATTATTTGGCCAAGATGCAACTATTCGAATATCTGGAATCTAAATATCTAAATCTGAATAACTGAAAATCTAAATATTGAGAAAATCCCTTTTAAAAGTTAAAATGCATATTAGGCTACTAACCAAAAATTATGTTTTGATATATTTACAGTGGAAAATATCTCAACTGAATTTTGGCATTTAAAGAAAAATATATAATTTTGTCCCATTTTGTATTTTTGTATTTTGCTTCAAATATACCTGTTATTTAAGACTGGTTTTGATATATAAAAATGCATCTGTGTCATATGGTGTGATAGCAAAAAATTGAAAAAACAAAACCTAACACACAAATAATATAATAAAATATTCTCTTCATTCTTATGTTGGAGGTAATGTTTCATCTACCCATATACAGTATATTTAACTTAATGTTAAATAATGCTCTGTGGCATGTTTGTTTCTTCGGCGGTTGCAAAATTAGTATTTAATATGTTGAAATTGTTTTGGTAATTTTTTAAATCATTGCATGGTGACCTGGTAATCTGATGGGTAGTTTACACTATAGATTGTGAACTGCTGACCCCTAACAGGCTGATGTAATGGACACTTCAGCCAGTTCCCAACAGTGCTGGCATATTAATATGACCTTAAATAATTACCAGAGCCGGAGGGATTTAGGGGTCCAGTGGTGTATTCGATACTCCAGTGGTGCCATGAAATCCCAGCAATGACTTACCCTACCAGGGAGCTGCTATTGTAACAGTGACAATGGGGGGAGTCATGTGACTGCTGGATGTTTGACTATGTGTGTTTTGGAAGTAAGAGACAGAAAGCTTTTAGGAGCTTGAGACTGTTTGAGTAAATGATGACTAGGGGCTATATGTGTGTGTGTGTGTGTTTGCCTGTGCATGTCCAACCGCCGCGCAATTAAACTGCATAAACTCTCATGAGTGTAATTAATAAAGAGTACAGTGTTGATGGCTTTCAATCCAGAAGAAAAATCAATGTCTAATAAGACATAAAACTGGTATTTGATGTTTTACCATCAACAACTGCCAAGTAATTTCCCTTTGGGGTTCTGCCTTCAATTTACATACATTAGCAGTAAAACATACAAGCCACTACTTATTAATCTGTAAGAAACTGAGCCAAGACTGAGCCATTAATAAATTGAGAATGAAAGAACGATGCATGCGGGGTGTAAAATGAACACTCACTGAGTGCCAAATGCATGTCAGATTGCCTTTGGCAGCTAAATAATATGGAGATACTTGTCAGTTTGCCGGTAACTTTAACAGGAACTGCAACGTAAGACAGGATTTAACTTGAATTTAAAGAATGATCGCCTGACCTTCACGGATCTGAGAGATCTGTATCAAAGGCATACAGCTGCTGGAAAATTTTTTCTCTTCATAGGATTATTTAGCAACTGTCTATTTAATTCTGTGTGGAATTGCATATGATATAGCGTGTAATGCTCTGAATTAAACGGTGTGCTGTTTTTCAGATGCATGGGGAAAACATATCTACAAATAACACCAATTTTAAAAGGAAAAGTGTATTAGTAGTAATATCGAATATTTTTTAGTATTGAATATTTGTCACATATTTTGACAGTAGGATTATTTCGCTGTTTTTCCACTACCTGGTCTCATGGCATAAATGTACCTGGGTGCACTTTTTAGCGAGAGATAAAATATGTAGCAACAAGTACATATCACTGCAGTATCCAAAAGAAATGAACACTTAGAGGCAGTAAAACTTTTTCACTTAAATTTACATTGTTTCAATTAATAAAGTGTCATTTTCACACAGTTACTTCAAAACAATATTAATATGCTGGGGTATTTGAAAACTGATCATTCTGAATGGTAGCATCACACATATCCAGCTTCATATCTGTGGAAGTTGAAAATTGGAAAAGGAAGTTAAAAATGACAGTGTTGCAGTGTTGTATTTTTATATCAGTTTTGCCTTTTTTAACACTATCTGGAAGGTTTAGAGTTGGCTTTGGCATCGGGTATATGTCAAACACTATAGAGCATTGATTTTTAGCAACAGTCCATTGGTATTTCAATTGTGATACATACCTATATCACCATAATAAAACGTGGCAGGGTTCACATATTGGCCTGTGTTTTTGCATCGCACAGTGGACGATGCTCTTTGAAACTGTGGTGTTGCACAAAAAGTCCTATTTTTATGAGACCAGGTTGGTTTTTCTTCTTTTTTGTAAGAGAATATGATAATGTTTAATGTCCAGGCAACATAAGGCATAATTTATGCTGAATTCAAATAATGATTATCTGACCTTATAAAGAAATACCAATGCTGTTACTTGTCTTATCCTGTTTTTGTTAACCATATATATATCTTCTAGCATATAATGCTTAGAATTATACAATGGAAATGTGTACAAACATGCATGGGAAAAACTACATACAACAGTCATTATCATTATTATTATTTTAAGCTATTTTCCATCTTTGCATTTATAAAACATGCCATATGCAAGGCTTGTAAAAGCAATCCCCAGTGCATCTTTTGTTGGAAGGTACAAAAATAATTTCAGACTGTGCATTCATCGTTTTGTGCCACACCTCCCTTTGTCCACAGATAAACATTTCATTATAGTTAAAAGCAGCACAGTAACCCGAAGCATCCAAATCAGACTTGTTTAGACGTGAACATAAATGTTTTTCCATAAAAAGAACTCGAATGGTTTATAAGGAGACAGAGAAAAGGAGCTAAAGTGAGCTACAGATATATAATATGTGATAAATCCACTGATGAATGCAGGCACAGGTCTTAAAAGAGAGGGAAGGGGGTGCTTGCGTTCCCCTCCCATACACATTCCCACAATATTGGACTCAGGAAATGATAACTATAGGCTTCATACATCACAAACACTGAAGCACACATCCACAGCGGGGGATCAGTCCTTAGGGACTGACAGTATAGAGCTGTCAACCCAGCCCATTAGAATAAAGGATTTCCTCTTCCTCTCGCTAGGCTTCTCTCCAAAATCCACTCCAAAGGATTTGTATTATATATGTTTGACAGGCAATACACTCTCACGGTCTATTCAGTCTGTGCTCTTCTGTTGTGTGTGGGTGTTTGAGTCTTTCTCTGTGTGTGTGGGGGTCATTGTATGTCCTTAATCTCAGCGGTGACATATGACGCGACTTTAGGTGACCTGAAATGCTTTGGACATGCAAGCTCTCACAGTACTGCAGTGCCAGCACTTTGTGACCGGTTATAAAAAACCATAGGCAGAGGTGTTGTTTACAAACACCGCATCAGATATCAACAGCGTTTGATATCAAACGGGTATGCTGTATTATGCAGTGCTCTGCTTTTAACCTGTTTAATGATGTGTAGTTAATAACACTGATCGTCTGTTATGACAAGGTCAATGACACACGGATAGCTTTGTTGAGTTATGACCTTCTCAGCCCGTCACGTTTCAAAAATTGTGATGCAGAACATAGCATGTCGTTTCATACATGAGTGATATTTAACAACTGTTTTCACTTAAAGGTGCTCTATGCGATGTTGCAGGATTTCATTTTTATCTCAAACCGTATGCATCACTCCTTCAGAGGGCAGACAGCAAGACGATAAAGGGGTGATGCATACGGTTGCATACGAAAAATTGCATTGTCTTTTAGGGAGAAATAGTGGCATGGATTTGAAAACAATTCGATTTTTTGAATTATTTGGAATTGAAAGTCATTTACATTTATTCATTTAGCAGACGCTTTTATCCAAAGCGACATTTCATTTATTACCTTGATCAAACTACATTATAAAAGAGCTGTAACAGTGATCGTGTATCATTTTGAAAATATTTATTTTATATCTATTTACCAAAAAGGGTCATTCAGGTTCACTCACCAATAAATTGGTTGACTCTTTAAGAGTTTTAAACAAAGATTTTTAAAAATGGCAGCTAAACTATTATAACAGCCCATAAAAAGGTGAGGATATTTACTCACATTTACTAAAATGGAACAATCATTTGCAAAATGGTCATTTGCAAAAACTGATAACTCAGAAATCATGGGTTTTTTAGTAAATATCAATATCAATCAAACTGCAGTTGGGTTGTTTTGATTAAGTAATAATAACTTAAACAAATACAGATAAATTAAAGTTAATTGACTGTATGTTTTACAAATTAAAAGTTAGTTTTAAAAAAAAACATGTTCTCATGTTCTGGCTCAGATTGCGCTATACTATCTGTGGAGAATAATGCACAGCAATCAAGTGATGTTTATCAGTTTTTCGCAAATGAACTCTTCAAAAATTATTGATTATTGAAGTTTCTACATAAGACTGAATAGGTTTTTCATTTTATGCTACTTTATGTTTATTTATTGTACCTTATTGCGTGTTTAGGGATTGTTCACACAGAAAACATTTTGATTTAAAAAGCGCAAGACATTGGTTAATAGTGAAGTACTTCTGTTCAGCACATTTAGAAAACAGTGTTGCAGTGGAATCCAAAAATGTCTTTTGAGGGAACAGTTCCTTAATGTCACAATTTCCCTCCTTTCCTTTTTTCAGAATCAATAAAATCATCCCGAATAAGCTTGGAATCAAGTGGATGTCAAAATTTCAGATCTTTTTAATGCATTTCTTTTATGCTACACCAGAGTGTTTTGAATTTTGGGCTTTTTCCGTGAATTTCCCTCCTTTTTGTCACATTTGACGGAGTTATTGATGCTGAATGATTTGTAATCAACCATCCAGACATTTGTAATTACCAACGCTTATGAGCTGTACACAACACAGCATGCCCAAGCTTTAAATGTCATTTTTGCCTCCAGCAGTCATCAAGCTGTTTACGTGTTTTCTGACAAGGCCAACATATTTCTCATAGCGTGAGATGAAGGGAATTTAGGACATCTGATTTGTGTGTTTCTCAGTGTTTACATGCTCATCTCATAGCAGAGTTTTATTATCTAAAGTGGAAAAGAGTCTATTTCTATACAAACATGAAACGTTCTTTTTGTTTGCCTCTTCGTCTTTTCCTTGTGTGGCAGCTGGTTGGGATTCATGAACCGTACCGCCCTGGCATCCATGTCAATGATGTGAAATGAGATTGGAAATCAAATTGCACTTCCAAACAATAACTGCTGACAAGGCCATTTTTTCATATTTAATAACCTCTTCCTCTCTTATAGGCTTTTTGCCATTCGTGCCAATACCAGTGAAGGGTTGAATTGATTTTCTTAAAACCGACTATGGCAATTCAAATGAACATTATGCATATGAATTTCATCCTGCTGAATGTTTAAAACAATGATAGGATTTACTGTCATTATGGAGACAATGAAATTATGGATCAAATCTGGCACGAAGTAAAACACATCCAGAAATAAATTAACCAGGCGTTTTTAAAAATACACGTAATAACGTTGAAAAGGATTTGAATTTAGCATCCTTCAGATTCCTTCATAATTACCCCATTACTCCTTTCAATAGACTCTCTGTCTGTTTCACGTTCTGTCAAATTATTTCTCTGGATGAGTGGCGTGACTGAATACAACCAAATTTATGCAACTCAAAGGAAGCAGACCATCTTGCATGAGAAGAGAACGTGGTCTTTCTGCTCTCAATGCAGTTTAGTTCTTCTAGAAGACAGGGCCACATGGGACGTCTTACTACATTCTGGACCAGCCCGAGGGTGTTAATAATTCAGATGGCCAGGGCAACCTCAGTTCTGTGTGTTAGAGAAAATGGACGCCGCTGTATCTCCATTTCTCTTTTCTGTGAGATGGTGCACTGCAGTTGTAAGGGCATCCGAAACGGTGTACTTCATTTCCATATAGCAGATCTGTTTGACTTAAACCAGTGATATATTTGCACTTTTTTAAACCACTACTGCAGCAATTACACACATACAAACATTGCTGTTTAAAAGTTTGGAGCCTGTGAGAATTTTCTTTTAGTTAATAATGCATTTCATTCAGCAAGGATGAATTAAATTAATCTCTCTTGACAGTAAAGACTTATATTATATATTAGCTTCAAGACTTGTGGGCAGTTTTCACAAATACATTTAAGTAGCACAATATTAATAATAATAAAATAACAGAAACCAGCACTTTAGAAGAATCACGTGACATTGAAATCTAGAGTAATGGCTGCTGAAAATTCTGCTTTGCATCACAGGATTATTATTGCAATAATATTTCACAGTATTACAGTTTTTACTTTTTTTCTGAGAAAAGAAATGCAGCCTTAGTGAGAATAGGATACTTCTTTCAAAAACATTAGAACATCCCATAAATGGTTTTTGAACATTTAAACAGTAGTATGTATGTATGCATATATGTATACATAATATGCTGTACATATAATCAAATGCTATATATGCAAACAGCTCCTTTTGACATAACGTCAGCTCTACCCTTAATGTCATCACGATGCATAGTGCTCATAGTGACTCTT
>JAUMHR010000062.1:11113115-11123351 GCA_032361145.1 Enteromius fasciolatus | reverse complement strand
CCCAGTCTGTCGATACGACATACGTCTCCGTTCCCTCCATCAGGGAACGGGGGTTACAATAGGTAACCTAGACGTTACATTTGTAACCTAGACGTTACCATTTTAGTAGAATCACTTCAACGTTACATATGGGAACACCCATTGAACAGGTCACGATTCTAAGGCCGGGTCACGCGGAGACCCCCCTGCCGACAGGCGAGATACTTTTTCAAGTTTGTCAGCAGAGGATCTGCACATAACCTTCCCAACCCCCTGTGGCCCAGAATAGGGGGCCCACAGGGTTGCCAGTTGTACTGAAGCAGGGGCGGAGCACATGACTTAACATTTTAGTTCTTGCACGTGGAATTTCAGTAGATTCAATATATCGATAAGATTGTGGATATAATTGAAGGGAAACACAGCCTTATGGCTGACTGTAGAATATTGAGATTTTTTGCCACACCTACTGGGCGAAGGAGACCCAGAGGAAGCACAGCCTGAGCTACTCCAATCTAGGTCCGACTGCGGGGCAAGGAGGACTCAGGGCACTTAGTTAAGTGACCCACTGAGATATTTAAGTGCACATATCCCGTAGGAGTGGCACAGCACTCCTCTCACTCACCTGCGGTCCTGATTAAGGACGCAAGAAGACACGGCCTCTACACGGAGGCTGTAAAACCTGGCGAAGTTGTTGGGTGTCACCCAACCCGATGCCCTACAGATATCTGCTAATTAGGCGCCATGAGCCAAAGCATAGGATGAGGTGACACTCCTTGTTGAGTGAGCTCTCAGTCCTAATGGGCAAGGCTCTCCCTGGTATAAATAGATCCTCCACTGTGTCGTGATATGCGGCTATGGCAGAGACATACACTTTAAGCGTCGAATGGGGACGGTCTGCGCACCAACTTCTCTTGCAGGAAAGAAAGCACAACTGCGATCATGCATCTCCGTGGGCCCTCTCCGCGAGAGGAACACCCTTCGACGAACAGACCCCATCTCAGAGCGTAAGTCTGCCTCATAGAGGGAGCTCTCTCTTGGGAGATGGTCTCTATGACATTGCTTAAAGGGCCGGAAAAGTCTGATGCATCCCGTCCAGGAATCAGCCGTGCAGGTTCCACAGACCAGGACGCGGGTGCCATAAGGTGCCCATCCCCTGAGAAAGAAGGTCCATCCTCAAGGGGATCTTCCAGGGAGGGGCTGCCGCAAGGAATGTGAGGTCCGTAACCAACGGGACCCACTCTGCCCACTCTGGCTCCAGAAGCATATTAGTATGCGCTTCAGAGTGAGCATTTTGAATGGCAGCCTCAGAAGGAACCGATTCAAGGCTCTCAGATCCAGGATGGGTCTAAACCCACCGCTCTTTTTGGGCACGATGACGCAAGGATTGTAAAACCCTGACCTCATCTCGGCAGGAGGGACAGGTTCTATTGCTATCGCCAGTAGGAGAGCAACCTCCACACGCAGGACGGCAGCATCGCTGTCCGAGCAAATGCCACAGTACCTGGGTGGGCGCCTAGCGAACTGAATCGCATTGCCGAGGTGTACCGTCCGTGCCAGCAGTGGGGCAGGGGCAGAGACTGTGAGTCTGGCTTACCTGTCACTTACCTGCCTCTGCTGGCTACACAGTGCTCCGGGTCAGCATTTGAGGAGACAAAAAACATTGGGTCAGATGGGAACCTCGAGGCACTGGGCCCGGAGGTTCGAGAGAATGCTCTTCCTGGGGTACCGCTGACCCGTAGGCCGATGGTAGCTGCACTACTCCTCTGGGAGTGGGGGTGGAAATGTTGCAAAAGACCCGCAACACCCCCGTGTTGCCCGTACCAGGGACGCTTTGCGGCACTGCGGGTATTCCTGGCCGGTCACTGAGTTGTGGGCTGCGCCCCTCGCCCGCGGCCAGCTCGATGACGGCCGCTGGTGTAGCATCGTGTGCCTCAGCGGGGGTCAGAGAAGAGGTGCTAAGTGCCACGGGGGAACGCCCTCGGCAATGAGCAGACGGAGGCTGTGCGCTCTGGGACTGGCTGGCCCTGCGAGGCAGGATTTGAGACATTGCCTCGGTCTGCTTTCATACTGCCGATAACTCGACCTCGTCAGCTCTCCATGCACCTCCGGGAAGAAAGGCACTGGGAGAGAACGTGGCGGGGCCGCGGCTTTGCCCAGAAATCAATCATCCAGCCGCGAAGTTAAACAGGTCAACGTTATTTTTTTTTGCTGCAGACATATTTATTTTCCCCTCAGAAATTAGCCTAACTTTTAATTATATATTTAAAATTATATTTTAATTCTTTTTTATTCTAATTAACAATGTGGTGGCAAATCATGTTTTAATGACATGAACTATTGGTTAAATGATTTATTTAAAACAGCTGATTCATTTAAAAGTGAAGAAAGAATGGGTTACTGAATCACACATAATTGTTATTAATTTTGTGGCTGTACTAAATGATGTATGAACTCAATATCTCATTGGGAAATTGTGCTTATATTCTGGAAACACTGCTTAATATTATATATTATAAATATAACAAAAGAACTTTTGGGCCATTTATCATCATGTCCTCAATTTCAGGTGCATTACAGTAAAATTGACACAGCACTGTGGTATTTATAGCATTTATTTCGATTATCTTGTAACTTCCTTCTGGGCTGCCCCGTCACAAAAAGGAAAGAAAAAGAACATTGTTTAACACATATTCAGTATATTCTGTAGATTTTAATAGTATCAGCACAATACAGTTTTAAACATATAAATATATGTTTTTAACATATAAACATATAAATAACATATAAATATAATTAATATAAATAAATAACATATAAATATATATTTTTTTATATTGTATTTATTAATTTAATAATAATATAATATAATAAATTATAATAATATAATGACTCACCACTCCACTAAATCAGTTTGAGACAGAAGTGAAATGAAGAATGACATATAAACAAGATGCTTTACATATTTGTTCAATATGCCACACAAATTTAATAAAGCTCATTAAACAAACCCTCTTATAAGAATAGAGTACACATCTAAACCCATATATTTAAAAAATGGATCCCACCTTCTATGAAATATGGCATCTTTGCTATTAACAGCATAAGTTAAGAAATCTAATGATACATATTCCAGTATAACCCTGTGCCATAGTGCCCTAGAAGTTGCTTTATCACTTAACCAGTTCAAAAGAATACATTTTCTTGCACAAAATGTTAGAACCTTCAAAGCATCTTTTTATGTTTGTCTAGGGTCAAGTCATCAGATATTCCAAGCAACATGTGCTTTGGACCACAGCCAATATTAATAAACAAAATAACACTAAGTTGCCACCCTACAAAACACAATGAATAAGATCTCCTTCCTCTGTTTTACATTTCAGGCACATTGGTACTGTAAGTGGTCATTTTTAAACTTGTGCCTGTGTGAGGGAGAGATGTGAGCTCTGTGCAAAAATTTTAACTGCATTGCTTTTATTATGTTACAAATGCTTAAGGTCCCTGCATTCTTCCATGCTTCCTCCCAATGATTATCTGTGATTTGTATATCAAAGTGTCTGTTACCATTTCTTTTTCAAATTGACTGTGTTTGAAGAACCTTGTAAAAAGACCTTGTAGAGCTTTTCATTTGTGAAAAAAGCTGTCTCTCCAACGCCGAAATGTCCTGATTTGTAAGCAAAGTAGTTTCCAACTGTTCAGTTTTTTAATCATTTTATAAATACAATTAATTGGAATCATTTGAATGGCTTAAAGTAATCTTGAAAGAATATTCATCTTCAGGAGGGAGATCCGACCCAACCAAGAAATAGGAAGGATGTTCCACCTTTCTAAGTCCATCTGAATACGTTCAAAATGTGGAAAAAATTTACTTTATACATCCGTTCAAAGGAGGGGGTAACATTGATTCCTAGGTATATTAAACCCTCAGGAGCCCATCCAAATGGGAAGGATGATAATGCTTGGGGTATGTGTTTTAAACCACCGATAGGCATTGCCATTGATTTATGATAATTAATTCTATATCCCCAGAATGAGCCGAATTTATCAATCATGTCCAAGAGAGCTGGGGTAGAGGTATCTGGATTCACCATGAATATCAAAATATCATCAGCGTATATGGTGTATCTTATGTTGATTACTTCCTAACATTAACCCACAAATTGTATTATCTGTTCTTATAGCTTCTGCCAATGGTTCAGTTACCAGAGCAAATAAGAGAGACAAGAGAGGGCAACCTGGTCTTGTCCCTCTCCCAACTTTGAATGTAGAGGAGCGACATCCATTAGTGAGCACGGCACTAAGAGGTTCATTGTTTAATAACTTGATCCACTTAATAAAGTGCTCACCAAGACCAAATTTATGCAGCGTGTAAAAGAAGTAGGGCCATCGGATGCATCAAATGCCTTCTCCGCATCTAGAGAGATCACAAGACCATCTATTGACTGTTGTTTAGCAAACTATCACATTCAACAGACTAATGCTGTTAGCAGAGTTACGCCCTACAATGAAGCCTGTTTGGTCATTCTTTACTAAAGCTGGGAGAAGGTATTTTAATTGTTTTGCTAGTATTTTGGAAAGAATCTTCAGATCTACATTCAGCAGTAAAATAGGTCAGTATGACGTATGGGTTTTTTCAGTTTTAGCACAGGCCCCCCAGAAGGTCAGTGCACGGCCCTGCACATGCACCGCTGTGGGACAGCTGCTGGTGTGGGTACTCCCCAAATGGCTCTCAGGTACACTGCTCATCAGTTGTTGAACTTGAAGGGTTACTCAGACTTGGGGAATGACATACGTGCTCTCTGCAGTAGCCCTGGTATATTTTGAAGCGTTACATACATCGCTCGTCAAGGCATAGTATTTTATGCTTGGTCGGTTATCCGGTTGCTAATATTGTTTTATGAGTTTCCTAAAATAGGTTTACATGTATGCAAGGTCAAAAAACACTTCAGTTTTCTCAAAAAATAGATTTAATTTTACCCCGTTTCTAAATTATTCATAAATGACTCGTGTGAAGCAGTTTGAAGAATCAGTCTGTCTAAACCCCTTCTTCCCGTGAGCCCTCACTGCTGTGATTGGTCAGATGGTGCAATCCTTTATGATTGGTCTACTGCTACAGTAGTCCGCAGAGCTTGTACCAAAACTTTACTTTCTGACATTACTAGAGGTGCTTTCTGAGAGAATACATCAACTTCTGTAGTTAACAAGGACTACTGTGGAAAGTGCTCGCAATTTGCTTTTGTAAGCGAATCGGGCATACCTCTATGTTGTGAACTTTAGCACTTTATAATGAATAACACTGTGTTAAACATCATTTATCATTACTTAAACTAAGACAGACAGACAGTCAGGCTGCATCAATCACAATGTGTAGACTACATTAGGCCCACAGCTGAACAACAGAACTACAGAAACGCAAATTAGCCGGTTACCAAGATATGTGCAGGGATGTTACACAACATAACGTACACAAATACGAATTTTGAACGATCGCTGAAAAGCACTTTAATGCGTGCTCTGTCAACAATAAAGCTGTAATTTTATCTGACATTACAGTATTTTAGAATAAAAGCTGGACTTGGTTCTTTTAACTGAAACATGGCATAAAGATTCAGACAATCTTGTTTTTAATGAATTAACTCCTGCTGGATATGGATTACATGATCTTCCACGACCCTGAGAGGTGGGGGTATCATTGTGTTGCACAATAAACAGTACAATCTGAGTCCCGTGGACGCTCCCAAATTTGGCTCATTTGAGTGTCTTGTCTTGAGTATTTATATAGACCTCCTAAGACAGCACTTAAAATTGCTGCTGTCACCCTGGTACCAAAAAATAACAACATTGACTTAGAAAATCTGTTTTTTTAGGTGTGATACTTGACGCCAACCTGACATTTGAAGCTCATGTTGGCAATACAGTCAAAGCATCCTTTTTTCATCTCAGAAACATTGCCAATATACGTCCCATGTTGACTTTTTGCATGGCTGAAAAACTAATCAATACTTTTGTGTTTTCACGCCATGATTATTGCAATGCTTTGCTGGCTGGAGTTTTTAAAGCAACACTAAGTAAATTCAGCTGCTAGAATACTTACAGGGACCTCTGCAAGGGAGCACTGTACACCTGTCTTGGTAAAATTGCACTGGCTTCCTATTAGTTTTCATATTGATTATAAAATTCTCATGCTTATAAGGCCTTGAATAATTTGGCTCCTCAATATTTGTCAGAGCTTTTAACACCCTTTACACCCACACGTGTTCTGCGCTCCTCTGAAGCAGGTCATTTAACTTTTCCATCAACTCGGCTTAAAACTATGGGTAATCAGGCTTTCTCCTCATTGGCTCCTAAATTGTGGAATTACCTGCCCTCTAGGATCAGAAATGCAGAATCCCTTACTGTTTTTAAATCATCTCTTAAAACTTACTTTTTTAGGTTAGCTTTTATGTGATTAAAGTGATTACTTTCCACATTATTATATTATTATGCTATTATATTATTATAACTTTGTATTGAATAGTTGTCTGTATTGTCTGTACTCTTGCATGCATCATTTTATTTCATTTCTATACATGTACAGTATGTAAAGCACTTTGAGATTAAATGTTGTTGATCATTATTATTATTATGTCCAATCAACAAATTTGTACTTGGACAACTTAAGTATTTACAGTGAAAGGTTCAGTTTTTTCAGAGTCGTTCTAATGCCATGGTTTTAATGTACTTCCTAAAGAACTTTATTGATTGATGATTTTAAAAAATCATTGTGGACAACCTAAACCACTTAATATACTATAAGCTGTTATAATGTTTACATCATGACAATAACGACTATCAATTTCACCACTAAGTACCCATTTAAACATATATTTACAGCATTATGCAAGTAACCAACTTTTTCTTGCAAGCTTGAAATGAGATGCTGCTGCAAGAATGAATCTGATCCGAGTTTCTAAACAAACAAAGGCCATGCATCATTAAAGATGATGAAGTCTTGAGAGTGACTGCAAAGAGTTTAAATAAATCAACATAAATTGCTTTTAAATACTTTTAAATTATTAGATGTGTAAGAGTCCTTAAAATCAGTTTATATGCAGCTTTAATAAAAATGGCAGGCGTTTTCATGAAAATATGATTTTTTTTTCTGTGTAATAAAGGTCAAGTTCTGGCCAGTATTTTTTTAACCTTCTTTCATCTGTTAAATTGTGCGCTTTTTGACATTATGGATTACTGTGGTCTACAGACCTAGCTTTTTTGGAAAAGAGGTGCAGTGAGTTTTAGTGATTTTTCAGTTTAATTTGATCCAGCGTTCATTTAGTTGAAAATACTTTAAAAATAGGATGAGATGTGTAAAAGTGGGACAGTTTTTTGTGAATTCATAATGCAGCACAGTTCAAAGCTTTTGTGATTGATGTATGATTTGTGGGTTCTGGTTTTCACTTGAACCTTAAGACAAACACAGGGAAAACTGGGCCAGGGGTTTAAAATGTAAAGCAAGTTCTGTATGTTCTAGAACAGTCGGATGTGTTTGCTTGTACCAACCATAACAAGCTTGATCGAAGTTTAGGAGGTGAATTAATCCAGCTACAGTAATATAGTTAATGACCATAAATGGTACCACTATTCTATTCAGAGGTTTTATTTCAAGAAGAGCATGTATTTTCAGTAAATTAATTTTGCAATTTGTAATTTCAATTAAATTTAAAAATCATGCATTAAAATAAAGATTATTAAAAATTGTTATTATTAAAAACCCCAACACTGAGAGTTCCAAAGAGTTCATGCAACTGCTGGCTAAACTGCTGGATGCACTGGAAGTACTCTGTACTTCAGTGCCTCATTACAGGTGACAGGTTTCGCAGACACCACTCTGAGCACTTAGCGTTGAATTTTATTCATTTATACAGTTCTTCATCACTGGATAGTGTATTATTTAACACATCTGTCTTGCTGTGATACAAATCGTACCTCTCTCATGCAAGAGTGGCAGCCTCTCAAGGCAGTGGTATCATTCTTGCAAATGCCTCTGTAGTCTTTATCGGCTACAGCTCTAAACAAAGTATGCCAAAAAATCGAATCCTTTTCAGTGATGCTTGTGTGAAACTCTCTCTCTCTCTCTCTCTCTCTTCTAGTGGAGATTGTAGCAGCATGGGTCACAGATGCACAGGGACAGTGGTTATCCTGTTAAAATTAAGGATTTAAGATTTGTGACATATGTTTGTGTGCCTCTATGTGTAATGGAGCTGCTGATGTGTGTGTAGAGGTGTGACACACACTAGGAATGCACACTCCTGTGGCTGTGTTGTGGGCCTGCAGGGACGTGCATGTGTGAAATGCCACTTTGAATCACTTTCTAATCTAATAACGCCAGCATGCTCAGTCAGTGAGACAGAGAAAGAGATGGAGAGAGGGAGACAAAAGAGATGTGTACCGCATATGGGACTGGTGTGTTCTCTTATACTCCTTTGGGTCTGTGTACTCTGTCTCTGAGGTTATGCTCATGGGTTTGCAAGTATATCTAATGTTCTTTGCAAGGCTTTTTTTCCTGCATGTTTGTGCCAGTGTAAATGAATCAAGGCACAGAGCATCCTCACCTGTAGTCCATCATTTGCTACAGCTGGTGGATTGCAAGTCTGTTCTGAGTTTTCGTTCTTTGATTTAGCACTTCGATTTCCAGTTGAAAAATAAATCACTATTTTGTGGTCATTCTTCAACTTCAGCTTTTTTGTCTTTAAGGATTTTTTTTTAGATAATTAAACTTAACACATTTTTACAAATATTTTGATGTTAAAGCAGTCATACAAAGCCAATTTTCCACTAGCTTATATGATTCTTTATAGTTTCTTTAAAAATTCTCAAAGATAGTATAAAAAACGCAAATTTTACCGTCAAAAACAGCTCTTTTGAAATCACCCCCGAGGCACTCTCAGGGGATCTTTTTTAGCCGTATTCATAGTCAAACTTGCTAATTAGCAAATTATTAGAAAAGGTGATTTGCAAAGATTCATTAAAATACATTATACTCACTGCTTCTGAAGGTGAGGCTGGATCATGAATGATTAGTGCGAACATAAACGTATTTCGGTTGATAAAGGGTGCATTTGCTTCAGAACCAAACATAAAGTTAATCTTCCGTGTCTACAGTCACTCAGATGTCGGGAGTAATCACTACTGCAATGTTCATTAATACATTCAACAACAAAACACCTCAATCGTTTAGGAGTATTGCTTGTCTCTGCATCTCGGTTTGATGATGGCTCACTCAGGGAGGGTCTGAGGTAAGACACCAGTTCAGTCTGTGTGACACGCTGCTGTCAATCAACTATTATGGGAGGTGCCTCTGTTGGTGTGCCGCCACACTGACATGCATTTGAGAATGGCTTGATTTCAGAAGGGGCAACTTATTTTTATTAAATTAAAAGAAAACTATTGGGTGGATCTTTATCATTTAGGGTGGTTGTGTACACACTCTCCCAACACACGTTTCAGTCCAAACAGCTTGTAAAAGTGCATGTGGCACCGGATGACCCCTTTAAAATCGCTTTTTAGTTGTTTTTTTTTTGTTTTTAAAACTATGAAAATCCATCATGAAAATGTTTTTATTTATTTATTTAAAATGTATTCTGTATCCTAGGGCTAGGTAAAAAATATTGATTTCATGTTTTTAATAAATCTGCATTTTAGTGAAACAGTATCGATTCTTAAATCTAGTTAGTTAGAAATCTAGTTTTAGTATATGCTTTTCTCTGTTGATGCATGCATGAAACTTCAGATATGAAACAATAAAAGTAAATAAATAAGATAAAAATAAATAAAAATAAAAACATTAAAAGAACATTCAGATCTAAAACAAATTATCAAGTTTTACATTTCGTGATTTAAAAAAAAAAAAAAAGTAATTACAGATAAAAACACATTGCTAAAGTATTGCAGTATATTATATATTTATTATATTTTGACCTGTTAGTGATATGTTGTGTAGTGTACGTTTTGTAATGATCATAATTACTTTTTGTAGTTTACAGTATATAATAAATTTTGATAAAAACTTGCAATTTACATGCAATTTAAATTTGTTTCTTTGTGTGATATTTATTGAAGAGTATATTTAAAACAAATAGCAACTGAATCTAATTGTTTGGACTTAGTTTGGACTTGGCAAAAAATGGCAAAATCAGCACTAGCATTATAAGACAAAGTGACTTTTTACAGCAGCTTTTTACAAAATTAAAAAAACATTTAAAAATGTACTTAAAGGTACCA
>JAUMHR010000062.1:11078219-11099451 GCA_032361145.1 Enteromius fasciolatus | reverse complement strand
ACACACACACACACACACACACTAGAGAGAACTGAAGAAGAGAGATGACAGCACTGCAAATGGGAAATAGTATTTACAATATGTGTGTATGTGACTCCATGTATGTCCTTTTACATCTGTATGAGAATACTGTCAGTTCCAGTGTCAGCATTGGTATTTTCAAATTGTAGCTGTCAAGCCACAAGCTACTCATATTTTTTTGTCAAGCTAGTATTTTGCTACATTAAGGCTGTCTGTCAGGCTTCTTAGCCTATATTATTTTGAAATGCATACATCTTGGTATATTAGTTATCCATGTATCTTACAATTTAACTAGCTGTATTGTGTGTTATAAAAATAGTGGGGGCTTTAATTAATGAATGAGCAATGTTAATTAGGGTTCCTATACTACAGTAACACTACAAAATACAGGAAAACCTGTAAACTGTAAAATATGCTTGCAATTTAAATATGTTCTGTTTTAAATATATATTTTAAAATGCAATTGAAGACTGAAAAACCTCTGTTTTTCTTCTTTTAAATAAGCATTTTTATCAATCTCTCCTTATTCAGTAATTTCACTTTAATTGCAATAAGTGGGTTATTAGTCAGTTGCCTTATTTTTGAAAGTGACCCATGTTATTTTAGGAGCCCGATAAAAATGCTCAATTAAAAGACAAATCTGAGGTGGACTAAGATGTTTTTGCATTTTAAGTCATTGGTTTCACCTTGTTTGGCAAATAATCAATTTTTCAGCAGCCGTTACTCTAGTCCTCAGTGTAAATGATTTTTCATAAATCATTCTAATATGCTGATTTGGTGCATTTCTTCTGATTATTGATGTTGAAAATTTATCAATGCTAAAATTATTCAAGGATGCACTACAAGTCTGTTCATTCACATGAACCCTAAACAAAGCAATTCAATAAAATGAACTGGATATTGCAGTGCTACTGTACATGTGTGAGACATTTCAGGACGGAGTATGTTTGATTGTTCTGCTCACACTATAAGGTACACATTGGTAAAAATTGCTTGTTACTGGAAAAGCTAGCCTGTACTAATTTCAGTAAGGAAAAAAATCTGTTTTATTAGGCAATGGGGAATCAGAGTTAATCTGCATGCTAATTTGATGTACTTCTGTAATCAAATCTGGAATGTTGTTTATTTATAAAGCAAGGTGTTAAAAGCAGGCCATCAATTTTGTGTCAGCACCAATTAGTTAGCGTGGAGTTTGAATGTCATCCAATCCTGGGACTTTAAACAGCCCCTTACAGTGAGAAGACAATTGCAGAGCAAACTTAAATGCATTTCACATTAGTTCTTCTGCTTCGTCTTCAATAATAATCTTGGAAATCACAGAGAGGTTTATAGCATGTACAAATCTAAGCAGTTAACCATGGTTTGTGTGTTCTCATAAGGGAAACACGTCAAGATCTGCTTCGTTATGCCCCTAGGCGACGTTCCCATAGCTGACTTTTATCTAAAAAATATATATGTTTTTTTTTCTGTAGTTATGTGTGAATATGTAAACTGAATCCTACACCCTAGTCAACAGTGAGAACATAGTGAGCTGCTTGTATAAAGAGAAGCTGATGTATAATTTAATAACACACATTCTCTCTTTCACATTGCAGTGAATTTTCTCTTGAGCTGAAAGTGCCCTGGAGCGAATACTGATAAGGGAAGGGTGGGGGGACAAAGGAGGGCCCTGACCCCCGGGCCAGAGAAGGACGAGTAACCATGCTTTTGGCCAAGGTTCTTCCAGACCACATGGCTGTCTTTTTTATTTATTAATACGTTCACATTGTCTGTGTAAGGGCCATACTAAAATTCACAGTGACAAAGTTTTTATGGATCCTTTTCCATGTCTCTATATTCATACGGTCTTTCTTAAAAACAAATATTAAAATGGCTACTGAAAAACAAGCCAACAATATATATATATATATATATAGAGAGAGAGAGAGAGAGAGAGAGAGAGAGAGATTTTTATAACTATTAATATTAATAAAACCTTACTGGGCACGTCACTCACAGGGTGACAATATACCTGGTTTGCCAACATGACAACAGTGGACAGACAGCATAGCTGTGTGACGCATTAATGCAGTGATATGCTTTGTTGGACAGTGTGCTGCTTTCTGAAAGCGTGTGAAATTTCTTTATATTGTGAAATATGAGATGGCTGGAAGACAGATTTGCTTCTTGGAATAGATCTGCATCAAACAAGAGAGGTGTTATTGTTGGACCAAGCTGTTTTATGAATAGAAATGGCAAATGGAAAAAGAGTAGTGGACTGTAAGTTAGATTTTGAATGTGCAATATTGTGTCGGGTAATATATCACTGTATAATATAATACAAGCCCGTTCCGCCCTTGCTTGGACTTTCTCTCTGAGGATCGTCTGAGAGGGAACATGATGAAATGCACTAGTAGCGGCCATGTGCGAACGCATTCATCTTTACCACTGCAAAATGATCTCATGTTTTGGTGCGACTTGTATGGTAATGCACTGGGAGAGACTATGTTGTATTTTCCATAGGATCCCAATTGAATAAGAGAGACACTAACATGGTTTTAAAATCGCCCCAATGAGAGTGCATCTCTCATTCGTATCTGTATTATTATCTGATTGTTCTGAAGGATGACATGCAGCCGTCCATTAGCCGCAGCATTGAAACCTGAGTCGCTCATCTTCTTTTCTGCCTTCCGACTTTCACCCTGATGCACGTCGTTCTCCACCTTTACAATTCCTACTCTAATATTATCTTTTATTCTGTCCTCCTCCTCCTTTTTATCCTTATTTCCTTTTCCCTCTCTGCCTCGTCTTCATGCTTGAGTTTCCTGTATATGTTTTCACAGTTGGTCTCTATGTCCTATCTATGTTCGGGGTTGATTTGGCTCAGGGGCCAAGCCTCATTACTTCCTGTGTAAGGAGGCAGTGGGCGGCTGGCGCTCTAAATGCAGCTGGCTATCTGCCTTTGGGGGGCGGGGATGTTTCTTCACTGACATATCATTGTGATTCCACGCACACCTTCGGCGACACAGTCGGAAGCCGGCGTGGTTGAGCGGATTTTGTCAGGTATGAAAGCGCAGCGGCATCGGGAGAGAAACACCGAGAACATGTCAGGCTAAAGCCTGGGGAAAAACATAGCCAGAAAATCACACTCTGGCTGCTAAAATAGAAGGCTTAAGGATGAGAAAAGCTCTGACGTCGCGATTAATAATTTTGACGTGCTAACACGTACTGTAGCACGCACTCGAGTACGGAGTATGCCTCAACCCCCGAGGCTCCAGAGGGGAAGGTGTACCATAAAATCATACACAGGGATTAAAGACAGAAATCCATTTAGCGGCGTCTCATGGGAGGTCAGTGAGGCTTTCGCCTGGGCCAAGAGGAGTGTAGTTCCAGCTGCTGCTGCCACACTGCTCTCCCCAGATACCAGCAACAGGGTAGCCACGTGATACCCGGCCACCAATCACATCCTTAGAGGCTCATAGAGTGAGAGACGAACCTTGAGGGAGAACTTCTCACTTCACCTGATGTTTTCCAGGCCGCTCCTGAAGTGCTGCTTTTATCTTGCAGATTAGCTGACTTTTATCGGCAAAAAAGTGACGTGACATTTCCAGCGGACTTCCAAGTTGTCCTCGTGGTCTTTGTGTAACTGTGCACTTACAGACAGTCCTCTCCGGAGCGGCCTTGTTTGTTAGTGACATTTTAGTAGGCCGTGAGCGCCGGGCTCTCTCCTCTGTCTGGAGAGAGGGCGAGATTAATGCGGCCCGATGTGTACTTGCGGTAAGTGGCAGTGAAGGCCATCTTAGGCTTCTTTAATGTCACCGTGTGATTTATGTGGACAAAATGTCCGCTGGGACGGATGTCGCAGTGTAGGCTAAAATATTAATGCACCGAAAGAGAAACATGTAGAACGCATGTGGCAGGAAGTGTAAATAATTGATCAGGCCCCTTTTTAAAAGTGGTGGGGATGTCCCATTCCGTGCACTTGGAAATGGAATCGTGTGCGTGTTTTTCACCTCAACATAGACTTTCAACATATGTGATATGATAGAGCATTTCATGGACAAACACAATGCCACAACCTGCTTGTACCCGCTATGCTGAGGCAGCCAGCGCTTCTATTGTCCTTTTGTAATTCACAGATACAGTAGGAATAGACAGGACTTACAAAACAATCTAGTGCATAGAATAACAGTATCACGAGGAATGAAAATGAATTATAAATGAATATACACTTGCATACTGAAAAGACCAAAGATCCTATCGTGATCAAGTCTGTTTGGACCCATTTGGAGCTGTTTCTAGATTTTTTTTATCAATTCTGGGGCATAGGTTCTAGAAAAGGTTCCCTTTATTTGGATAAGTTGTCACCACTTGCAGTAGAGAGTTGTTCAGAAGCTGCATTATATAAAGTTGCTTTATCATTGACAAACAATAGAAGACATTTGCAAGTTTGGTTTCCCACAATGGATTGTAAATATACACCTCAACCAGTGCGCTTTTTGTTTCTTGTCTCTTAAAGTATTCCGTTACTATTTTGTGGTGAGAAACAGCTGCAGATGATTCAGTGCCTGAGTGAACTCTCTGAAGGAATCATATGCGGTCTCTATCATCAAGCAAGGGTTTATTACTGGGGCACAGCTGTATTTCACTTGTTGCCCAGTAAAAACACCCCTGTTCCAAACCTGGATGGCTGGCTTTCTTCTGTGAAGACACTAAGACACAGTTCCTGGTTGCATTCAAGCTGAAAAGTTTTAGTTGACTTTTAGCACTTTATTTCCAGTCTTCTAAAGCCTTATAATAGTTCTGTGTAAGAAAAGGACCATACTTTCTATGTTGATCTCTTATTCTTTGGTCTCTTATTGCCTTTCCCACCACCTACCCATTGGTTCATAGGCTGAAACTCACATCTTGTCCTATAACAAGATATGACATGACATTATTGCATACTGCTGTGGCAGAGTAAAGGGGATTACAGTTCAGTTATTGCATATCCTCTGTATTGAATTACGCAAGTTATCAGCTCACCTCGAATGGAAAGATAAGCATAGATAGAAGTGACATTTGGGCTTTCTGCACCTGGTACATTGGAACGCTCATAAGAGGCTAAAGTACTTAGAGAAGAATGGTACTGTATGTATTTGTGGATGGAGACTCTATTTTGACACTCTTCTCTAGCTAGACACTGGCCTGTGGGGAGAGCAGGTGCTGTCAAATGACTGCATTAAGATGCTTTGCAGGCTCGCTCTGCTGCGCTGCATCATTCACTCGGGAGGGAGAAATGCATAACGATTTTGATTAAATGGTTAAATAAAATGGTAATATTTTAATTAGAATTTATTTATTTCTTTAGTGCTTTTCACTGTACACAATCTTTAGATAGCATAGCTTATATTTTTTATGCTACGTCAATCACAAGTTACTTTAATGTTAATATATATTTTTTTTCATGTAAATTTGTACTAGCTCAAATAATTTTTGTGGTGATATGGATTATACAATAAAATTATTGGGGTGTATGGAGATGTGGTTGTTATAGATTTGCTTAAAAATCTGTGAAATGCATTAAATTAGTTTTAATGTTTCCTATATCAACCTTACTCTAATTGTTATGGTCACTCCATTGGACCTGTTGGCCTCTAGAGTCATCCCCAGTTTCACCCCATTGGTGGTGGTCTTGAATATTGCTTTTTAAATTATATTCTTCTGTTATATTATATTGTGTTCATTATATTCAACTTTTTTTCTGCACTGGAAAGGGTCTTGCTAACAACAAATGACACATTCTTATCAAATTCCCTACTTTAAAACCTTAGAGAATATGTTCCTGTACCTCATTTTGTATGTTTCAATTACAAATGGGCCTTTTTTGTGAGGTATTAAGCATTGAATTATTTTAAAAGCCAACCTACAGGCTGTGAGTGCTATTTTCCTTTCTAAGCAGTCGAAGATGAAACAATAAAATAGATTCTGAATGCGTGAGAAGTTGAGACGGTAAACACTGTAATCAGAAAATGATTATTACTGCTACTAGTACACATTGTTTAGAAAATGAGCTGTGATTGTATACATTTATGTTCAGAAAAAAATGACAAGAGAGAGATTAAAAGTAGCTTTTGTTTTGCATTTAATGTATTTGTAGGATTTGCATTCTTTGTATATGTACAGTATGTGTACAAGTGTGTGTGTGGGCGATGAACGCAAGCCATCCAGAGCAGTGGTGTTGGGCTCATTGGTGTAATCCTGGCATGGTAAAAGCTTCGAAGGGATAATGTAAACGACTCCAAGCTCAACGGTGTGCTCACCCCCAAACTCTGGCTCTCTTCTAATCTCCCATCTTCCATGTTTATCTCCTTTTTTCATTCCCTTCTGTTTCCCAGTAACGATCCGTGACCCTGGCATGCTGCGTTTCGCCCCAAAACAAAGTTTGCACATCTCCTGAATAATGAGCGGAAGAAATGCGAGTCTCAGGGACTCATCGACTTGAGCTACATGAAGGGCTTCTCAACCTGTCAGGCAACAGTGTGAATTATAAAATAGGATGCTCTGCTGAGGGTCTTCTCTCCACAACATCTCTCACTTTCCATTTGAAGTGAAATATTAAATCATTGATAGTTGAGTTACACACCAACAATACCAAGCATTTCTTGAAGCACCTGTCGCAGACAGACAGAAAGGAACTCCAGTGCGGGGAATATGTTTGATCTGCTTAACATGCAACAGCACATAAAAATAGCTCTGTAAAAAAAAATAAAACACACTTTGACGTTGGTGCGCTCTGGAGTGATGCCTTACTTGCAGTCATTTGCCAAGCATGACATGTAGTTTGTTCATTTTACCTGAATATACTTGTTGTTCAAATCACACTCAGGTACAAATTCAGGTGTCAGGAATGATTTTTCCCTCCAGGTATGCCAAATATTTTCGGATTTATTCTCTACTGTATTGCTTTTTAAACTGGTCATTTGTTTTCTCAACTTGTTCCACATTTGACTGCTTTTTTCCAGTTCTCTTAGTCTTCAGAAGAAGCATTTATAGAGAAGAAGTGGCATGGTTTTGGGGTTCTTCTGGCAGCCGTCGTTAATTCGGCACGCTTACTAATCTTTACTGGGTAGTGTACTGCAGAAATGTCTGCAAGTGCATTCAGCTTCCCCTGTGGTGCTGGCCCAGATGTCATTACTTAAGGATTTCAGAAGGCAGATTTACTGTGCTGCCATCAGGTTCTGCAAGTGCCGTATGTGAAAATGTGTGTGTTTTCATGGGTACCTAGGGCTGGGTGATGTGGTCCGAAATGTTATCACGATATGTTTGACATATCTTAAGAATTAAATGCTTTCCACATGTAAAATCTAGACAACTGATTTGTTCTCAATCAGACTCTCTACAAAGTATAGCTTCTTTTTAAGTTAAGGCCCATTGTATTTTCCTCTAAAATCTGTGTTTTCCTTTTTATTGTGATTTAATACAAATTAAATATCAAAAATGGTAAAACTTTAACTAATAAAACTTTTAAAATGTAATTAAAATATAACAACAAAATATTATTGGCTAGAAAAAAATGGAAAACATCAATTTGATTGTGATATTGATATCATTTATCACCCAGCAATGTGGGCCTATATACAGGTTTATCTAAAAGTTAGAGATTCTGTATGGTTAATAGGAAGTGCAAGAAGCTAATTTGCTTGGGTTCACATGACTACTAATTTTTCAGAAAAGAAGCCAGTGAGTAGAATATTCACGGGTCAGTGTTTACCTTATGAAAATGACTCACCATACGCCTTGCAGCATCAGCGGTCTTTGCTGTTTTTGGCAAGTCCAGTGCTGTGTTTACGCAGCGCGTGTGAGGGGAGAGAATGTCCACGCAGCTGAGATGACGTGGGTGAGGAACAAAAGCGTGCATCATCTCCGTTGCCAGATTCATGCTGTTTGCATTGTCGTGCACAAACAGTCATGTCTCAGTCGTGTCATTTCTGTCAGCCACTTCGTGACATGATTCGTTTCTGCTTGCAAGAATTTTTGACTTGAGCATGTCAGCTGCCAGTGTGATTTGCTTACAGTATAACATGTTTATGAGTTCTTTTTATTGTTTTATTTTTGTTTTGTTTTGTTTGTTATTTGCTAAAAAATGTTGTGGCATTTTTGGTTCACTCTGAGGTGAAAAACACTTTTAAACACTTTCTAAGTAAATCAATATTTACATAAATGTTTTGCCCATTTATAAATTCAAATACACCACAAATGTTTTTAAATAAAACAAAGTATTTAATTACATAAATTATATTCTATATACCTGTATGTATGTATATATATATATATATATATATATACTATATAATGACATTACTGTTTTTCTAATTAATAATAATAATAATAATAATACAAATATAAAACATCAGTGCACATAATAATATAATATAAATTGTATATACTGTATGGATAAGTGGTACATTTTAAAAATATGTAATATTAATATATTTTACCATTTATCCATATATAACATTTATTAATTTTACTTATATATTTTCTTTGGTGGTTCTTAAATGTTACTTTTTTAAAAGAAACCAAATGATTCTTAATAAAATAAATACAAATAAAATAATAATAATAAAATTAATATATAAAAATTATATATAAAAAAATCATGTACCATATTAATCATATTTTATATTTTTTATTTAATTTTTTATTAAAGCCCTAAACGTATCCAGTTTGTGAATTGAGGAGGATTGCTCCTGCTGTTGCCAATTATTGCACAAATGCAACTGAACCATGTGATCCAGAATTCGTCGACACAGCCCCAAAATGTCGACTCCAGCAGATTTAATAAGTCTATGCAGCCCCTCTCGTTTACACACATACCCGGAGTTCATGTAGCACTTAGGCTGTAGAGTTCAAAGACTCCCCTTTTCACCTTGTCAAACATGCACATCTCTGCAAATATTTTGCAGTCTGCTTTCCAGCTCTCTCTCCGTAGCTTTGCTGTAGGCATGCTGTGCATACAGGCCCTTCAACGTTAAATATGAGCACTTTGATCCCAGCGTGGCATACTGCTCTGCAGGAATATGATAAGATGTGCTTGAGCATGCCGTCTCAAGTAAAATTAAGGCTAGTGGCCTTTCCCACACCTGTCTTATCTGTGCATATGTGCGTGTGTGGGTGTCTCCCCTCTGGAACTCATTCAGCCATCTGGATGGAAGGACTGTTAATCTATCCTTTGTGAGTGGTTCCCCTCTCTTCTTTGTGAGGGCAAACATCACAGTGTGGATGCGGTTTGCCATCTATCCATTCGTCCAGCTAGGCTAGTGAGCTTCAGAGGGAATAATAAAGATTAAGAAAAGATATGGCTTGGAGATTTGAGAGTCACGGTAAATGGATGGATTTCCCTTTCTGCCCAGCAGCCTCACTTTTTTGTTAAAAAATATTATTTTTTCTTCTTCAAGAGCAGTGCACATCTTTTCAAGGTGCACCGTGACAGCTATAGATGTATGTTAGATGCTGATTTTAGCGTGGCAGCGTGTGTTAAAAAAGCGTCTGTTATGCTGGTTGAGGCGATGAATGTGTTATCTATTTATTCACCTCCGTTCGGGGTCAATATGTTTTGGACAGATCTCTTGTGCTCACCAAGACTCATCAAAATACATTAAAGCAGTAATGTTGTGCTATGTTGTTTCGAGAGCAGTTCTCAACTCTTCAGGGTGCACTGTGACAGCTATAGATGTATGTGCGAGATCCTGTTTTCAGCATGCAGTCTGCTTAGAGCAATCTGTGTGACATGGGTTGTGACGATGGATGATTTTTTGTTCTGTCAGGGAGCTCAGTTTGTCCTGAGAGCGGCGAAACAGCCTCAAGGCAGCGTGTTTATAATAGAGCGGTAGAAAGGTAAGGGCTCTGATGCTTGCTCTCAGTGCTCAATGTCAAAGGCCAGCCAGAGACACTTGTTGTGGTAGATTGCTTGAAGATTGGTTAGATTGCCAATACTTTTTGTGTATGACCATTCAAGAGAGTGAGGGTTTTGCGCGCGTGTGTGTGTTTTACATATTTGGGAGGAGCTAAATATATACACAGGGACTCTGTGGTTCAGGCAGGCTCAAGCTTGCTTCAGGTCAAGCACCGGGCGAACCCATCACAAGCTTGGTGTGCATTAAAAAAAAAATATATCAGCACTTGGGTTTTTGGTAATCCACAACAGCTGTGTGGCTTGCGTACTATTCAATAAATACTGCATGTGTGTTTGGGTGTGTTTTCTAGATTATGTCATTTGCATTTGTGTGCGTGTATGTGGGCAACGCCTGTTTGTCCAGATGTGGCCAGCTGTGGATCTGGTGTCCTAGATAAGCATGTGCTCGAATCCTCCAGGGCTACATCAGTGAGCTCTGCTTTTGGCCGTGGCTTTGGGCTCTCTGTGTCATCTCTCATTACAGATGCAGAGATATACTTAACGTATACATAGGAGAGAAGCATGTTTACTAATCAGACGAATATTACAGACAATCTGCTTGGGGTCACAATAAAGCATTGGATTTGGTAATGGTGAAATTTTACCTGCTTAGCATGGTAAGCAAAATGATGTGGGGAATATACTGAAAAATAGAATGCAATACATAGTAAATGATATATTTTGGTATACTGATATGGGAACCTGTTGTTTATATTTAATATACTGCAGTATATGGATTGACTATATATTAATACAAATCAAAATATATATTATAATTAAAGACTGCACTGCATGTAACAGCTTTATTTGAAACACTCAGTTAATTTCCTTTTCTTGAGATAACACATGGGTTGACATACAGCTGAAACCAAATTCATTATGTTTTATCTCACTTCATTGATTGGGTAGATAATAGTTGTGGGATATTGGGTGGAAATGTGAAATACAAATTTGCAAGATATATACATAATGTCACATTTTTCAGTATATGGAAAGCAGCAATTCCTTAGGTATATTAGCACAATATATTATTCTGTACATATTCAATACGGTAATGTTTTGCAAAAACATGGTTTCGAGAGGATCGCTGAACGAGTAATCACACACAGCTGACAGACAGTTTTCTTAATCATTCCTTGTTCATTCACGCCCAATTAAATCTCTCCCCTTCACTATTAATTCTCCCAGCCTTCTCCACCTTTTCTTTTGGAAAGTTCATGCCGAACTCTTGCCCACGCTAGGGTTAGATCCACTAGGGTGCTCCCCAGACAGCTCGCCAAATTTGCTTCATTATTATTACAAGGAAAGGAATATTCTAGAGAGATCTACTGTAGATTGAGGCTCTGTGACTGAGAATGACTAGACACATTATTGCTTACATACTTAAACAAATGTGTGTTACGCGTCAGTAAATAGTTACACTTTTGAATCGTACATATTTAAAGGAATGCTTCACCAGCCAAGCAACTGTCATTGAGATTTGCTTAAAGTGCTATCTATACTGAAGCTCTCTGTAAATATTATAGAGCCGCTTGGTAGAGGCAGGTGAGATTCTCTCTTTTTGTCCTCTGTCAGGACTGCACAGGACAAACATTGCTCTAAGGGCCTGAAGGAAAGGCAGATTAATGCAGCGGGTTTGAATATTTTATATCAAATGTATTAAAGCCTCATACCGCCTCGCTCTTTTTCCATCAGTCGGTAGTCACAGGTCCTGCAGGGTGACTTTGACTCGAGCAGAGGGAGGAATGCCCCGTCCCAGGACTCACACTCTTGCTTGTCACATTTTCTTACCGTGTTATTTGATCACCCTGCCCTACACCTTCTGTTTGATTTGTGTTTTCGCAAATTTATGATAAGAAATATCACTGCTGCTTGGCGGTGTGATGTTCTTCGTCATCTCACGCTCAGGTTTGTGTGCTGTAAGTGTGTGCTTGAAGGAATATCCATCTGTTTTTGTTTCAATGTTTTTTCAGCCTGTTCACTCATTTCACCTACAGTGGAGGCTTAAATCTTAGCTACACAATAGACATGTGTTGAATTCATGCTATATGATATGTTTGCGCCATGCCTGCAGTTTGTAAATCTAGTTTAAGAGGATTAGGCCTGACAGCGTCTGCCTCTGTGAGGTCTGCTTAGCAGCGGATGACGCCTGAACGATGCATGTCAGGGATGCAATGATATTGTGATACTGCACCACCTGCTGGCCTGGAGGAACATTTGGGGCTCTTCTGATTGACACCGGACCCTCTCATAGACAATAAAAGAATCAAAGGGCCCGGATCTCAAAACGCACTCTCCCACTCATGTGTAATGAGAGCACTTCAGCGACTGTTGTGCCTGATGCTCCGATTTGACCAGCACTTTGCCTTAGACATAAAGGAATGCCAGAGTCCACATTCCTCATAGTGCAGAGATCAAAGTGTTATATTCTCTCTAACGCAGTGAATTAAATCTCAGCACACTGTGCGAAGCGCACCTTGCCAGCGGTAAGGGTGTATTTAAGTCTGGCCACACACGCTCATTCGATCACTGGCTGCGGTGGCAGCTGCTATGCCTTGGTTGTGTTTTTCTCCTCGCTCTGCCTTATTCATTATGCATACTGTTTAAAATGTCACTCTCCATTTACTGCTGGTCCTAAAACCCTGGGGCTTTGTGCTGAGTAAAGTGTATCCTCCGAGTTCCCATGTGTCTGCTGTTTCTCTGTGTTGTTCTCCCTTACTCGTCTCTTGATGGGGATGGAATGCTATCCATTCTGCTTTCTGTCCCCTCTTGTATGTCTCTCTCGCTTCCTCTTCATCCCTCTTTACTGCGTATGGCTCTCGGTGTCTCTTTCGTGCTCTTTGTGGTGATATGGTTTTCTTTTCAGCCATTACTTTTGCTTTTCATCCCCCTGCTGCTTCTCACTCGGTTAGGTACATCAGCTGCTGGCTTTCATCTCAGGCTCAGTATTTTATTCAGATTCTTGTATTTTGCCAAGACTGCACGATGACATTGAGCTTTTGGACTGTGCAGCAAGTTAAAGTATGGCTTTAAATAAAGAGCACGTTAATCAATATGGTTACAAGGATGATTCCATTGTGGATGACAATGTACAGTGTAGAGTACATGTGTAAAAACTACAGTAAAACATTAATGTGAAAAAAGTAATATTTATACTATTAATATTATTTTGATTATATGTTATTTACAATACAATATATGCATGTGATGGCAAAAGGGATTTTTTTTTAGCATCCATTACTCCAGTCTTCACTGTCACATGATCCTTGAGAAATCTTTTTGGTGCTCAAGACACATTTATTCTTATTATCTGTTGAAAACAGTTCTGCTGTTGAAACCTTTTAGAATTATTATTTTGTTTTTAGTTTGGGTTTAAGAAAAATAGACAATATCAATGTCATTTATAATCAGTTTAATGTGTACTTGAATGAAAGCATTAATTTCTTTTAAAAAAGTGGTAGTAGTATTAGTTTTTAAAGGACAAATGTCAGTCTCATGCCCTTTTAAACCTGTATTAATTACTTGATTCTAAAAAAATAAAAAAGAAGAAAGATATTCTGAAGAATCTTTTCCAGGCTGTTCAGTGATCATGGCTTTTAAGCTCCAAAAATTGTCCTGATTTAATTTGATTCTAATTCACAAGCTCTCCATACAATTCTGATATATTCTGAATCTAATTTGCAAGCTCTCGATGCTGTTCTGATTCTTTTGGGTATATTTTAGTGATTTTGTCAATATATTATTAATGAAGAAAATTCAGCTAATGCTGTAAATTGTACTGTGAATCTTTGAACTTCTATTAATGTTAATCTTATATGTCTAATGTTATATTAATAAAAAATATTAATTGTAAAAATGAAAAGGGCCTGCATTAACAATATCATAAAATCGACAAAAGCCAACACAACCTAAATGGATACTTTTAAAACTTAGGTTCAAGATAGGTTCAAAAAGGGAAATGACAGCACCAGCTTAAGCTTCCCATCTGAATCAATGTGTAAGCGAGCAAGAAGGATTTTCTACTCAGGCGATTTCTTTCCTCTGTGGAGCACAAAACAAGATGTTTTCAAAAATGTTGGCAACAAAACAATTTTGGTTACTGTTGCACTATATGGACAAAAACCAATGAGTCTTTTCTCAAAGCATCTTTTTTTATCTTTCAGAAGAATGAAACTCGTAAAGACTTGAAGCAATACGAGTGTGAAATTGTGACAGATTTCATTTTAGAGTGAAGTATCCCGGTTTGTGTACATACATATAGAGCAAAGGATCGATCTTAGGATTTTAATAATTAATGTTAGGATTGATTAATCTGAAAAATCAATGTTGACTCAGTCCTACAAATATCACTAAAAGCACCATATTATTTGTCTATACATCTTGTGCTCTATAATACGAGTTCAAGCAACATGACAGCTTTATGTGAGCAACAGACAGATTTAACACATTGTTCACCGATAATCTTTCCCTTCAGTGAGCTGTTAACTCGAGAACTACTGTGAATGGATCATTGAGTTGAATATGCTGACGCAATTGGTGAACAAATCATTCTTTTGAAGGCGTAAGCTTTTCAGTGAACCGTTTGATCCAGTTTACAAATCAGACTGAATGATTCATGAGTAGATAAATTTTAATTTTTTGGTACAAGAATAAATTCTACCTGATCTGACTTTTAGCCTATGATTGTTATGTTTGTTTAGTCAAATTTAGTGATATTTAAATTGGAATAAACCTTTTAGTTTAGTTGTGGCCATTTTGAAACACATTTTTAGGTTACCTGACAAAATATTCTCTCGGTGTAGCAGGAATTTCTTAACATGCTTAGTGCCAAGACTTCAGTGTCAGCTAAAAAAGTCTGCAGAATGTGGCGCCAAAGCCCTGTGCCCTGCCCTCTCTCTGCTCAGAGCTTTACATAAAAAATACAAGAAGTCTGCAGTTTGAGTAAGCAATAACATCTGTTCCAGCCCACTATATTCATTTCCTATTCCCTCTCTCTCTGACCTGTTCTCACTTACCACAGTGTGTAAACATCAGGCCTGTCAGCAATAGAAAAGAGGACAAAGAGGAAAAGATCTTCTTTGCCAATAGCTGTTAACATGAGGAGAGCTGTCTAATGGTGGTGGTGCTGAAACAATGCAACTCCGGAGTGCTTTGGCAGACAGGGAGCTGTCCAGTGCTGAAATCTGAGGCCTCGAATGAAGTGGCAGAGCGGAAGCTGCAGTGTTTGTGCTTCTCTACATGTGTTTATGTGTGTGGAGAGAGTGCAGAAGAGAGGTCAATTGGAGTTGCATTGTTTCACATGGCCAGGTTTCGCTTTAGAAGCCAATTATGCTGTAATTCTACAGCCTGAGCAGGTGATTTCTCCTCTCTCTACCGTCTGTGATAGCTGTACTGAAGAGTCGGTCCACTGTGAACAGTTCCAATAAGCGTTCCACTATTCCATCAGAGCAAAAACTGCCCAGGGGCCGCTGCCTGGAGGTATGTTTGTGTGCCATATGTGAGTGTAGATATGCATGTGTGTGCTCAAAATCAGACTTGGGTGGTTCTGCGAGTGCAAGTGTCATTTGTTACAATTTCTGTGATGTGTATCTTGCGGTTTGTGGTTAAAAGTTCATGACACTGAGTGTGCTAGCAGGGAGCACCCCTGCAGTTTGAACAATGTACAAAAATAACTCAGAGACAGGCAGTAAGGTTAAAGGTTCGAAGTGATACAGTGCTTCAAAAATGAAAAATCTCTTGCAATTTCCTCACCCTTATATCGTTTCAAACCTTACTTTTGTGCTGTTGTCTGTAGGACTTAAATTCCAAGTCATCGAAAGACATAAAAAACCCCCTGAAATCTGTAGTTCAAATCTTGAATGAAATCAAATGAAATCTTTTTACCAAGGTTTTAAATAAGACATAAATGTTATTTTGATTGCAAGGCACATGCATAGTCATTTGGCATTTGCTGACAAGTCATTTTGTAGTCTGTATGGCTCTTTAAAGAATAATGACTTCAATTTTAATGTGATCTTCCCATAAAGCTATTGCATGGCTCCAGAAGACTTAATGTAATGTAGTGCATTAGTCATAAAGATCCCAATTTGTCGTATTTTTATGACGATTTTATACTGCTTTTGTCCTTTTATGGCTTGACAGACCCAGTCCCCATTCACAGCTATTATAAAAACGTATATTGTACCAGAGAAATAATTATGACATTTTTGTCTGTTTTTAGGTGAACTGCCCCTTTAAATCTTAACTTGACAAATGAATGCCCTAAAGGTGCAAATTATTGAGAGTGCGTATTAGTGCATTAGAGGTGTATATTAGTACCCTACAATACCTATTATTAGTATAAATGGGCATAGTAGTACTTTTATACAACCTTTAGGAGTGGACAAGTTACAAAAGTGTATGTTTGAGGAACCCGTCCCAATGACAAGCTTTAGTGCTCTTCTTCATTTTAGTAAAAGCCATTGAAAAGAAGACTAACTACTCCTCCTCACCCCATACAACCAAAAATCCTGTTTATTACATCCTCTCAAATCGAAAGAACTCCTGAGATTTCCCATTAAAATGGCAGATTATATGATGACTTCATTCACGAGTCATTAGTCCAAGCAAAAAGATCACCCATAGCGCAGGATGAAGTCATACTCATTGAAACTCAGATCCTTCAGTCTGTTTAAAGATTCATGGACAGCCATTAGCTTTCCCAAGCAGTTCTAGCTCTCTTAATCTGCGAGGCCATCTTAGGAGAAAAATGGACCCACATTGCTGCTCATCATATTCAGCCTGCATGCCCTTTGAAGAGCTTAAACTGCTAAAACCAATAAAAAACACAAGGGTGAAGGGTAAAACATTAAAAGCACAAGATTCGATGACCTGTGGCCTTCATATTGAGCATTTAGAGGAAGTGTCAGGTCCAGACATGCACAACTGATAATTGATTCTATAGGGAACCCTGTTGGGAAGTGTTGCCCTTCACCTTAGCTGTCAATCAAGCATGATCAAAGCTCAGTGACCCCCACATGCAACATAAAAGCCAGCGTCATTAGAGAGCTGAAAGGCTAACCGCAGGACTGTGACTGCACAGGGTAGGGATCAGTAATTCATTTGACAATGTGTCATTTGCATACTGAATATATGGACAAATATATTCCAAATCTCTCCCAGCAGAGGCAGTCATATTAAAAATGCATAACCCATTTCCTATGACAAGAAGTCAAAACCTAAATAATCTTTTATTGTTTACATTTCCGAGCAACTCTTTTTGTTTCTAAGCTTATGTGCCTACTAATGTCACTTTTAGATTAAGGTGTTAATGCTGTATGCATATAATATATATGTAGCCTATGTTTCTATACTACATAGGCTATATATATATTAGCTCATCTGGAACAGCAGTGCTAACAACACCAAGGATATGGGCTCAATTCTGAGGGGACATATGAGTTGATAAAATGTACTATAATGGAAGTCGCTTGGGATAAACAAATATAAATAATTATAAATGTGTATAGGTATAGGAGATTCTGCATGTTGAGCGATAACAGTGTACTGTAGGTAAATAGAAATAATTTAACATGCAGTGCAATCTCTCCTACATCCCTGAAGCCCTTGATGATAAAAATCCTTATTTAGCTAGTCTTAAATAGACAGTACATGTTCTTTTACTAAGAGCAGGTGTGTTGTTTTTTGCTATGTTGGTTTATGCTATCAGACGTGTGACTTTTAGAGTGCTTCTAAGAATTAAGTTATACTGATTAGTCGGCGTGAAATAGCAAAGAGCAGCAGGTGACTTTTATGAAGGCCCGCTTAGACGAATATCTGATAAGTAAAACTTAACTGGAAAAGAATCAGACAATTCTGCGCTGAATATCAGGCTCCTCCTGGCCCACTAAGAGCTGATAATATTCCACTCACTTGCGGCAATTGCAAAACAAATCATGTCAATTTAAGTGCCAAGATTGGGTGCCTTTACTCAGTAAATTCAATCTCTCTGTCTGAGACTCTCTGGATGGTTTTGCTCGGTAAACAAACATGGCCAACCATTTCATCTAATCTAGGATTAGCCCCACCTGCTGGTCTGATTGTTTGGGGGCACTAACTGCTAAAATTGCTTCAGAATGAGCAGGTGGATTGTTATGTAAGGGTCACAAAACGGAGATTCGAGTTGCATCTCCGATTGATGTACCATGAAATCCGCCGAAAGTAAGGTGCATTAACCATATGTTAGCAGACACAAATCACACGTTTTGCATAACAAAAGCATCTTAACTCTACAAAGAAAGCTTCTCACTCAATCAGGCCTGATAATGCTTCGAGTTAGCACTCAGGAATATAAAGTTTAACAAAAGGGAATAGTGAATTGTCAGAATTGGCGTTAGGGCAGCCTGCTAATGACACTCGTGCTGCAGTAATGGCAGCATGAGTAATGATAATCAGTGTGCAATTATAGCAGGTACTTGCAGAGGTTATGAGCCCATTCTAGCCGCTGCGATGCCGAACGCTTAAAACTTCAGGGCTGGAAGCATTGACAGGTGGAGACGGAGCCGTTTGCTATGGACCACTAATACAGAGTCATTTAATCAGTGAGTCTGGGCACAGCTGTGCATTGTAATACTTAATCCACAAAGCCACACGTACATGCGACGAAAAGCCCATCTGACACATGTACAAACGCACTGGCAGAAATGACAAATGCCACAACCTTTATGATTACGGCTTATGTCACATTATTACATCTACCTTTATTGCTCACGCAACAACTAAAACCGTCACTACCAATTCCTCCACACACAAGTCATAGTCACTCGCTCGTATGGCTGATAATACCTACTATTGTGAGGCAGTAATGGTGGAACATAATGGGGGCTTTGCACTGGCTGATTGCAGTGTGTCGCTGTGCTGCAGTGGGCAGACGCGTGAAGGGTCCGGCGGATCGTCCAACAAATCACATCACTCACGGCTCATTTCCATCCTGAATTCCCCCAAGCCTGGCAAGCCAATGGGGCCATGTGCTCTAATTCATCCTCTGCGTTGTGAGAGAAGCGTATACATTATCTTAGCGCTGGGCCGTACTTGATTTCACAGAGCCATTATGGCCTGGTGGCGGTTTAAAGCTAGACACAATCACGGTCTGTGATCCATTGTTGCATTAGAGACAGAGCTGTGTAATTAGAATAATATCCAGAGATACAATTCATTGGCAGACGAGTGGAAATAAGCGACACAATTCAGATGGTTGGCGCTGCGTTTTTGATCTCTTGATTGACAAGTTAATCTCCTCCTCGCACGGCTTTGTAGATTTCCAAAATGCCTGTTTTCTCGTAACATGTTGTTTCATTGCTCCCTGTGGAGGCAGTTAGTTCTGTTGTCCATAAAATAGATCTGAAGGTATTCTTATTGTTGCAATAGTGCACTGCTATTGCACATTTGACTGTAAATGCATCAAATATATAGATTGGAAATAATTGAACGCAGTAGATTTACAAGTTTCTGTTTCGTCCAAATGAAAGCGGATTGTGACAAAAATCGTGTGTATTCTCTGTAAGGGCTTTTTGGTGACAGCAAACCAGAGCAAAAGCTACAATCGTGATTAACACAAGAAAGAAAGGCACAGATAGGGAGAGGAACACCTAGCTGAGTGTATTAATCATTTACAATAAAGGATGATGCCACAAAATATCAGATTCATGAAGTAGACTGTGACATTTACAATAAGGTTTACTCTAGTGTTGAGTAGCAATGGGAATCTTAAGGACTTAACAATTCTGACTCAAATTTCACTTTATGAATCTGGTTCCTTCAGGGCTTCATTTAACAATTCTCTTAGTACTTTTCAGGAAAAAACAGTCAGAATTGACTGAGTCAGATGCGAATCCAGTACCTGCATTCCAGATTAATTGCCATTTCAGACTCATTTTTGAATAATTTAATAATGAGTCATTTAAAAGAACTGGCTTATAAGAGTAATTCTTTCATGAAAGATATATTATGTGTTTGCTTATATTGTATACTTTAAAATGTAACTTTGAAAGACATTAATAGGCCTAATTGTAATTAGTTATACTGGTTCAGATCTCGTAAAGCATTTTTTAAATAGGAAATGCTTTAGGTTCTTAAACCAAATGTTCCCAAGAACAGTAACAGTTATATTTCCACTTACGCTTGGTTCGATGAGGCATGGTTACAAAGTCTCCTCAGCTTGGAAGCATACTGGTAGAATTGGTCACTTGTTTGCTGATGCATTTGTATTATGAGCTCTGTTATCATCCCCACTGTGGGAAATGATACTATATCTGTACTGCTGGGCCAGATCGTCTCCGCATTGAATGGTTGAGCAATGAAGAACCATTTGGCCTGAAGGTGAAAAAGCAGATTCAGACTCAACTCAAAAGGGGAACAGTATTATTTTTAAATCTGTATGCATCAGTTGGAATAATAAAAAAAAGAAAATTGGTATATATGTATTTATTTATAAACTTCTTCCGAATCGAAATTTGTTTTTTTTAACCCTGAGCTTGTCTTTTTACTCTCCAGTACTCTGCAGAATGTTTAGTGTTAACATTAATCTTGAAAGAGGTTATAGATGAATTATAAGAAATAACACACTCAAAAATAAAGTAATAAAGCATCTTTCTCACAAGGTTGCCAGCAACAAACACAGGTGGCTAAAAGATGAAAAGCGAGAGAGATAGAGAGCGAACAGCCAAGTAACAGAGTTTACTTGGGTCTTCTTGCTCTGTCCTTCCAGTCCTCTGTCCTGACCTTTAGCCGGGGATCTATAATGCCCATAACGGAAAGGGAGGAGAGATGTCTCAATCCTCCATGCTGCCATTTCTGCGGCCAAATTCTCAGCCATAATGACATTCCTCTGTTAGGGGTCACTGGCACCTAGGTTTTTCTGACTTTGAGTGGAAGACTTACTGCCAGCATGCGCATCATATAGAACAACTGCAATTTATCTCCAGTCAGTGGTTTTAATATTTATACATGTGTGTAATAAATTATTTGTTGCAGTTTGTTTTTCTGCCTGAATTCCTCAAATTAAATAGCATGCATTACAAATTCATAGTCAGCTTGTTTTAAGCATAGTCTGTTAGAAAGCCTCTGTTGTTCCATTTTTTGAAACTTCACAGTAAACACTGATGACACAATTCCCTTAGGAGCTTCATATATCCCATCAAAGGGAGCCGTTCTTGCATGCACATGCGCTTATTTGTACGTCACAGGGGCAGCCTGTGGCATTCGGCGATTTAGAGAGATTACTCTCTCGGACTTCTGCGTGCCTGGTGATGTCGCAAA
>JAUMHR010000062.1:11061305-11078119 GCA_032361145.1 Enteromius fasciolatus | reverse complement strand
ACAGGGGCAGCCTGTGGCATTCGGCGATTTAGAGAGATTACTCTCTCGGACTTCTGCGTGCCTGGTGATGTCGCAAAGAATAACCTTTGATTCAATGGGTGAGCTCTCACGCAGACAGGGCACTGCTGTGAGGCAAAGCAACCAGATCATGAGCCAGGGAACCGTGCGCACATTGCCTATATTTTAGGTAAAGAGGTGAATCAACCTCACAGCCTGTGTATTTCATCAAAAAATATACTTACCACCCTTAACAAGGGAATTTGACAGAATTATTCATATTGCTGACAACTCCCTGCAGTCTGGCCAGTGCTTGCGTTTGACCCATCGTGCTCTCAGGGTTATCAAGGGTAAACCAGATTTGAAGTGCTTTTTCATGTCTGCTTTCACGGAACTTAGAAAGCTGGAGATTGCACTGCTGTGACCTCCTCAACACTGGAATGCCCCTGAGTCAAGAGGAGGAGAAGACCAGGGGGAATCGAGAAATAAGAAAGACACGGCTGAGTAGCAGGCAGTCTTTTTAAGCTATAAATGCTTTTGCAATGATCCCATGCAAGGAAAACTACAATAACTTTTTGAGTCGGTCCGAGATAACTCCTACCTTCCGAAGAGAGAGAGAGAGAGAGAGAGAAAGTGTGTGTGTGTGTGTGTGTGTAAATATATATATATATATATATATATATATATTAGTGCTGTCAATCAATTAATCGTGATTAATTGCATAAGTTTTTCTTTACATAATATTTGTGTTTATGCTGTGTTTATTAATTCTTTTTATTTTAAGACACACACGTACAGTATATATTTTGAAAGTATTCACATCCAAATGCATTTATATATTTATTTTCTTATATTTTATATTATATCTAAATATATTTAATATATAAAAAAAACATATTTTCATTAAATATATACATACAAATGTTTGTATTTATATATACTTAAAAAATGACTCACTCACGTGAGTAAGCTCGCATGCTCAAAAAAAATTGCAGAGCTTGTGTCTTAAAGCAAAACACGCTGGAATTAATAGTTCACTTAAAGACAACATGAGCATCTATTCTCTTTGCCATCTATTATGTTATCAACCTGGTTTTCTTTACATTAGCCCAGTTTTGGATTGATTGCTTCAATGGATTCACTTGCTGGATCACCGGACGGAAAACTTTCCTGGAGTTTAGTGGCTTAAATGATACTGAAATCGTTTCAGTAATTTTGTGTTAATTGCTTTAAATCATTCAAACATGTTAAGGGTTTTGAATTAAATGCATGCCTTAACGCCGACAGCCCTAATATAGAAAATTTGTGTTAACACTTTAGAATAGGTAACACTTAATTATTAAAACATGTTAATTATAAATTACAACTTTTCCATAAATAAATTCTTAATTTGCTGCTTATCAATAGTAAGTTGTTAAGGTATCGGGTAGGATTAGGGATGTAGAATAAGGTCATTTAGAATAAGGTATTAATATGTACTTAATTTACACTAATAAATGACTAATATTCTAGTAATATGCATGCTAATAAGCCAGTTATTAAACAAAGTTTTACCAAATTAGCAAGTAACATTTCTTACTAGTTATCAATGTTGAAGACAGCTGTGGTATTTTTCTTGAAACACTGATACAATGACCACATTTACACAGCAGCAGAATATTGTTGTCAGTGCTGTATCTGAGTCATTAAACAAGTGTGTTCACACACATTGTGGTTATTTACGGAAGTGATAGCCACATTCTAAATCTAAACACCCCTGCTGCGTAAACAGAAAGGTACTGGATAACTAGTTGTCTGTCCCATCATATAATGCGAGAGCATCTTTCTGCATTGTACATATGCGTCTAGTGGGTTTTTGACATGTGTGGTTTCGGCAACCTACAGAGATGCAGCTGTGTGTCATATGAAGTTTTACCTCAAGTCACTGTATTGCACTGGAGCCACTTGACAGTTTTGTGGTCTTTATACAACTCAAATGTTCTGCTGTTTACTGAAGTATAAAACCTCATGTCAGCTAATGAAGACTTGCACTTCACAATCTTTGTGTAATAGTAAATGTCTTCACTGTCACTTATTATAAATCTAATGTATCTTTACTGGATAAAAGCATAAATTAATTTACCAACCTGGTCTCGTAAAAATACGTAGCTCTGTGCACTTTTTGTGCAACACTGTTTATATGTGCCTTACTGCATGTTTCGATGTCAACTGAGTAGTGCTAAAACACAGCTTCAATATATGAACCCTGGCACATTTTATTACATTGATATCTATGTATCGCAGCAGTTCAGAATTGAATGTTACTTAAAGTTAATGCTCTATCATGTTGGAAATATGCACCAAATCCAACCCTAAACCTACCCAGTAGTGTTAACAAAAGCAAAAAAATATAAACTTTATACTTTTTGATGCACCCATGTCACTTCAATGTCCTTTTACACAGATCTGAACTGTTTTGTCGAACCATAGTTACTCAGGATTCAAACCGGAGCTCCTCACCTCAACTCTCCTTACCTCACCATCATGAGCTACTGAACAAACCTACCGTCTCTGAAAACCTATAGATATGAAGCTGAATATGTGTGATTCTAACGTTCAAAAGCATCAGTTTTCAAATATCCCTGCATATTAATACAATTATGTAGTCATAACATAATATTATTTAAGTTATTGTGCAAAAATTATGCTTCATTAAATGCAACTTCTTTTTTTTTTTACTACCTCAAGTGTTCAATTCTTTTGGAAACTGCAGTGATATGTTGGTACATATTTCATGTCTCGCTAAAAAAGTGCACCCAGGTACGTTTATGCCATGAGACCAGGTAGTAATTTACACATATATTACTGACCTCAAACTGAATCATAAGAATATAATATTGTAAATTGTGTGAGCTTGTATGAATTATAGATTTTTGTTATTATCATGTTTCTTGCAGAAGGTTTCATCAGAATTGACAGATACATTTTGAATGGTTTTCAACAGGGAGAGATGTTTTTGAGTCTGGATGATTTAGCTATGGGATCTTCCAGTCAGGGTATTGTGTGTGTGTGTGTGTGTACAAATCTGTATCTATAGATTGCACGGAATGAGCATGAGTCATGGTGATCTTCTGATGTGCACCTCTTTTTCGCTCTCCTACACATCTCTTGCCAGCAATCGAGTTGAAGCTCACAGGGGCAGGAAGGAACAGTCAGGGTGCATGAGCTTCACAATCTTACCTTCTTCAGATTCTGAGGGCTCTGGTGTCAACAGAGATCACAGGATGCAGTTCTGGAAATCCTTAAAAGGAATTTGAAAGTTGACATTAATGTTACATCTGTAATTCATGACCTTCTGAGGCAAGAAATTACATTTGACATCCTGAAACAGTAGCGAAGCCATTGTGTATGAGTCAGGAGGTTCCATTTTCATACCCCAAGGTGAACAGTCTGACTGCCATCATCTGCATAGCTAATCATGTTTGTGCAGTTTTGTTTCCTGTGAGATGAAGGGACGTTTTTCTCCATTAGTTTTTTGAGCACCATCTACAAAGTGGATAGTATTTCATGTCTTGTTAATACGTCAGTGTAGCAGTTGAATTTGAGAGCTCAAAAAGCCTGGGACCATTTTTCTGATTTAATAGAAATATTTTTATTACAAATTATATTATCGCATTACCAGTTTTAGTGGTAAGTTGCACTGAAAAATGTAAATGGATTTCAGAATATAATGATAGGTGCACTGGGGCTACATGAACTCCATACGTTTGTGTAAAACCTAATGATCATGTTTTTCAACGTGATTTGAAAATGACCTAAAGAGCAACTTGTGCTTTTTTAACAGTATTTGTTACAACATTTAATCTAAATTAATATTAATTTCTCCATATTTTGTACATTGTTTTTGTACATTAGGTATTAGAACATGTTTGTTCACCTAATATGCAAAATAAAAATCTACTAGCATATGTAAGAATTAACACTGGACAATAGTATATTTACAGTATACTAGATTTATAAATCAATACAAAAATATTTGTTTTATAATCTGATATCCAAAGCACATATATATGTGAACTGTTCAAGTCTCTTATGATGCATGAAACAGGAATATTGTAAAATTGTTTTGTATTGTACTATTACAATTTTAAAATAACTTTTTTTTTCTATTTTATATATTTAAATATGTGATTAAATTTATAATTTATTTCTGTATTTGCAAAGATGATTTTTCAGCAGCCATTGCTCCATTGATCTTCAGTGTCACATTATCCTTTAGAAATCATTCTGATATGCTGATTTGTTAATATGTTTTAGCTTATTGTGTTAATGACTGTTTAATACTGCTTAATACTTTGCTCAATACCAATTAATTGCTCAAAACATTAATATATTTATTATATATATATATATATATACCTTTGCTCAATACTTTGATACAGTATACTGTATTAAAGGATACTACATAATAAATATGTTAAGGTACTTTGATAACTTTCAATAGAAATGTTTTTTTTTTTAAATAATAAAGTATATGTACTATCACTTTTTATTATGTATTTAATTTTTACTGTATAAAAATATTGATTTGTTTAAAAATAAAAATCTTACTGCCCTCCAATTTGTAAGCATTATAAACAGCCAGCCTAAGAATTTAAAGTGAAATCTCAATGTGAGTTCAGAAGACTGTAGCTCTAAAAATCACCATTTTGCCATGTGTTCTTTGTTCACTTCTGCCTAAAGTCTAGTTCAACATCCATAGAGAATGTTAAATGCAGATGTTGATAGTATAATGGAACAATCTACAGTAAGTTAACTCCTTTAGCCTGATTAAAAGCATTTCATTTCATGGCTGGGAACACATTTAATCTGAAAGAGAAGGCCAATTAAAAGCTTGTTAGTCTGCCAGATTAGTTGCATGTGAGAGTATTGAGTGTTGCTAGCTATATCCTCTATTCAATCCAATCATGAATTTGCACGCTTATGCAGAATATGCTGCAGCGTGTTTCACAGAGAACGACATGGGTCACGGCCATTAGATGTGACCTTACATCAGAGCCGTTCTTTTTACCCTCTTGTTTTGGTCTAGCTGGATGGCTCGATGTGAACTCAACCTTACATGCTTTAAGCATGTGGCCCTTTAAAAGGTTGCGTAACTCTGAATTTTGGAGTTTAATGGAGTCACTGTAGGGTGTAACCTCTGGAATTGCTCGGTAGACCTTCAGCACACTAAAGAAGTAATCTATATGACAGTGCAGTCAGCCATTTAAAAGAAAAAGAGAGTGTGTGTGCGTGTTTCTGGGTGTCGTTAAAGGCTGGATTGTTGAGTCTGTCAGTGTATGTCAGCAAACAGCTCATTTGAGTATCTATATGGTACAGCTGAATAATGCATTTTTGTCCACTCAGAAAGATATTTTCGACTGCAAGGAAAAATGCTGCATACAAGATCCACTTACGTAAGAAAACATACACACTGATTGACTGCAGTGACAGCAATGAACTGAACGCTTTCAGATGTTTAATACTCCTCAGCTTTAATGAATAGTTTAGCATAAGTACACATGTAGGGCTGCATGTTACACCATGGAATAACAATTACTGTCAGTATCAAGAAGAGAGTGCTGCCCGTAAGCATGTCTATGCTGCTCTTTAATGTCATATTTCACAGGCACACAATCCATAATTTAATAACTCAGTCCAGTGAAGGACTGGAGATATTACAACACCAAGGTGGAGATGGTTTCCCAGAAAATCTGCAGTCCCTGAATAAGCCTGTATATTTCTAGCAGGCTGGAAGATCTGAGTCAACACTACTTAGCTATGTCAGTATACTTTAATATTCATTTAGAGGCTAAAATGAGGTTTATTTTTAGATTGCCGTTTGAACCGTCTGAACAGATGCAGTGTCTTATACATACACTAATTTATTGCTATTTAATTACACTGCTTACAAGGCGATTGATATTCCTGCTTCTTTATTCTCCACACATTTCTACAATTAATTCAGCTTCAACCATTTAACATGCAAACTTAATTCGAAATCATTTTAAATAATTTTTAAAGCCTTAGCTGTGTCTTTTTTTTATTTATACATTGTTTTGCAAGAAATGTATTCCAAGTTCTCCTTTTTAAGGAAAATATCTTCTGTCATGCTTTTTGGGCTGTCAAAGTCATCTGATTATCTATAACCAATTCAAGTAAGCTCTAGACATAATCAAATATTTAATGTGCATATGTTGGTAAATAATAAAATACGTTTTAAAAAATGTAAGAATTTTTTTTGTTTTGTTTTGTCAGGCAGTTTTATTCTTTTTACCAACCACTGAGTTACTATACTACAGCCTAATCTTAACTGAAACTGCAACATTATTCTTTTGCTTTGCTTTATTTTTTATTTTTTCCACACTAGTGCCGGACTAGGTACTTGAGGAACTGCAAATCTATTTTTTATTTCATATTGCAGTAATAAAACGAGTGGATATAGTATTTTCAAGACATGTCTGGATGGAGATCTCATATTTTCATCTATTCATCATATTGCTATTTTTTTTAGAGCCTTTCATAAAATGAGACTCCCTCGAGTTTTCTCCCATTTCATCTAGTTCTTATTCTGTCAAGAGGCCCAAATAGTCAGTATGAAGTAATCAGAATATGTCACGGTGTGTGTTTGCCTGTGGATACGCTTAAATGAATGGACAGTCCCACTCACCCCAGCAAAGAGAAGACTTCATCTGTCAATCAAGTGGAAAGAGAAGGCGAAGAAAGGGGCTCCCAAAATGATTTCGCGTTATTTTTTCTCTTTTTTTGGACTAAACCAAATCGTCAGTTGAGACTTGAGGCTCCCTGAGTGCCCGTGGCAGACATGTTGCTTGGCGTGTTACTTGGCACTCACCATCATCTCTTCATTTTACACTGATGGAGTGCCTATTCTTCATCATAACCGAAGAGGGGACAACACAGCTGAGCCTTCTGTTTCTCGAACGTCAAGGGAGGAAACACCAGGGAAATGAAGGCCTGATGGAACTTGGCCAGATTACTTACCCCTGATGTAGTGGGCAAAACCAAATGCGCCACTGAGCATTCAGTACAGATGGGAAATACAGCACATTTCTGTGGTCTGCCTCTTTTGAATATTTTGTTCCATTAAACCAGCTCAGAAAATTAGGATACTCAACAAGTCTCAAACTCATCCTAAAGAAATGGTCGAAAGATATTTTTCTCAGTTCAGTGAGTCAGTAAATTTTTTATTTGAGAACTACTATTAGTAACTCAAAAGAATACTTGTATTAGAAACGCACAAGTTAACCAAGTCGGAACAGGTTTATAATTGTGCATATCAATAGCCTTAACCGCTTGACCATTGACTATCCGCATGTGACTAATGATGACATTTCCACCAGAGAAGTACTGACGGAAGCAGATCTTATCTGACTTTCTCACCCACACAAACACACTCATACATACTGTATATACACATGCACGAAGGCAAGCAGCCCACATTCGTCATATGTATCACCCACATTCAATTAAAGTGGTTAGCTGGCGGTATTGTCAATGTGCTGTGGGCAGCTTTGAAATGCGTAACTGCCTGACAGCATCTTAGGTGTGCTTGGATAAACAGATGTGCGTGAATTGTTGCGACTCTGATCATGGGTGGAGTGTGGCGAAGCTGTCACGAGCCCTGCCTTGCAAAAGACATGACAAATGTGCTTATATGGACGCGCGGATATGTGTATGTGTGTGTCGAAACACTGCACTGATTCCTGAGGTGTGTGAGGCGAGGCTTGCTGTATGCCATCAGATAGAAAAAAACAGTATTAGTGTTCTCCTCCTTCCTCATGTTCTCAGTAAGATAAGAGAATCATACCTAACATGCTAACCCACGCAGCAAAAGGGTTGGTTAATAGGACAATTGTGAGCTAGTTTTTCAATTAAATTTCCGCACCTTTCATATTCATTTGTAGTTATTGTTTTCATGAATGCATGTGAGATTCTTTCATGTCAGGCTTTTAATATCGGTGATATCGGTACATTTCAGATGAGAGCTGTAATTCATTAATGTTCAAGGTTTCATCACTTTATTTCTGAGAACATGTATTTATTTGGCTCTTATGTAATGCTAATTAGTAATAGCCTGCTCCCTCGAGCGTGATGCATTCCATCTGTAGGGGGTGGATTTCAGCGCTGTGCTGCAAGCCCCATCTCATTAACAAATACTGAGCACATCCAGCATTGACTGGCTTCATTTGGCTGCATCTCTTGCAGTCAGTCGGTTTCATTCCCATTAAAACTAAAACTTGCTCCCAGACACATTGTTAAGTGTGCTTAAAAAGAATAGGCCTAGTTCACCCAGAAATTAATATTATGCCATTATTTACTCTTTTAAAACCAGTATGGTTCTTTTGTGCAACACACAGGGAATATTTATAGCAGAATATCTAAGCTGTCAAAGCAAGATTTTTGATGAATAATGGCTTTAATTTCAATGTGTTTAAATATTTGAATGAGCATATTTCTGATCTGAGCTTTTAGTCGGTAAGAATATTTAGAACTAAGACATCTATGACATTTATTAAACTATAATTTTTTTGTGATAGATGTCTATTAAGCTTACGAAGGCTGCATATAATTTTGTATTATTTCTAAAAATAATAATATTGTGAGTTTAAAGGGGTCCTATGGTGTTGCTGTGTATTTGGCGTAAAGTAGTGTGTTTATGGAGTTTCAAAAAATATATTATTTTCCACATACTGTACATTATTGCCTTCCTCTACACATGGAATTTTTACAAAGCTCCTCGTTCTGAGAAGCGAGGTGAGCTCTGATTGGTCAGCTATTCAGTGCATTGTGATGCCGTGTGATACAAAACCAATAAAACCCCTCATAAACAAGGCATTTGTTGCATCCAGTGGGGACATAATTACTGATTATAATGACTTATGCTGTCTTTTTACGCGTCATTGCATCATGCCTCGTAAACATTACCATGTCTGCATTTGTGATCGGAGAAATGACAAACAAGAAGCACTACTCTACACTCACGTTTGAACAATCAGTGGCGAATCTCTTAAATATGAAAATACAAGTACTTACAGGAGTCAGAAGCTTCAGACTGCCTTACTATATAGCCTGTGTGTACAGCCAGCCTTCTCTCAAGGTACAGGAATCAGTTCTCCATAAATGCCCTGAACACACTCTAATATTTGGGTTGTAAATATTTCTGTTTCTAATATTTACAGTGTTGTAAATACAACTTAACCACTGATTTCTACTTATGTACTCAAAATTTTTATTTGCTTGATTTGCTTGATTTTTTAATTGAACTCATTCTGATAATTAAACTAAAATATACTAAAATATAAGTTATTTGACATATTTTTCATTGCAGTCAGGCTCTCAGCTGAATCAAACCTTCAGCTGATATGAAATTCAGGAGAAGAACTGGTACAGAGTCAGAGAATCTTACTCATCCTAACATGGGAGGACCAAATGCTGTAATGGCTGCCGTGGGGCGGGGGGAGGGTGTGAAAAGTCTGACTTGATGAAGAATAAGAGCCAGGGTGTGGGAGTGGGGATAGATGATAATGACAGTGGGATCAAAGAGTGTTATTTCCCCTTAGGCCCCACAGTGTTGGAGAATGATGGTTGATGCCCATTTCTGATAATGAACTTCACTGGTTGGAGTCCTGTAGGAGTGGGATCCTCCTCCTGTTCGTACAAAACAAGAAGAGATCCGCTTGGCGCCAATGACCCATGGGTCAAGCCTATTAAATTATACAGCTGTGCTGTGAATTAGTGCCTCTGAGCTGTCTAACACAATCGCAATTAGCTCAGACTGATCACAGCTGTATTTAAAGGCAATAAAGATTTTAGTAGACATTCTGAAAGGTGAGTATTGTTTGTGTTGTGACATGGATTTTTTAACCTTTTAAACCTTAAGGTTTAGTTATAATGTTTTTTTTTTTTTTTAAATATTAATAAAATCAATGTGTGAAACCCATTTTCAACCCTCATTCTGACCCACTGTGTAAAATGACAAACAACTGCATCCAGATGTTACATTGCCACGTTTTTGGATCTTGTTTAAATAAATGCCTTGTTTATAATGAGGAGGACATTTCATGCTATGAAACTTGTAGGATGTTTCAAAAGTACAAAGACCTCTTTTAGGCCAAAAGCCAAATGGACAAAAAAGGAAGGCACTTTCTTTTTATTGACATGAGTTTTTATGCGGCTATATGCCCTGTGCTATGCTTTATTTATATGCCATATTCAACCCCTGGAGTAAAGCTCTTCCACACTGGTTCTTTGATTTAAGCCATTGTTGTCCCTCCCATATCCACCTTATTAGTCTGTGCTGACTACCCACACATTTAAATATTTCCAAGAACCAAGGGTATTCCGCCAGAGCACAAAATAAAAACCATATAGTGCTCTGGTATTCCGTGTGCACCATGGGCAACCAGTTCTGCTGACAAATGAGGCTGCTTTAGATTTCCATGGCTTTGGAGGAATAGTCTTCGTCTTTTTGAAGACCCACACAGAAAATTAGAATAAAGTTTTTTGTGAATACGTATATAAATATATTTAACCACCATATATATATATATATATATATATTTATGACTGAGCAGCATGAATATTTTACCCTCTTTTAGAACATGCACAGTTGGTGACCAAAGAGCTTTTCTGGAATTAATAGTCTCTTTGAAAGAAAAGACTTTTGGGAGTGGAAATAGCATATAGCATTTAGGGTTTGCAACTCACAGAGAGGCTTCAAAGCCAGCAGAGACCAGGCGGAATAGTTTCTGATGTCGTTACCATGCACAGGCCGTTGGAGTAGCGCTGACAAAGTGAATAGCTGGACTGAGGGGGAAAATTAAGAGTCATTTTCTTCCCAAATGAGATCTCTCACTCTTGCAAGCCATTTCCGGGGAGCAATTTCAAATGATTACGGTACCTCAAACAAAACATGAAATGTTAGATGACAGTCTTGGCTTGCAGTAGATAATGGTGTCATTATTAATTAACGATTATCGCGATATGGGCTTGAAGTTCGTCGGGGTGATGGAATGTTGCACACATCACTACACAAGTCTTTGTAATTATGTGGGCGTCCGCAATCAGAACGAATGAGTTTTATGCATCTTTGATATAACACGAACGTTCTTTGTGCGCTTCATCTTTACGATTGCAATGTAAAGCTAAGGACATGGACGAGGGCAGGCTTGTCTCACAGCACTTATAATTACCACAGTGTTTGCTTATTAAATATTGCATCAAACATACATGTGCATAATTACTTTTCATTCCGGTGGCTCTTAATGCCATTTAAGCATCCAAATCAATAAGGAACTTGTTCAGTATGCTATTACATATGGCAGGAAGTCACACAGTGCAGTGTCAAAGAGAGGTCAAATCTGTAACGAAGTATGAGATTTTGATCTAATCTGGAGAGAATCTGCCATACACTTAGGTAGTGCTGTTTTCTGCATTTGAGCTTGTTTTATTTGTTTGTCGTTTTAATAAGAGATTCAGGCAGTAACAGGTCTCACGCGGTGGATGAGTTAAGAAGGGTAATTATTGTGTCCATTTGGCAAATTGAAAGGAAGAGGATTGGGTTCAACGCTGGAGACCACTCCACAATGCTGTGTTAAAAAGTACACTTTATGGGGTACACAGTGTACTCACGGTTGTGCTTGGGAGTCCAATAAAAGAAAATTATTGACTTTCTCTCTAATTTCATAGCATATGTCTTGTCAAGTACACTTAACACAGAGTGAGATCTCTGTAGACGAACTGCTGCTCTCTAGCTGTAGTGAGGAGGATGTGTCTATAGCCCTTGTGTGAGACTAAACTCCAATGGTAGCTGACAAAAGTGTTTCCAATTCAGTTCAAAAGAACACCCCACGCAAACCACAGACAATCACAGGATAATGAGGAGGACAGACTGCAATGGCGTGTGGAGCCATGTTCTTATTCCCATCCCCCTATATCATTCTCTACTTCTTTTCCTCCCACTGCTCTTTTTGGATCCTATTCTTTCCATCTGCGAGAGCGTGGGTCTGTTGTCAGCTGGAGGATTGAGCTGTGACGGGTTATGAAAAGCAACCTGTTTAAAAATGTCAGCTCGGCTACACAGCTGTGGGGTCTTGCGAACGGGCACGAGAGAACACGTGCTTTGTTGCTAAACTCCCACTTGCCATAACTGTCTGAGCCAAAGCGGTCAATGTTTGGCTGGTTAGCATGGTCCTGTTAGCTTCAGATGGTAGATGCAGTAATTAAACCGTCTAGACCCAAAAATAATCTTTGCCTGGCTATTCGGAGATAGCTTTGTTGCTGACAAAAGTTTTCAATTAGTTTTCTATAATTATCTCTTTATTTAGTGTGTAATTGGTTTTTTAATGTTTTTTAAAAAAAACCTCTTATGCTCATCAAGGGTGAACTGTAATGTTCTGAAAGATAAAAAAAATAAAAAAATAAAATTGAATATTTCTATATTTTTAATACTTTCTAAAAATTATTTTATTTTTGTGATAGCACAGAAACGTCTAAGGTTATGTAGGTACGTTCCCTGAAGGAGGGAACGGAGACATTACATATGGGAGCTCACATAAGAGACCAATCGTCTTCATGTATTAAGAAAAGGCTAATGAATATTGGCATGAAGTTAATTACAGCCAGTTGCACCTTATCACTACGTGACTATAAGAGGGCACGGATGTAATGCACTTGCAGGTTTTCGCTGAGGAGCCGAGCCGGCGTCAGCACAACCCAGGGTCGTGGCAAGGGGATGTAACGTCTCCGTTCCCTCCTTCAGGGAATGTGGGTTACCTACGTAACCTTAAACGTTCCCCTTCAGTCGAGTCACTCCGACGTTACAAATTGGAACGTGGAGCCTCTTCGCGGAGGTCATAGAACCTGGCGAAGGTATTGGGTGTCGCCCAGCCTGTATCCCTACAGATATCTGCTAGAGAGGCGTCAACGCAGAGGTGGAGGCAACACTCCTTGTGGAGTGGGCTCTCAGACCTAGGGGGCACAGCTCTCCCTGGTATAGATAGGACAGGGATATGGCATCAACCACCCAATTGGCCAACCTCTGTTTGGAGACAGCATTCCCTTTCTGCTGACCTCCAAAGCAGATAAAGAGTGCGGTCAACGTAGAGGCACAGTGCACGTACTGGACACAGCGACTCTAAGGCTGGGTTTGCCTCCTCCTGGGGAAGAGCTTGCAGGTTCACCACCTGATCTCGGAAGGGTGTGGTAGGAACCTTGGGTACGTAGCCGGGCCGGGGTCTCAGGATAACGTGAGAATCAGCCGGGCCAAACTCTAGGCACTCTTCGTTGACAGAGAAGGCTTGTAGGTCCCCTACCTTCTTGATGGAGGCCAGAGCAATCAGGAGTGCTGTCTTCAGCGACAGGTATTTTATCTGGACTGATGCTAGGGGCTCAAAGGGAGCTTGCCGCAGGCCGGTTAGGGCGGCAGCAAGGTCCCAAGAGGGTACAGAAGGCGGTCTCGGGGGATTAACTCGACGTGCACCTCTGAGGAACCTTACGATGAGTTGGTGTTTCCCTAGGGACGTACCTTCCACTGCATCGTGGTATGCCGCTATGGCAGCAACATACACATTAAGAGTCGAAGGGGACAGCATGCGCTCTAACTTTTTCTGCAGAAAGGAAAGCACCACTGCTATCGAGCATCTCTGAAGGTCCTCTCCGCGAGAGGAGCACCAGACAACGAACAAACCCCATTTTAGAGCATAGGCCTGCCTTCTCGAGGGGGCTCTAGACTGAGAGATGTTGTTAATCACGGCTGCTGGCAAGCCGGAGAAGTCTGCCGCATTCCATCCAGGAGCCAGATGTGTAGGTTCCAGAGATCGGGTCGCGAGTGCCAAATCGTGCCCATCCCCTGAGAGAGAAGGTCTCTCCTCAAGGGGATTTTCCAGGTAGGGGCTGCTGCGAGGAGCACTAGGTCGGCAAACCAGGTCTGGTGGGGGCCAGTATGGCGCTACCAGCATAACCTGGTCCTCATCCTCCCTGTTCTTGCACAGGGTCTGTGCAAGGAGGATCACTGGGGGAAAGGCGTACTTGGGCCCCGGAGGCCAGCTGTGCGCAAGTGCAACCCTGCCGAGGGACGCCTCATCGAGGGAGTAATACAGCTGGCAATGGGAGGACTCGGGGGAAGGCAAAGAGGTCTATCTCTGCCTCGCTGAAGTTGCTCCAGATCAGCTGGACTACCTGGGGGTGGAGTCGCCATTCTCCAGTGTGGGTGGACTGCCATGAGAGCTGTTCGGCTGTACGGTTGAGTGTCCCTGGAATATGAACAGCGCACAGTGATTTCAGCCACGTCTGACTCCACAGGAGCAGAAGGCAGGCGAGTTGTGACATGTGGCGGGATCGTAGACCACCCTGATGGTTGATGTATGCAACGGCTGCAGTGTTGTCCGTGTGAACCAGCACGTGCCAGTGGTGCAGCATTGGTCGAAAGCGACGCAGGGCCAGAAGCACGGCTAACAACTCAAGACAATTGATATGCCACAGCAGTCGGGCGCCTGTCCAGGGACCCGAAGCTGCTTGCCTGTTGCATACGACACCCCAACCCATGGAGGAGGCATCCGTGTGGACGAACAACATGTTTGGACACTTGTCCCAGGGGCAGTCTGGCCCTTAGGAAAGCAAGGTCTGACCACGGGCTGAATAAGTGGCGACAATCCGGAGAGTGCCATGGTGCCATGCCCATCTCGGGACTCGATCGTGTAACCAGTGCTGAAGCAGTTTCATATGGAGCATATGAGCCATATGCCCCAGGAGCCTCTGAAAAGTTGTGAGAGGGACTGCTGTTTTGTGCCTGAATGACCTCAGACATGTCGGCATGGCCTGACATGTCCCAGCCCAAACACGAGACAGCGCTCAAGCCCGTCCGAAAAGGTGAGGAAACTCCCGCACCCAGAAGCGCACGGAAGGATCGACATTCCACAGAATGCCTCTCCCTTAGACTATGAGAAAATTGCTTTTTGTGAAGCCCGGTTTGCCCAGGGAGAACCTCTCGTGGCACACCATGCACTCAGTAAAGAGGTCTCGCTGGTGAGCAAAAGCTGGCATGCTTGAATTCCACAGGAACTCTCCAGATTTCTCCGTCCTTTTTTTGGTCTTCTTTAGCAGACTCAACAGCATACACAGCAGCGAGGCTCTGAAGCGAAATGCTGCAAGTGTATTACATCCGTGCCCTCTTATACTCACATAGTGATTGCTTGATATGTTTGTGGATGTACTACTGTTAAAAAATATGGGGACTTGTGGGCAAGGACACAGTTTTTTTATTGATTAATTGATAAAATGTGACAAAAACATTTATAATGTTACATAAAATTCCTATAACATTCCTAGATTCCTATTAGTCACATGACATTTACAGCTCAGGTGATTTGCTCAAAGTTTTCCCATGGACAAAGATGGCAGGTTTCAAATGGCATACTTCCAGGGGGTTCTGTGCTGACCAAGCAACTGTCAGATAAATGGGAAACTAACAGATTCTCCAGATTCTCAGTTTATCTAGAGATCATAGACCTCCTTTGTCCAGATTCTCTTATGTTTGTCTTTGTCTGACACATCCTCCTTTATCTTCCTCTACAATCAGTACTGCAGACTGGAGCAGGTCATGTGCCCGGGCATCACTACTGGACAGATGACCACAAAGGCTAGAGCCGCACCAAAAAGAGAGAAAATGAGAATTGTGAGTGAAAAGTGAGGGGGTGGTAGGTTATAAAAGACAGAGAGTGAGAGAGAAAAATGAATAATAGAGATCATAGATTAAGCCTGTGGCCTTGGAGTTGAGGCCAATGTAAGCCATGCCAGCTGCCACGAATCCAGGCGTTAGAGGGCAGAATTCATTTTTATGAAACTGAGAGGCAGGTCTGGATCCACCGTTTAACCCCTCCTGGTCTGAGAATCATCCTCCTCTAGTGAAAAGTATTCCCACAAGGAGGTCCAGGAGGAGTCCAGCTGTGGCCCCAGTGTGAGGAAGCACTTGTTATGTGACTCGAGAGGGACACTGAATGGCACCCCATCTTCAAAGCAAGAGCCAGGCTCAAATGACATCATTTGCTGCTGCCCCAAGGGTGCAATGATCTGGTTAAAGGAGAGTTTACACAAAAATGATCATTTAAATTATTCATTGATCATCTTCCTTTGCCCTTAAGCTCTGAAATCTCATTTGTGATCATGTTCAGATGCAAAAATGGTGCAGCACTTTTTAAGAGAAATCAATATTTAATTTAGTAAGGATGCGTTAAATCAAAGTGACAATGTTTCAAAATATATATCTTTTAAAATTAATGCTGCCCCTTGACTTACTGTTCATCAGAGATCCTTAAGGAATGTGACCCTGGCTGTGAAAATGCAGCTGAAGTCATTTTTTTGATGATTTACTGTTTTCTACATAAAAGAAAAAAAACATCCTTCATAAGCAGAAGAACATTCTGTGAAAATGTAACCTTGATATATTTAAAATTGACTGAGTAGACCAACATCAAATTATAGTGAAAATAATAGTTCTGTCAAATGATTAATCGATTCGCAACTAATAACATACAAAATTTAAAAAAAAAGTTTGCATAATATATGTGTGTGTACTTTGTATATTTTATTATGTATATGTAAATACACACACATCATGTAAACAAAAACATTTATTTTGCATGTGATTAATCACAATTTCACTAGTTCCCACTACCTCGGCGATAAAATAGCTTGTTTGGCAAACTGTCCGGGGGACAGGCAGGGAGCCCGGCGGCCTCCGAGCCCTAGGAGGCTTAACCCTCTAGGAGGCTAGGGTTAAC
>JAUMHR010000062.1:11042569-11058024 GCA_032361145.1 Enteromius fasciolatus | reverse complement strand
GTTCCCAAAGCGTCTCGTCGACGCAGCGTCTCGTTCCTTCAAGGAACAGGGTTATATACATAACCTGAGACGTTATCGCATATTTAGCTATTAGCAATAGCTAAAACATAGTGAAATTTTTCAGTATTTATTGTGTAAAAAAGATTGATTAGATTGACTTAACTTGTTTGTAAAATGACTTAACTTGTTTGCCGAGTAGACAACAAAGCCAAAAATATGAAATGTGAAAAAAAAACAAAAAAACATAGAACCAAGGTACATATTGCTTTGGGGGCAATATTTTATTTTGCATCCAACTAAACTTAATAAACAAAAATAAAATAAAATAAAAACAATTCGTAATTTTGCAGTTTGGATACAAACCAAACTAGCCATTTTATATATATATAAAAAAATCTATTTCCATCACAGAATGCTATTAAACCCGCCTCAGTCATGCCGGCGGGACACATATCTCATTGGTTCCAACTTTTTTGGGAACTCAAATGCTCTAAAATGGCAGCCTTTCCAGAAAAACTTTGCTCGCGAAGTAAATGTAGTGTCAAAGGAAGTATAGGCCTAGGCTATCACATTACTATTTTTTGTGGTGAACAAAAAAATTGTCTTCGCAACCTTAAATCCAGATCTGAAAATACATATCCCCTCTAAAATGATGGGATGATGGGCCTTCTTAGGTGACGTCAGTTTGACGGCTTGGGCATAAGCATGACATCCTTAACCACACCCTGCACCCTACCTATCAGTGTTCATTTCTGAATGAACCGCATACTTTACTACATCCAATCAACCCCCAGAAGAACAAGCCACTATTTTCCTCATTCAGTATTATGTTTCTCTTATAAGAGGTGAAATCAGCTGCAAAATTCTGGTTCACACAGACTTTAAGAGTTTACTTTTTAAAAAGTCTACAAAGCTAAAAGTGGCCATAGTTCACGAAACACAAAAGTACTTGCTTATTAGTGAAGAAGACCCAGTGTGCCTTCAAGTATTATAATAGGGCATTTCAATGAGCCAGCATACTTGTTAAAAACACAGCAGTTTTTTCCTTACTGCAGTCTCTCGGTCAAAACTCTGGCAGACCCAGTTTGCTACGTGTCACAGGAATCTGTGATCATCTCTCAATTATAGACTTGAACCGACTTGCAGTCATTTACAACTGATGTATTGCATATGAAATGATACACCTTGGAGACCGAGGACAAAATGCTCTAATATGACGCCTGGCTGGTTTGGTTTCCCCATGGTTCACTGGTTTGGCAGACAAGTTTACCAAGCATTACTTGTCTAATTATTCTCTTGTTAAGGCAGAATGTGGCAGAAGGCTGCATCCCTCACATAGATTTTGCAACAATGTTGCTTGGCCTTTTTCCGAGTGAATCTGTAATGAATTCAGGAAATAGTTCACAAAATGGGCTTTGTCCATGTGATGTGTTTATTTGGGAAAGTGAGAGAGAGAGAGAGAGAGAGAGAGAGAGGGGAAAAAAACAGAAAAGCAGACAGAAAGCGTGTTTGATGAGATTATTGTTGCAGCTGAAGACAAAGCACTCCCTATAAGCTAGTATGTTTGTTTGTGTCAGCATACGTGTGTGTTTGTGAGTGCGCAGTTGAAAGAACCTCTTTCGTTTCGTTTTTCATGCAACGCGCTACGGTTTATGCATGCCGTTCCTAGTTTACAGAGCCACGCCAAATCTCTTTAGTCTGTCATTGTTTCTAAATCTCTTCCTTCCTTTCCGCTTTCCAGGAATAATTGTTTTTGCTCAGCGCAAGGTGAGATGTCGCAGAATTTACTGCTGCTCCGCAGATAAACATTCACTGAAAATGGAAGTTAAAGTATTGTCTTTCCGTGCAGGAGTTGAAGTGACATGTTGAAGGTCATCTGAAATGTTCGGGGGAGTCTGTCAGTCTCAGTGTCGCTGCGGTGGAGGACCTCCTGGCCTCTGAGAGGCTCATTGAAATGCAGAGCGAAATGTATCGGTGCTCATACAAGAAGCCGGGATTTTTCTCTGTGACACATTTCAGCGATCTTCCATCATTCTCCGCATCATTCAGAGGTATCCGTCAGCCTCCGGCCAGATTGCGATCACATCTTCCTCTAATCGCTCATGCATGGAGAAGTACCACTTTTGGGGACAGGGACAGGGAAAGTGTACATCTACATCACTAATTTATAACCTTTATGGAGCCAAGTTATATTCAGAAGAACTGTTTTTTTTCTACTTTAATAAGTGGCAGGAGAAGTGACAGGGTCAGGGTGAGAGCACACAGGAAGCGAGAGAAAAGATGGTGCACTTATTAATGAAGGAGAGAAAATGTCATGTTTGTCCATAACAAAGAAATGCTCAAGGGCATGTCCTCACAAACACATTCATCTGCTGCATATAGATGTCAATACATGCATGTAGATGTTGTCCGCTTCAAATGTTGACACTCTGTATTCAGAATGTAAAGTAGCACTTTGCCTCTAAACAATGCTACTATATTTCCCAGACACTGAATATTCTCCTAGGAGCTCTTTCATGGCTTGTCTGCTCAGTCAATGAACTCTGAAAGACATGAAATAAATTGATTTGTATGCAGGGGGTTCAACCAAAGCATAATGGGAAATATAATGGTGGCGTGCTTTATGTTTTCCCTCATTGCTGGAGGTTAAAGATTACCTGACATCTGTGTTTGAGGGTTTCTTTATTTGGCAAGTGCCTCAGCTGTGCTGGCGGACACATATTCAAGCACACAATGTATCAGCGGTAGATGTAGGCCTCGGTGGTTTGTCTGGGCCAAACAACAAAGGTGCCTAAATAAGCAGTTGCAAAAAACAACAAGCAATCTCAAAATGACATTTGTGTCAAGAGTCTCTCAGGTGAGCGGAGACAAGTGAAGTTTAAACAGCCCACTTCACCCAGAGTGCTGATTTTACTGGCAACGAATGTACATGGAAATGTGAGTGATACCAGTGATATAAATGAGTGTTTCATGCCCCTTGACACAGGCAAGTTTTTCAAGCTCTATGTTTGGCAGTGAAGAGCTATGGGGGTACGACTTTGTGAATGGATGGATTGATACCAGTAACATTCAACAGCATAAGAATAAGATTTTATAAGCAAAACTTACAAAGAGGTTTACTTTACTGGTAAAATCTGAGCTAGTATACTGTATTACGTTTTCTTTAAAAAAAACTGTTATGCTGGCATTAACTGCTTTGATGGGGTTTTGAATATTGAATGTTCTTAGAAAGTGGAAGAGAATTATGAAAAATGGAAATAAAAAGAAATATATATTTGCTATGATCTTCTATGCACCCGCATTGACGTTTAACCTGCAGTTTCCTTCCTTGCAGTAATCTGAAAAGAATCCATTAAGTAAATATTGATTATTTAAATTATTTTAAAGGGTTTGGTATAGAAAGACTTCATCTTTGGACACACAAGACATAAAATGACACACAAGGCACAATTATATGTTTAAAAGGAAGACCTTTCTGAGATAATGCTTGAGGTAAGTATGCCAATAAGAGAGCACTTGTCATTGTGATTACTTAGATTTACTCACATCATGTAGCCTGTGACATAATTTTCATTCATAATGCAGAATTATACAAAGAAATATACAAAGACAACCCTGCAATCTCTTCCTCGTAGTAATACTGTTTTATGTTATCTTTAAGGCTTGATGGATCAAAACAAAATCATTTTGACAATGGCATTGTAGTATCAAGTCGGATGTGTTAATGTTCCGTAAAGTTACAAGGACGATGTGCTAATGTCATAACATATCTGCAAGGTTAAAGCATATACACTATATTATGTTTCAGGCATCTGTTGTGTTACGTGAAACCTATTTACAACCTTTTTTGGTTTTATTACATAGTTTACGACGTTATGGATGGATAAATGGATAGTTAGCAAGCAAAAGGTTAGGATTTGTGGAGCCTGTAGATCAATTGGGTCTGATCATAAGACTCCAGTGAGCCCAGGTGATAAGAGCCGACTGGCGTTAGTGTGCACGCTAGGACAGATTCCAGTAGGGAGCAAGTGTCTGTTTGCATGTGCATTGTGAACGCTGTTCAGCAATAACCTGCTGTGTTTTGCTAGTGACATAGTTCCCAAATTGTAAGCCCTCTCTGTATGCTCAGGTTAGAAAATGTGTTTGTAGTTCCAGTTGGCAGACTTGACAATGTATGTGTATGCAGTGTGGACTGACGTGTGTACTAAGAGGATTGCGTCAGCCTCTGCTCTCTGATTCTTGGCATACGGCCTGTCTGATCTCAGAGAGAGGTGCTGACAGTGGTCAAATGGCCCAGTGTACACACATCCCTCTGAGACTCAAGCACTCTCTATGAAAATCACACTACGTCTTCCTCATTCCAAACTAACGCTGTTTGTTTGCTGCTAATTATGTTTTCCCCTCCACCCTCCCCTCTGCAGCATGACATGTTGGGCTAATCTGAGTCATCTTTATTAGGCCCTGAGATATTCCCTGTTGAAGCAAACAACATAGTCAGTAATAAACATATGTTGTGTTTAGAATGCAATACTGAAGTCCCTATGAGGCATTTTAACTACAAAAAGTCTATTTTTTAAATTGCTACAACTTTCAATTAATTTAGGGGATTTCTGACTAGAATCTGTGGATTCCAGAAGTCTACAAAGTGTGGTTAGTCAACAGTGAGTAACATTTTAGTATAGGGATCAATATTCACTTTTAACTACAGTACTTGTTTATTTGCGTGCCTATTAGTACCGAATACTATAGAATACACAATATCGTCACTCGTATAGTTTTGAATGGGGGAAAAAGCAATGCTTACTATGGAGAATTTGATGTTTTCCCATATAAAGAGATAGGAGCTCCACTCGGATGCCATAGAGGCGTTTCAAAGATGGCCGCAGAGTGACACGACTTGTCTTAAAGAGACTTTATTAAGTCTTATAAAACACATATTCTGCATGGCCATATTCTACATCCTTAAATAATTAATAATGAGCAGCAAGTTAGGAGTTTGAGGTTAGTTAATGGTTTGTTAATAGCAAGAATTAGTCCTTAAAATAAAGTTTTCCCAATAGATAGATAGATGGATGTTGCTCCAAGGCATCAAGCAAGGCATCAAGCCGTCTTTGTTATTCACAGCATGTCACGGTTGCTTCATAGTCAACAGTGAATTTCCTCTTCATCATTGTATAAATCATGTCATAAAACATATTATCTTGGGTAGAGTCCTTCACTGACTTTGCATCAAAATCCCTTTTTCTTTCTCCCCGTTGTCTCAGGCAAACAGAAAACAATTGACACCTGCATTCAATATCACAAAGTTGCTCTCCATGGCAACAGCTGCCTTTTATCTAGTGCTCAAGAATCCCATCCATCTTCATAATTTAACCACGTTTGAATGGTTTAGGTAGCATTATCTTGTTAGTGGGGAAATGCTGGCTTGCTTAAACGTACTGGATGATCATACGCTATAATTCAACACTGTAATAACAAAGATTACACAGTGCTCTTTCATAAGCTAACACCGAGGCGAGCTGATAGGAAGATTGGCACTTTTGTAGCTTGCATCTATTAGATAGCCTCTAGATGCTGTTATTGCAAAGCGATCCCCTCAGAGTGATAGGGTCGATGGAGATGCTCATGATCCATGTTAGCGGGTTAGGCTTTATCTAAGGCAAATTGAAGTGACTGTACCCGGCATGCCATTCTTGCAAGTTTACACTAGAGAAGATAAAGAGAGACAGAGTGGAAAGCCCAGCTGAGACCTGAGGTCTGAAAAGACATTGTGTCTGCTCACACACGGATATATCCGGACAAAGGGCGACTCCATCCAGAACACTAGATTGGGCACAGTGCAGTACATTATGCCATTCAGCAGCAAACAGAGACTCACTGCCTCCATTCAGCGCGACAAACCTCTTGCCATTCTCGCCTCCACCACTTTCGAAGCAACAAAGGAGCCACGGAAAACCATCACACGCCAATCTTCATAAACCGTTCTGCTCAATTGCGGTTTATTTCGAATGAATAGAAAAGCAATGAATGTTTATGGTTTATTATAAGTAACTGTATATTGTTTTATGGTGCGTCTAGAGTGCTTTTATTAGATACTTGTTAAAAACGCACAAAGTCAGCGTTGTGTTTTTCTTTGCGTTCGCTTGATTGGCACTTTGATAACTCGCATCATTAATTTCGTTATTGGAAGCCAGATGAGTTCGAAGTTGTGTCACGGGTCCTGAAGGACCATGCACCCGCCGTTCGCACTTCGCCACTGGCTGTCATCGTAAAATAAACACGCAGGCACTTCTGCAACTGTGCGCGGCCTGAAGCTAGATAGATTTGTAAGGCAGAAGACAAACACGGCATGCTGGGATATTGGTGGCAGGGAAACCAGTGCCCAAATGCTAATTGGAAACTCACCCTGAGCCGGCGGAGTGGTGATTAATGATGATTGTTTCTGTATTCAGCGTACTTTCCTGATTGAGCCCAAGCTTCACATGAGTAACTCTGCGCATTGGAGAAAAGGAGCCAGGCTGCCAGATCTGCCTATAAGTCATCAGCCACCCGCTGCTTTGCATCTGCAGAGTGAGCGTGCATGTATATTTATATATATCTATCTCCTGCTGGAGGCTTGGGCCTGTTCCTTGCCCTAAGGGAGATGGAGGAGCCAGAGTTTGGAAGGGCTGGCCGATTAGCCTTCTCCGCAGCACGCTCTTGCTCACAGTCTGTCACCTTCCATTTTAAAACCTAGTGCAGAGAGCACAAGGGCAGGCAGAGGTGGCACAGGAAACGGATTAAGAGGCTCTCACCTTCCGACTCTGGCTCTGGCAGACTGGTGGGATTCATTTTCACTTTCATTTCTAGCCTTCAACATCCCCACCTCCCCCCACCCCTGCTCTTCTGTCACTCCCATCCTGCCCGCAGGCCTTTAACCCACCGCCGACTTCCTGCCCAAACATCATGTCTCGACCTCAGAACACGGATCACTTAACTCAAATGGGTACTAAAGGCCGTGTAAAACTGGTACAAGAGACCTTGCTGCACGTGAATAATAAAGCGAGTTCCAGTCGGGCCTCTATGATCAGAGCTAAAATGGCGCATCCTTGCAGATTGGGCTTCGTGTGTCTATTGAGTGCGCGCATTCAATTTTCCTATGGGTTTATTTGAACTTGCAATGACAATAAAGCACAAAGGAGCAGCATAGAAAGAGGTTTCTGAGAAATAGAAAGAGAGATGGTGTACACAAACACGTGTGAGCACTGAAGATGAGCACAATGTGGCCAGACGTTTTCTATAGCTATTTATATTCAAGCAAATGCACCAATAAAACAAGCATGTGCAGGGAATAACACTGTGATTTAGAGGCATGCTTTGTGCTTCATTCTTCAGTCTCAGTGGGATTTTTTGCTACCTCTGAGCAGATTTAGGGAGGCCCTGACTGTGCTTTACATAGATTGCCTCATTCCCCCATTGCCAGAAAAATGTTCCTAAAACCTGTTCTTGTACTGATTTTCTAGGCAAGGGTCACCCCAAAGAGAGTATCCAAAAATAAGCTTTGGGTGCCGTTACATCATATGAGCCCTTCAATCTGTCTGAAAGCAGAGATGGTTCTAGACATCTAACTTCTTGGTACACCCACTATTCATGCTCAAGTTAGTTACTTGCGTTCCCTCTCTGGACTTGTATCATCATTCAGCATCAGTAATATTACTAAAAACGACCATTACTATAATGACTCACTTAAAGACAATCGATTATGTGGGTGATAAAGTTACCAAGTAGCTTTCTCTCAAACTCTAGCAGTTAAAGAAATTTTGTATTTTGTAACTGCGTGATTGGCTGAGTCATCTGATGAAGCAAAAATAGAGTGTTGTTTTGTTATGGAGAAGTGTGAGCGAGATGCGTTAAGAGCACTGCTGCAGAAATCCACCCCTTTATGGAGTCTTTATGTCATCCACACAAACTGCAAAACCTAACACTCAAACATATTTTTTTTTTTTTTCAGTAAAAAAAACAGCTGAATGTTTTAAGTTGTCGATAACAATGGAAAATCAATGAGCTGTTGTTTTTAAATTATTTTATTCTGTTGACAGGCCCAGTATTTAATTATAAATTAAACTAACTATACAATATACATTGTAAAGATGCCTCAAAATATTATCTATCTATCCACCAATTGTGATAAAAAGACATTATACTAATAGAAACTTTAAAATATATAAATATATAGCCAATAATTTTTTATTGCATTCTTATTTTCAGGATTTTTTGCTTCTCGTATTTACTTCTGCAATTTCTCTCATTAGTTTTGGTAGAAGTGTTCTGCTTTGCTATGTTTTTTCGAAGGTAAAGTGCAAGGGTTGCTGGGAAGGCTGTTTGTTCTTTTATTAAAGAGATCGTAGATGGGTGATTATGGGTTTTTACGCTAATGTGTCCAGGTGGTTCTAGAGTAGCTGACTCTGATAAAAGCCTGTTTCTCATTAACACACTGACAGACTATCTAACTGTGCAATCACATTCTCCGCAGTTTATTAAAGTGGTTAGGAAGTCACTCGTGCCCCGCGGTGACTGGTTGTAATTTTTCACCCAAAGGTCTGGCGAGAGATTCAGCGAATGGGAGCAGTTCTTCCTTTCTCTCCTCTTATCTCTTTCTCTCACCCAGTCTTTGATTCCTCTCTTATCTCCCCCTATTTCTGTCTTTCGTCTTCCTCACTCTCCCTCTTTTTCCTGTCCTCTGACTCACCCATCTTCAGTCTTCTCCACACACAATGAAATTTAATCTTGTTTTTTTCCCTTCCTTTTTGGATTATTTTTCCTTGGAAATCCGAAATAGCAACCCTTGCAGTAAGTGCAGTTTCTCGCTCTGATACAACAGCAGGCCTGATCTGATTGGCTGAGATAGCTTGTGGTTGCAGTCTGGAAGCACTTGGCTTGATTGGCGCTTAGCCAGAGGCTATAATCACAGTTTACTGCGATGTTACAAAACACACTCATATCTTGCCCCTGAATACCAGTTGACATACAAAATACATACCAACAACAGCATCAGATCAACAACACAGAAGAACCTTGACTAGATACATTGTGATTGAATGCTTGTCATGATCATCTACATCTTTTTTTTTTGGACTAAAATCTGGTAGGCGCATCAAAAATATTTGACGGCTCTATGTGATTATTTATCACTGGAACTGCTAATGTCAAATGTCATGAAAAAAGTGCATAAGTTGTCACTAGATAAAGTGAGTCACACTGTGGCGTATGGGGATGATGGTTGAGACACACTACTGACTTTTCTTTGCCTGGGTAGAAATTATTTTCACCTCCTGCTGAGTCCAAGACAGCATTCAAAGAATGGCAGCTCTCGGCTCGGATAAAAATGTTATATACGCACATATGCGCAAAATGTTTCTCCTCCCCTTCACCCTCAAATCCAACATGAAACCACACATACTATTTGACAGCTATAAAACACTTATTTTCCTTACCCAGAGAGGGAGATAACACTTCCTGCCAGTGATATAATTATAGTTGGGATTATTTCAAGTGGATGATACTACTGTAGGTCACAGAAATGTTGTGAAAAGAAATATGTTTTGGTGTGCGTTGCAGATTAAAAATCTGCATATGATTACACTTGAAATAATAGACCAAAAAAAAAATTGGCTAACTGTGGTTCCAATTAATCAATGGTAGGTGAGTTAATTTCGAATAAGTTTTCATAAGGTCTGCTGAGGCGCAGTGTTTCCCTGATGGGCAGAGAGCACATATGATGTGCAGAAAGTGAAAAAAATTGTTGCTATTTGTCAAAAAAGGAGACAATATTTCAGTATGGTAAAACCGTGAAGGAAGACAGGTTTGAGTACAATTTTCATTTTTGTTAAATTTTGTTTAATTTTATAGTAAGGTACCAGGGTTCTATGTATAATTTACATCATTTTGAAAAACTTAAATATTTTCAAATGAATCCATATCGAATCAAATTTGAATGAAATCTGGTGTAGTACCCAGTCCTCTTGTATTAAATATAAGGAAGCAGTTTATCACATTTTATAGTAAAACATTTTTTCTTCTCATTTCAGTTGTCCACACCGTTCCCTGTTTTGTAACGCCCAAAGTATACTTTGGCGATTCACATTCTGCAATGATCAGTGCACTGTCCTCATGACACGTTTTTCGCACACATTGCAAACTGTCCACATACAACAGAGCATGCGCAAGGTGAATGTTGAAACAGAACAAGTAAAGTGGGCAGTACGGCGCATGTGTTGCAGTTGATTAAAATTTAAAAGCTGTGCGGATGAACCTGTACACAGAAAGTGAAGCATACAGTACCTAGGTCAAACAAGAACTGGAAAAACACTGAGACTCCAAGGCTGCTTATGTTCATTCAAGGTGAACTAGATTAAAAGTTAACAATAGAAATTATCTTTATAAATGATTGTAGAAAATACTGTTTATAGCTGTAGGCAGAGCAAATTACAGAATGAACTATGGGTCAAAATGGTGTTATTGCAAAATAACTATGAAATCTACTGAAAAGCCAATAGAAAATTATTTAGTCAAGTCAGACTTTACAGTCAGAATCTTCAAGCTAGATTCAATATTTAAACTGGAATCAGTCTATTTGTGAAATCCCATAAATTTGTTTGATTCATATACAGTAGCAATATGAGAGAACTATGTGACTTCAAGTATGACTCAGCAGTGGAACGGCAGCAGGTTGTTTTCTCTGCTGTGCGCTGCAAGAGGAATTTACGAGTTGGTGAAAAGATGAGTACATACTGTATTGTCCTGAAAATCCAGTGAGGATTTGGTGTGTTCTCATACAAAGCCTCAAATCTGCACCTTTGGGATGCAAAGTAATCCAGTGTAGTAAGCAGTGTTATTCTGTGGCTCAAGGCAGTGTGTTCCTGCTGATCTGGGACCTGTCCATAGCGCTGCTTCAGTTGGCTCTTGCAGTAGTCTCTGTGCCTGAACTTTGACAGTCTTTGATTCTGCAAACTCTAGTGACGACTCTGGTCAGCCTGCACACGCCAGATATTGTCTCACGAGTGCGTTGGTCATGAACCTGTCTGCTCTGGCCCCTAAAGGTGTGGTTGACTGGGAACATGTTACAGCTGCCTGATCCGTTATGGTTCAGAGTTGGAGCGCTGTGACTGGAGGCATGTCTGTGTCAGTGTGGTTGTCACTTCATTCCTGTTCTCACGTCATTGGTGCCTGTCTGTAGCCAAAGCACAGTCCAAAAGCCTTCTAAAAAAAACATAAACACATCAGGCTATCTGTCTGCCTGTCTATCTTTCTGTCTATCTATCAGTATGTATATAATCTGTGTCTCTTCCTATTTTTCTGTTGTCTTTAGTGTTACTCTGTCCATCAGTCAATATGTCCATTTCATTCTGTCATTGTTTTGTTCATCTATCCATCTATCTGTCAGCCGATCTTTTTGTCATTCCTTCTATTATCAGAATGTTTTTCTAGGTTTGTATTAGGTGACCTTAACCACTATGTACTTACATTTAAAAATTATTTTGGTACACTAAACTTATTTTGTACATACATGTTTTTACATAAGTAAGTACATATACTTATGTATTTAAAAATACCTATATGCAATTGCACTGTTGACCCATCCCTTACACCTACAACCTGTCCCTATTCTTACCGTTATCCCACCTCAATAGCAAGTGTTTTGCAATAGAATATTTTTTGATGTAAGTACATAGTAGTTAAGGCCACCTAATATAAAGTGTGACCGCTATTCATTATGTTATCTGTTTTGTTTTGTTCTAAGTATCTGTTGTTCTTTTATCTATCATTGCCCTATTATATTGTCTGCCAAACCTTCTAACCATCTGTATCATTCTGTATATTTGATATTCTCTCTGCATCCATCCATCCATTCGTATTTGAGTACTATTTGAATACAATAGGAAAAACTGGAAAATCGTCTGAAATAGGTGGGAGTTTGCAACAAATGACAGCATTTGAAATTAAAATCCAAAAGAGTGCTTGGAGGGGGATGTAGTTAAAGCCTGTCATAGCACATTTACTTAAGTGTGCATAATTGTGCCTCTTGCTTAGCGTTTGTAAATATTGAGATAATAGTCTTAATAGACTTAATAGTCAATTGCTTTCATTAAAGGGTTACTCCAACTCAAAATTAAAATTTTGTCATTAATCACTTACTCCCATGTAGAATCGTTGAATAAAGTCATTATTTTTTGTTTGCATACGAATGTATGCTCCTCACTTCATAACATTATAATTGAACCACTGATGGCAGATGGAGCATTCAGACATTGTCTTTCATACTTTCAGACCTTGACAGTGTATTTGACTTACAAGCCTCCCAGTTTTCATACACAATATCTTAAATTGTGTTCTTAGGACGAGCAAAGCTGTTGTCGGATTGGAAAGACATGGGGGTAAAGTGATCAATGATATAATTTTTTTTTCTTTTGGGGTGGAGTATCCCTTTAAGTAATATCACTGTTTTTAGACGCAACATTACAGACATCAAAATGAATTAGATCTGAGTACACATTTTGCCAATGATAAGTGGCATATGTGCTTTGCCGCTTTTGAAAAACAACAGCCAACACTGGTGCCGAATCTCTTTGACTGTCAGTGTTAGTCAGCACTGAGGTGTGTGCTTGTGAAGGCCTAATGCTTGTTTTTGTCCTCTTTTTTTGTTGTTGTTTTTGAGCCGGGTCACAAAACTGTCATGACGTGATTTACCAAAGTAGAACATCTGCTGGATCAACATCCTTTTTTGGTCATAGAAGGCCCTTCTATAACCTTCCCCTAAAATCAGATAGAAATAGTTTGATGACATCGTTGTTCAGATCTCCAAATTTAACCATAAACCCCTAAAAATCTGACTAGAACATGTTGACTTTGTAAAGTCCGGTTTTGTAATGTCTGTTTGGTGGTTTATTAATCTACCAGAGTAATGTATAATAATTCATTATTTATTTAGCAAATATTGATTCAGATAATGTATAATTAAAAGGTCCTAGTTGATAGTAACAATGTTCCAGGACTATCAATGATGTCAAACCATCCTGTTTGGGTGAATCACAGAAAAAAAGTTATCCTGTCTCCTTTGGGCCAGAAGAGGCTGAGTGATGGTAACACAAGCAACATACACACACATACACGTCATATGACATGAACGACCAGCCTATCATTGTGTCTACCATTTGTCATCGACCTGCCAGACTGATGATTTACTGAAAATGATGGATAGGGTTTAGACAAAGGTGAGTTCCTCAAATATTTAAGCTAAGAGACTGTGCCAGTGTTTTTTGTGTGAAAGTGTGAAGAGGCACTTAGTGAACACAAGAAATAGAGGATAAAAAGAAACGATGCAAAGAGGAAGATGAAAGATTGAGAGGCACCCATTTCTTATTGTCTGGAGGTGGAAGTAAAAATTTGTACAGAAATAACAATAGTTACAGTGGTTAACCAAATTCCCTGTGGATGTAATTAAACATGTACTATGTTCCTTCCCCCATATGCCCCTAAAGGTTAGAGCAATCATAACTGTGATGATGATGATGATAAGGAAGATATAAATTGCCTCCAGCTCTGCATTGTTTGCGTTTAGAGATTCCTCGCTGTCGGCTGCATAATGATGACTGCAACGTGTAATAGCCAATCAGTGGCAATAAATGAATGTAATGTGTAGCAGAAAGCGCATATGATTATGTACAAATGCACAGACATGCGTTTTTGCTTCTTTAGAGCTGTGATTACATGATTGCCTGCGCGTTTATACGCGTACGCTCTGCTCACGTTTACAGCTGCCGTTAAGTTGCATCTCCCCCGCGAGTGCTATTACATAGAAAGCCCTCATGTACATTAGCCGTCCCTGCTGAAGGTTCAATGGGGACGGCTTCTCATAACTATCCACCGTCAGAGCAAACATGGTTGCCAAACAAACACATTTGTGCTTTGTCCCTATAGAGGCGCATTCCTGTTTTTCCCCTGTCTGCCTGTCGGGCGTTTCATTCATTCGTCCTCTTGGGCCCAGGAGCCTCGTGACAGAAGTTAGACTGACGAAGAGCTTCATTTACTGCCAGCGAATGAGAGGAGAGGCTCCTTCACGCCTCATTGGATCTGTTTTCACTCGCTAATTTCCTGCCTCTGTTGGCTGTCCCATACACGTCTGGGCCGTTCCGTGTCCCCTGACGCCTGTCACTCTTTCGCTCTGCATTCTTAAGTAATGCCATCCTCTTGCATAGGTGCCCGTGTACGCTTCAGAGCACACTGTTCCCATTACAGACAATCACAGCTCGTCCACATCCCATCTCCACATATTGCAATTTGAGTCTGCCTGCATGGGTTGTGATCTTGCCCTGGTCCAGTGAGGAAGTCTGCAACAACTCAGAAATAAAATTTGTATTTGATAATGAAAATACTCATCAACTATTTGCATTTATGATGTTTTTTTTTGTTTTTTTTTTGCGCTGTGTAATATTTAGTATTTTAATAATTTAGTATTCATACACTATCCTTGTATTTATTAAAGTAATAGTTAACTAAAAAATTATCAGTAAATGATCTTAAACTTAAATTATCCTAAGATATCCCATCATAGATGTATATGGCTTTTATTGTTTCAGAAGAGCACAATCAGAGTTATAATAAAACATATCCTTGCTTCACAGCTTCATAATGGTAGTAAATGGGGCCCAATGTCCTGTTACACATTTGTACTTACACACACCATTCTGAGGGTTGCTACATGTGTGTAGTTACAGCAATTTTACAGCTGTAGATACTACAGTATGTAGCAATGTGTACTTACACTGTGGTTACATACTAGATACAGTACATCTAGTTACTATGTAAGTACACAGGTATTAGGGACACTTAATATAAAGTTAGACCCTATGTTGTAATGTTTATTTTTGTAGCAATTTTAGTTCTTAATCTAGTTTTAATGTTACTATGTGTTACAGAGGACTTGGGTTATCTAGAGACTTGGGATAGAGTTTTTACCCCATAAAGAGACCAGTAAGCTCATTAAAGACCAGAAGTGAAATCTAAAGTTCAGTGAAGTTGACAGAGAGTTTACTGAAGATAGTTCTCCACAATTCCTTAGGCTGTACAAAATAAGTAAGAGTAATGTTATATATAAATAACATTTGTATATATATTTTTTAAATTATATAACATAAGGCCTATGTTTATTACTACCATAAAAGATTGGTATCAATACATTTAAAAAAATAAATAATAAAAAAAGAAGAAGAATACTTTTATTTAACAAGGATGCATTTGAATATGTATAAAAATAAATGCAGTTCTTTTGAATTCAGTAATGCTGAACATTCAGCCTTGCCCTCACTGCAGTAAACTACATTTTAAAGTACGTGAAAACAACACATTTCACAATATTAGTGTTGCAGAATTTGCTAAATCTTCTAATGGCTTACTGACAATGACTTTTATATATATAT
>JAUMHR010000062.1:11023998-11037791 GCA_032361145.1 Enteromius fasciolatus | reverse complement strand
GACACAAAACACAGAGTACATAGAAAGCTGGATTATCACACATAGTCTCTAGTTGATAACTCCAGCTGGGCGTGACAGTAGTATGTGAATAAATATGCAATTAAATATATTTTTATAATGATTTACATCTCATTTAACATGAATGAGCAAAATAAATACAGTATCATTCAATGCAGAGTACAAGTTTATAAATGGTTAAAAAAAAATAAAAAATAAACATTTAAATATTTCAAAACAGGAAATGCGCACTCTTAAATCTTCTTAGACTACACTCAATGCAGTCAATGCCTGTAATCTCTGAAATATCCAAATGTCGGCCAACTAATCAGCTTGGCCTGCTCTGCTGTATCAGTCAGTACTTTCTGCCAGGTTTATATTTTGTTAAAGCAACTCTGTGTTTTTGTATAAGTACAGTTCAAATGTGAATAAACAGATAGGGTTGATGTTGGCTGAAAACATGTAAGATGGGCTTCGCAGTTCTGAGTACATAATTTGCTCTCTCACTGAAATGATTGCCGCATAAAGGTGAAGTGTGTAATTTGTGCAGCACTAGTGGCACCAAAACAGAATTGCAATTGAACATAACAACATAGGCTCAATCGGTTGTGAGATTTTAGGCTGGGACTTCCCAAATGAAAAATGGAAGATTTTGGAAATCTTTTTTTTTTTTTTTTCGTGGCTTGAAAACAATCCTTGTGTTTTCAGTTTGGATTGTTGCTGCAGGAAGCTGAGGAATGAAATACGTCACCTTTAAATTAGTGTAAAGACAGATTGTTTCATCAAATTTGTACCTACTCTCTACCTCTCTACCTAATCAAAAATGAAGAGAAGATAATTGCATCTGCCCACTGTGAAAAGAAGCATTTTACAAACGTGATGCATATCTGATGAAGTATGTTATTAATGTGTGTTTGTGTTTCAGGGAATGTTTGTAGCAGCACATCTGTGTGCATTTAAGCAGAGGAATCGTGTGTGTGTGTGTGTGTTTGCAGAAGTGCATATGCACACAGGCTGTACTCCCCCACTTTCAGCTGGGCTCCTGCTCGTAAATCACAGGGCTGTTGGTTAATGAAAATCTCAGGCAGGAGGGAAGAGGAGCAATACTAAGAGAGAAAGTGAGCACAGCAACAAGGGCCTTTCCTTTTTTTTTTTCTCCTCGCATAGGCTGTGCTGCTCTCCTCCTATATTTTCTCTTCTCCTCTTGTCTTCTTCCCTCTCATCTATTTTAATCTCGACTCCTCCTGTATCACGTAATCTCCTCCCGTTGCACCTCCTCTCCTCTTATTCCTCTTCTTTTTACTTCTGTTTTCTCCTACTGTCTAATCTTCTCCCCTCCCAATTCCTTGTTTCCTCCTTTTTCTTTCTTATTCCTGACCTTTTCACTTGTTTTCTCACCTCTTGTCTCTTTCCTTCTTCTCCCCTCACTTAGTCTTTGTAGTCTTAGTCACGTAGACTTCTTCTCTGCTTTTCTCTATTATTTTCTTATCTCTTCTCTCAAACCCTGTCTTTTGTTCTCACATTTGTCTCCTTTCCTTCCCTATCTTCTTGACTTATATTATCCCCTCTTCTTCTGTCTCCTTTCCTCCCTCCCTTTTCTTGTCTCCTCTCCATTTCCTTTTTTCCCCTCCTTGCCTCTCATTTTTTGTCCTGTTTCTTCTCTCCTCTCACCCCAGCTGTCTGTTCTTGTAGCATTCACCTCTTTTCTCCTCTCATCTCATTGTTTCTTCCCGTCTCCTCTCATCTAGTTTTCTCTCCTCATGCCTTTTGTCTTGTCTCCTCATCCTCCTCAACTCCTTTCCTGCATGCTCCTCCTGTCTCCTCTTGAATTGTCTTTTACCTACTTGCCATCACCTCTATTCCCTTTCACCTCCTCCTAGTCTCTCCTGCCAAATCTTCTAACCTGCTCTCCTCTTCTACACATTTATTTCTTCTCCTCATGTCTTATTTGTCTCGTCTTCATCTGTAATCTCATCCCTCCATCCTCTGTTCTTTTTTTCTATTTACTCTTACTTTGTCGAATCCTCTTTCACCTCCTCTTAGTCTCCCCTCCCAACTCCTCTAATTAAGTCTCCTCTCCTCTTCTCCTACTTCTCCTCATGCCTCATTCGTTTTCATATGTCCTCTTGTCCCTCCATCCTCTGTTCTCTTCTTATCTCTCATTTTTTTCCTCTCATCTCTTCTAATCTCTCTCTTCACTCTTCTTTCTTCTCCTCATGTCCCATTTATTCTATTTTTTTCTCTCCTGTCATCTTGTCTCACCTCCCTTTACCTACTCCTAGTCTCTTCTCCAAATTCTTCTAATCTAGTCTCTTCCCCTCTTCACTTTTCTTTCCTCTCCTGATGTCTCATTTGTTCTCATCTGTCCTCTCATCCATCCATCCTCTGTTCACTTTTTATATCTCCTTTTCCCTCTCTTCTTACCTTGTCTCATCCCGTTAACCTCCTCCTTGTCTCCCCTTTGACCTCTTCTCATCTAGTTTCTTCTCTTCCTCCTGCTTTTCTCTCCTCTCATCCACCTTGTTCTCTGTTCTCCTCATGGCTTCTCTCCTTTCCTTTCTTATTGACCTTCCTTTCACCTTCTCATCTACTCTCCCATTATCTCCTCCCTTCTCATTTTCTCTCCCTCTTGTTTCCCCTGTTGTTTTCCCTCTTTCCCTCTTTTCTTTCATCTCCTCTCATCACTCCCCCCCCTCCCTCCCTCTTCTCTGCACTGGCTGGCAGCAGTCCATCTTTCGTTCTCTGTGGTTGGATGAATGTCACAGGTCTGCATACTAAACAGGCAGGGAGCCTGGCACTTGGCAGGGCACAGAGGTTAAACAGGATCACACACATTCAGACTCACTTCAGTCACTCAAATGCACCAGCACCCAGGGGTCCCATGATAGACACTCCAAGGAGGCAAAGAGCGTGACCCCTCACTTGTTTAGAGTGTGTCAGGATGATTGGATCAGTTCAGCTCGTGCAGGAAACGGGTGGAGGGTGTGCTGAGTTTCAGCCTTGTAATCCTCTTTTCTGGAATCCAGAGAGCTGGCACCTCTTATGTTTGTTTGGGCGAATTCAAGTGAACCACAGTTCGGATAAGAGTACTAACATGGAGATTAGGTTTCGGACAGATCTTAACACAATCCTCATCTAGAAATCAGCGGCCTACTGCAAAAAGTACCCAGCAGATGGCATGATATGTAATGTTATGGCTTAAATTATCTTCCTTTTTCATGCTTTCTTCTGCAAATACTGATGCAAGTGTGATTAATTTGATTATTTAACATTAATATTATCACCTCACCCACATGAATGGCCTTTGCAATGGTTCTAATGTTCGCAAACTAACAAACAGCAAGCACTGGCCACAGTGCAGAAAAAGGTCAGTGTGGTCAGTCTTGCATCAGGACTGTTGGTTTATGTGTCAGTGGGTCCTAATGCATGCCCCGTGGATGCCCATCTTTGAGCCATATGCTGGGAGCAGAGCCAAGGGAAAGGGAGGAAAGAGACAGGAAGAGAGAGACTTTGAGACTGGCGTGCACACACTCCGTTCCCCATCCTGCTTTCGTGCATACTAAAACCAGGCCACCTGCTAGCAGTACATCACACCCTGGTTGCTTCATCTCTCACACACATACACTGCTGAGGCTATACACAACCTCACTGCCCACTGCTGAATCACAGAGGGTACTGGAGGAATCACTCGTCTGATTTGTCCGGCGCTCTGAGAGAAAATGGAAAGCGACAGATACAGGTTGAAAGAATAAATAACCATAGCGCACCTATTCTTGTAACTCGCTTCTATCTTTCCACTCCAGTATCTCTCATCATAGCTTTTTTTTCCCCCCCATAGACAGGTAGAGTGCCGCCTTTGTGCTAGTTTCCCGCTGAAGAACTGACTTCCAGTGACAGCAAACAGGAGAGGGTTTGAGGTTTCCTAATTCAGACAGACCTTTCAGTTTCATTTTTCCTGATTTTTAGACATACAGTACTGCTTTACTGAAGCTCGAGATCTAGGTCATGCTGTTTGCTGAACGTTACTCATCTTAAACCTGATTTTCTAAATTCAAAAGGATATGTGTTTTGTTTAGCTTAATGTGATTTAGCCAAGTAGGGCATGCTCCTGAATCACTCTTGTTGGTAGTTGAATCAACCAATCAAATTCTACCGAAGGGGGTGATATTTAGGGCTAGGTTTAAGGTAAGAATTAAGGATATGATTGATTCAGTGGAGTATTTTTCCAGGGCCAACAAAGGATCAACATGCTGTGCATTTAATCTAAATGCTCTGGTTGGGGAAAAAGCATAGGAAACCACTTGTTTCTGTCAAAGGATGAATTTGAATCCATAATTAGGCATTTCTTCAACTACAGGCACTTTTGTGTCCAAGGGATTGATATTTTTTTTATTTAAAGTTATTGTAAAATCATAAGAATAGCCTTTAGCTATAGTAAAATCACTGTACCACACATTCTCCAGTGGCGTATTGCTTTAATTAAGATATTTTAAATTAGTATGAAATAATCAGAAACCATTTCGAACAGAATTGTGTTAATATGATTTTTATGAATTCTTAATTTGCTGCATATTAATATTTAGTAAGATGGGTAGGATTAGGGATGTAGAATAAGGCATTAATATGGGCTTAATTACTACTAATAAATGGCTAATATTCTAGTAATATGCATGATAATAAGCAACTAGTTAAGATACCCTAAAATAAATTGTTACTGAAAATATCAGTTTATTACATTTTATTTACACTACACTTTATCAGATTATTCCTATCAAGCTGAAGTTGTGGAAAAATATTATTTAGAAATGTTCTAAACTATTTTCACGTATAAACAGTGCTTTATTTCTCCAAATGTGTTTTCCAATGAAGAAACAAATGAATCTGTTGTTTTGGATGACCTGAGGGTAAATTAATTTTACGCAAATTTTCATGTTGAGTGTTATTAAGCTATTCCTCTAATATTGTGTATTTAAGATGTGCTAGCAAAACAAACGAGTTGGCCATTCAATTTCAATGTTTTTTTTTCATCACAGGATTCTATGAAACACAATACACACAGAATATTTACAATTTAACATTTGAAAAGGAGAAAGTAGAGCAAGTGCAGCAAATCAAACAGCTGCATACACAGTTGTCAGTTTTGCTTTTGTTCATTGACATTTATTTGTGCAGGCCATCCAGACCACTCATTCCCTGCACTTCCTCGTCTCTCTTTCACTCTCTTGTATCTCAGTCCCCTCCCATTTATGCTGGCTCTGCACATCCTCCTGTCTCAACTTGAGGATAAATATTTCATTGGGTGTTAAATATAGCTGTGCTCACAGCGTAGCTGACGGAGCTACACTTCCTCTCCAGGACAGGAGTTAAGGGGAAAGAGGGGGGGCGTATAAGACAGGAGAGGTGAGAGGACACCCAGCTCAAAGGAGACTCCCCTCCATCCTGGATCAGCCTAGCAGCTGTTCTCTTATCGCCAAGGTTACTCTGGTCAAACACCCCGGTGAAGTCTGTGAAACATGTGCTGCAGCATGTTAGGAGCTCTACCCAAGATGCATGTGAAAAGCAGCAGATCGGCTTTGATAAGGCTTCAGTACGCTAGCTGGTTAAGCTTATCGGTTACATTCGCAGGAGAAGTCTCTTATCTACTGTGTCTTCAGAGACACGGCTCATTATAACTCCTCCTCTTATGGAGAAACATGAGACCAAGCAGAAACATAAAGTAGTTTCATGTGAGTACGGGAGAACAAGAGACAGAGGGAGATAAGGAGGAGGAGGAAGAAGACGAATAAGAATAGTGAGATATAGGGACTGGGAGAGAAAGAGAGTGTGCGAGCTTAGGCATGCATCCTCGGCGCTGGATAATGAATACATGAATCAGTTTGACGTTTTGAGAGTGTGGGAGGCAGAGCGATTTGAACAGATCAAATGATGAATAACTGGCCAAATCTGCAGTACATCAGGAGACTTGGGAAGGCTAAAGGATCCTGGGTTTGTTGCCTTGTGCAGAAAGACCTCATAAAAAGACAATAGTGTGTAATCTGGATCTCCAGTGTCGAGGATTTTAATGCTCGTGTTCCTGCCGCAGGATATCAGCACATTGCAAGGATAATGTGCTATAAAATATCAATTAACGGCCTTTGTTTGACAAGTACAGAGAATCTTGTATCACTTAGTTTTGATCTGCCCTGTTCATCTGTCTCTCTGCCTGTCTATCTGTCTTAAAAAAAAAAAAAAACACACTCTGCTTATTAATAATAAGGTAGTTGATAAATTTAGGTATTAGGAAGAATTAGATGTTAATAATAGGTATGTTAATAAGCAACTAGTTAATAGTGAGAAATTGGTCTATACTAAATACTAAGGCATAACCAATTACTTTTGATTAATTTCTAATTCCTTGGAAGTGTTTGCTACCTCAGTACAAATTCGGAAAATGAATTAACATTATAAATCCATTATCAAGTCAATTCTGAATGTTTCACAAGCATGCTATCTGCATGGCTGCTTTCTTATTGGCTGAGTTTGATGTTAGCTTGTTGCAAAGCTAATAGTGCAATAAGCACACAAATACAATAACAAATACTAATGAAGTGATCCATTTTAATTACGCTGAACTATTTTTAGTTCAGTGCTTCTCGGAGCATTGCATGAAATATATGTTATTAATAACCATATCTCTTATCATATTCTCTGAGCATCTATGATTTAATTTTACCCTGAGCTTTTCGCTATGTATGCTGGGATTGCTTTCACCATGAAGAACATAACTAAGTAACTTAACTAAGACAAAGTCTAGTAGCTAGAAGGTAGCATAATTAAATTGGCAGCTTTTTTAACAGCCTTCGCATCGAGAGCACCTGATTTAGAGATTTGAGATAAGGTATAGGTGCTCTTTCATTCATTGCTACTTTCTTTATACATGCATCATATTACGAACCACTTTTTGTTTTTGTCACATGATCAACAGGTAATGAAGTTAAAAGCTTTTTAGAGACTAGGTGGAAATCCACCCCCTTGTTTGTTAAAAGCGTACAATCTGCACTAATATGCCTCCACATCATCTATTTTTATATAATCTTCTTCTTTCATTCAGGAAACATAAGAACACTTTTGGTGGCGTTGGGAGATGGCTGTCAGATGTTTCCTGCTTATGAATGAAAGCTGTAATAATTCATACCATTTCAAGTTGTGCAGTTCAAAGTCATTTATGGACTATCATAGCGGAGGTTGTGAGAGCACATAATTTGCCTTTTATATTCTACTAATGCATGTGAGACATTTGGTTTAATTAAGGATGTTTGCTTTTAGCGTGCTAAAACCATTTAGATTAGTTCCCTGTCCAGTACATCATGATTGTGTATTTTGAATATGTTTTTGCCATGGCAGACTCTTGTTTAACTCCTCCGGACCACTAGTGTCGTAATTATCGCTTGAATTTCACCAGGAACACTTTGTTCAGTCATGGCAGTCATTATTTCCAGAGGAAGTGCAAAGACAAGTCTATTCACCTTTCTGGATCGCACCCTTTTCTGAGAGTTGTTCTGTCTGAATTTTTCTTTTTTAGGTAATGAGTAATGGGTCTCGTTTCTGGCATTAATCTGTCTTAAGTTTTCCCTGTCTTCGCCTCGCAGGGGGATTTAATGAGTCAGTCTCCCTTTCCTCTCAGGGGAAGTCATCTGTCTAGACACTTTCAACTCTTCTTAACAGAGCAACAAATTGTCTTCCCTCAGTTTTCTCCTGTTCAATTATGGTTATTTTAGACAGCTGTAATGAACTTTGCAGAATCTTTATATATTTACCCAATGTGGTAGGCATGCTGTGATATATTCTCTATGGTATCTATCAAAAGGGTTTTCACTGAATGGAAAAAAATGCACTTCCATTAGAATAAGTGGGTTTTATGCCATTCAGTCCTGATTTTCTTACTTCCTTAATGTTCAACATCAATCGTCCCTGCTTTAGCAATGTTACTTCAGACCTCTTACACTGAGACTGACCAGCAGATCCATTGTGATGATATTAATGCAAGCGCAGCGCTAAAAATCACTGTTTACTCAGAAACTTCAACTGCCTGATATGTAAAGGTGCTGTGTTGGCGCAGCCATCCATTATAAGAGTTTGTCGCAGTTTTGCTTGCCTCATACATGCTGTCAGCTGGGCTTTCTATATCTAAATGAAAAATGGGCAGGGTACTTGACTTTAAAAAAGAAAAGAAAAAAATGTTCATTTCACGGTGGCTCTATAAACAGATTAAAATGTGCTATATTCATGACCAAAAATGATTTTCGGTAGCATCATGTCTTACAAAAGTAAGCCCCGTAGCACTCTCTAGCTTCGTCCTTTTTGGAAGTAAATCATCTTTTTCATCTTCACTGTAATCCAGGAGGTGAAAGCTTTTAATTTGCTCAGCATAATGAAAATGCTCAAAGGACAGAGTAAAAATGCTCTTTCAACACTAAAGGCATTAGCAGATCTATATACTTAATCCATAACCTCAGTGTGTTTCAGGCGATCATTGGTACTCGTCATTTATCTCAATTTGTTAAAGTAGCCTATTGTGAATTTGTCTGTTTGTAGGTCTTCACACATAAAAACTCTCTTTTCATTTTAAAGCCGCAGTGTAGAATTTGTGCATTTAAATTTTATAAAAGAATTACTGCTTTCAACACACCCCCTGCCTGCTGTTGGGTGGCCCAGACATAAGGTTCTTTCTATAAACTTCACAGTTGAGCCAAAGTTGCCATGTTGGGCTGGTCAAAAAGGATTTTTATAGTCTAAAGTGAAAATGCAATAGAGCAAATATTTTAGCATACAGTATGAAAACCTGCACTCTTCACAATTGCATTAACAATTCTCTTAGTACATGAAGTATTACTTTCATCACATTCAGTTCAGACTGAAAGCTTCAACTCAGCTAAAACATGATTTCTTTTGCTGTAGATTTGGTATCAGCACAGTCCTGCTGTGCAGGAAACACTGGCAGAGTATTTTAGTGCACTTTTCCCTCAGCCAAGAAAGGATAGAGACATTCAGGAGCCATTTATAAAACCGAATGTCATGAAGCCCACTTTTTTTTTTTTTTGTAATCAGTTCTCACTCCGCGATACTAGTTATGAGGTCAGAAAACAGGCTTATTGCAGAAAGTTGCCCCAAGGGCCTGTCATCCTGACCGGTGAAGGACAGGGCACGCTGTTACTGTGTGACAGATGTCTGTGTGTACAGCCATCATGAGCTGTCAGTATACAGAAGCGTTCATTGCTTTCCGTCCCTCTGACAATAAAGGCGTATGCTTTTACACACAAGTCCCCCCACTAACCTCCATTTGTCCATGACAGGTCGCCCCACTGGGTAGGTGTGAGAGGGAAAAGCAAGGTGGAGGCTGTCAAAGGTGACTATGTGAGTAGGTGACTTGTGTCAAGGCCTATACATAGTAAAATGTGTAGAAGAGATAAATCAACTCGTACCGAGTTCATTTAATTCATCTCAGAGTCAGCACATGGCAGAAGCACTCCTATAATTAAACATTATAAAACATTTAGTTCTGTTTTTCAGATTTGATTTATTGACGAATTTGGACAAACAGCATTCCAAGAAAGATGATATAACAGCCTGACAGTTCTGTAAGATACACTGTTACACCGGTAGATGGTGTGGTGTGAGTCACTGAGTCATCCAGTCTAAAATTATGTGTTTTAAAAACACTGACTCATCCTGAAATTAACAGATCAGTTAACAGAATCAATTAATTTTATGCAGTGTTTCTTTCGGAAGGAGTTAGTCACTGAATTATTTACTCAAGAAATATGTTCAAAAAACTGATTTATTCAGAAAGGGTACAAATGACTGTGTTAGAGTGAATCACTGAGTCATTTACTCAACAAATTTTGTTCAAAACACTGATTCATACAGGACTGAAACAAGTTTTTATTTATGATAGAGACAATCAATCATTGGAACTAGCAAAACAAAAATAGACAATGTAACTGGAAATATTATGTCCATCAAGTAAGTTGCTCAAAATTGACGTGAACCAATAGATAATAGCAAAATAACACTCACAGTCAGGCATTTAAAATATCAAACCAGAAGGCAGAATCGTGGAATCCAGTCATTAAAAAGGAATTTGCCAAATTCTGAAGCAATAAATCTAAAGTAGGTCAGTACACTTAAATCAAAATGTGATATAGACTAGTAAATGTGAATATTAAGCTGCAAAAATAATATCCTGCATGGTTTCCTTGTCCACACACATACAGTACTAAATTGCACATGATGCTCGCAGTGATTTCAGCCTCTGCCAACTCAATATGAAATGAACATACAGTATAAGCATCTAGTTATCTAGAACTGCTTGGAGAGTCACTTCATAAGGATTTTACCATTTATTTTGATTAAAACTATTGTCATATAAATATATACAATAATATTTACCAGAACAATTTTTTAGCAAAAAAAGGAAATATACAACACAGTATTTCTGGGACAAAATAATAATAAAAGTGTATTTTAAAAATTATTTTTATTAATTAAAGATGCTTTCGATTATAAATATTTAATGAAACAATTAAAATTGAATCCAGAAAATTAAGAATAAATCTGATTTTATGAAGGAAAAACAAAAACATTTCATATGACCTTACTTTTATTAAATTGACGTTTAATAAGTTTGATGTTTTTAACTGATTAAACATACCTTTTGAAGAATACAATTTAATTTAACCATTAAAACAGAGTCTAGAGAAACAAAATGGATTCCAAAACAATGAAAATGGAAAAAAAATAAAACAGAATTTGCTGGGAGCCCTACATACTTTGTGAAGTGATAAAAAAACAGCGAAGCATTCCAATCCTTTTGAACTGTATATCAGCTATCCTGGGACACCACTGGCAAATCAAATTAGAGGACCAGAACTAAATATTGTATAATCCTTGACCCACAAAAATATGCTTTTAATAACTATTTTTGTTAGTAACGGCCAGATACAGTTTCCTGCATAATTTATACTAATATATCGACATACATTATTCAAAATATGCAAACACCACAGAATTGCCGGGGCTTATATGTGGAGCTTGTGTCCCAGAAGCTCTGTACGCTCAGCGGTCAGACACAGACTCCCTGCCTCACTACACCACTCAGGAGAGAGCAGCAGGGCAGTGGGCAGCGGTGCATGATGGGAAAGCTAAACCCAGGTTCCCAGAAGACCTTCCAGCTCTGTGTGTGTGCAGTGTTTGATGTGCAGTGCAGTAAACAGCACAGAAGAACTCTGCTCATTCTGGTGTCTCCCCAGAGATACGCCAGCGCATAAGCACACTAATGAGCAGGGTGATTACGAGAAGGCTTTCAGGAAAACGTTACAAATGTAAATGTGCATGGCTGTCTCTGCTGTGACAGAAAGCATGTGTGTTTTTACACATGGATATGCATGGCTTGTCCGATACATGGAGGTGATTAATAGTGATGTGCTTTTAATATTTTAAATCCGTTTTCCTTTCATCTCTTCACTTTGGCTGTTTTGGGACTAGAAACTGAGAGAGAGCACCAGGGAAATATAAATTAGAGTTAGAGATCGCTGCAATTTTTAAATTGGTTGATTATTTTCACAGCTAAGTTGCTGAACCACTATATTACATACATTACATAATACAAGACGTAGTGTGCAGAACTAGCTACAGTAGTGGAACAACTGCCTATGATTTGCTTTTGTATTCAAAGCTACTAGAACAATTTTAATCTGCTGTAAGTAGTGGAGCACTTCAAAAACATCTTTACATTTTTCTTCAGAACTCCCAGTCTATTACAAATGTATAATTTCTGTATTAGTGTGTCTGTGTGTGTGTGTGTGTGTGTGTGTAGAGAGAGAGAGAGTGCCAACTCTTCCACTTTGAATGTCCATTTGTCAGAAATGTCAGAAATCATTTGTGTACTGTTATAGTTAGACCTAGGTAAACATTATTTGAGTAATCCTTTTTTACTAAAAGTAATTGTATAATTAAGTAGAACAGTACTCTTGATAGTTTTAATAAAGTGATGTTAATCGTGTATTAAAAACAGTTATGTAATGTTGTGTATGTTGTTGCATTTTCGACGACTCTATAGTGCCAGCTACAGTGTTTACAACTTTTAACCAACAACATATTGGTAAAGAAGACATATGTTTAAACTCGAAGGCATCAAACTTTAGACAGCAGAAACAGATATTGGGTTTCATCTTTTTTATATATAAAGTGACAAGATTCGATTTCTCAGGCTGAGAGAGAGAACACTCCTGAACACCGCGTATGCTGAAAAGTGTCTTCGCTGTTACTGAAGAAATCTGGTCTCCCCGACTACACTGATACATATTTTTTTTCTCTTTTGGCTCGGAACATGTACATTTTCACACTTATTTACAGTTGTGGTATTACTGTACCTTTTATTTTAAGGTTGTCTAGTTAAAATGTTAATCAAATGCGTTAACCTGCCTACTCTTTCTTTCTTTCACATAAAACATTGGAAAGTCTGATTCATTTTAGTGACATGGTTAGTTTCAAACGAACTGTATATACTGTATATACAGCTTTATGCAAAAGTTTGGGCACCTGAAAATGATCCTAATTTCAATTTATAGTCTGCTGGGTTTTCGAAGTAGCAACTTCATTTGGATATACAGTAAGTCATCATAGCTAATGGAAATTATTTCTGGAATAGCATTTATTTAATCAACAGATACAATAGAGGACAGAGGACATTATTCCAAAACAATACTGGCTTGTCCGGGTGAGACTTTTCATAGCTTAAATGACTCTTCTTGTTAGCATGACTATTCATTGTGCAAATTTCACTGGACTGTAGAACGATGGAAAATGATATTGTCAGCAGCTAGATGTTCTTGGAGCTCTTTGGAAGTAGTTTATAGTTTGACCATGACCATCCTAACCATTCTTCGACTTTGCCTTTCAGATATCTTTCTTGGTCTGCCACATCTTTCTTTCACAAAGACTGTTCCGATTATATTTCTAACTGTGGAGACAGAGACCGTAAACTTTCTGACAACCTTTAGTATATTATATGTTCATGAATTATCCTAGATTTAGGTCATTGGAGAGTTCTTTTGAGGTTCCCATGTTGCTACCTTTCTATAGAAATGAAAGAAAAGCACAATTACCAATCAGCTACAGTTGGTACAGAAAGTATTCAGACCCCCTTCAATTTTTCACATTTTTGCAGATTTATTAAAAAAGAAAAACTGTAATATCACATAGTCCTAAGTATTTAGACCCTTTCCTGTGACACTTCTTTTCTCCATTTCTTCTGATCATCCTTGAGATGGTTTTACACCTTCATTTGAGTCCAGCTGTGTTTGTTTATACTGATTGGACTTGATTAGGAAAGCCACATACCTGTCTATATAAGACCTTACAGCTCACAATGCATGTCAAATGAGAATCACAAGGTCAAAAGAACTGCCTGAAGAGCTCAGAGACAGAATTTTGGCAAGGCACACATCTGGCGATGGTTACAAAAAATTTTTGCTGCACAGTGGCCTCCATAATCCTTAAATGGAAGACCAAAACCTTCTCCAGAGTGCTCAGCACTTCAAACTGGGCCGAAGATTTACCTTCCAACAGGGCCTAATGGATATAGAGTTGGATTTGTAACCCAGAGGTCATGGTTCAAGTCCCAAGTCCGGACGGGATTGGGGGGAGTGAATAACCAGTGCTCTCTCTACCTTCAATACGCACGAGGTGAGACCCTTGAGCAAGGCACCGTTCCCCCAACTGCTCCCCGGGCACCGCAGCAATGGCTGCCCACTGCT
>JAUMHR010000062.1:11009474-11023898 GCA_032361145.1 Enteromius fasciolatus | reverse complement strand
TAGGTGTAGGGCAATACCACATACAGTTTGTCCAGTATAAAAACCATTACGCCTATGGAGAGTCCCCATAAATCACACACACCAACATCTCTAACTTACATTACTGTTCAAAGTTTAGGGTTGGTGAGATTTTAAAATGTTTAAAAACAGTAATATTGTAACATATTACAATTTAAAATAACTACTTTAAAATGAAATGTATTCGCGTGATGGCAAAGCTACATTTTCAGCAACCACTATTTCAGTTTTCAGTGTCACATAATGAAACATGTTAAATTGGTGTTCAAGAACGATTACAGTCACTTACTATTGCAGTTGAAACCTGTTCTGATTAAATATTTGCTTTGCAGCATGTATTTAAAATGGAATGCATTTAAAGTTCAAAATTAAATGAGAATCTTGTAATTTCTTTATTTTTGTACGGCGTTACCTTGGGAGAATGGTGGTCATGTATGATAGCAATTTCATTTTCTAAGCGGTTAAACTGATGGTTTTACAACCTATCCTTTGTTACAACCATACATTTGATCAGCTCATGCATTCCAATGGGATTCCAACCCACGCCTTAGGCGTTGATACACTATGCTCTCTAGCCTTTGAGCAACAGAAACACTTTCAGCCTGGTGTACATAATGCTTGACATTCCACGTGCAATCATGTGACACTCAGGGGGCTGAAGTGTCTCAGTGATTTACTAGAAAAATGACAGTCCCCTGAGCTCCATTATAAAGCACAGTTTCTAAAACGCGTTGTATTGCACTAAAAGTTCTGCAAGTTCATTAATTGTTTGGGCACTTGTTTTATGGCTCAGTGCATGTTTCCTTGTGACTCAAAGGCTTGACTGATACATGTCGACATCATTGTTAACTCTAATTAATGCAACGCACTCAATGAGTCAATGGGATTGTCTCATCATCTCAGTGACTTTCGTAATTGGTGAAAAATCAACAATCAGCACTTAGAGTGAAAGCAAAGTGACATGAACTTTAAGATGCACATACACACACGCACACATTAAGTCGCCTGCGAGTATTTTCTCTTGGATACAAAGTCGCAAAAACAAACATCCAAACTCTGGTATAATTCCCAAGGTTCAGAGAGGTTTAACTTATATAATTGTTCTTCTAATCACACATTCATAATAGAGGCTAAGATTGAGAAGCAAAAGAGAGCGAGAGAGAGAGATAGTGAGAGAGAGAGGTGGAGAGGAGAGGGAGATGCAAAATACTTTTTGACAAGGCGTCCCTTTCAAGTCTGAAGGTTTGATGTGCTAATTACATGCAAATGTATGCAAACGAGCCTGCTTGGTGCCCAAACCCAGGCAGAATGTGTGAGGCAGAATTGCAGTCTGAGGAACGGAGCGTGTTGGCTATAAATAATCAAAGTAAAGAGGAAGTTGTGATTTCACATTAGCCTATTTGAACAAGTAACACATTTTAGGTACAAGGGCAGAAAAGAGGACCAATAAAGACAACATCTTCTGTGACTCCTCCCATCCACCTATTCTGTTTTCCTGCCTGTCTTCCAGTCATACTTGCCTCAAATAAGCTGTCACCTTTATGGGGAAGATCTTCACATCAGATAGGGATGTACATTCAAGCTATTATTTGTATGTGTATCTGCTTCAATGACAAAACAGATCTGTATCTGTATTAGGCTACAACTGGATGCGGACAGGGCTAAAATGAAACAGGCCTCTTTAAAATGTATAGTTCTCATGTGGCAAATATAATTTACATTTACAATAAATAGGTTTTAAATATTAACATATTACACATATTTAATATTATTTTATGATTCCTCAATATTTATTCTAAAAAATATGCTTTGTATGATTCATTAAATTATTTTATCCCATCCTTTATGTACAATAGAATGCTCAACAAAACAACAAATATTACTTTTGCTGTTATTATTATTATTATTATTACTATTATTAATACAAATAATAATGATAAATATTAAATATTTTTGTATTCAAATGTATTAAAACAATAATAATACACTTAATGATATGTTTTGCTGTTTTATGTACATTGAATGAGCAACTTACTGAATATGCCTCTGTATTGTTTGATAGTTATTCATCGAGTGCTCATTCTCTATGCCTTTCTGAAAAAAAAAGGTATTAGGCTTCATGCACATCCCACACACCAGAGTCATAATAATACATTATTGTCTGATCTTTCAGAAATTTGTTTTGTTCAAGATTATAAATCATCTGTGTTCATGAATGACACCTTGTGTATATTTACAGTGCGATATGATCTCATGTCACATGATTGGCTGATTTGTCACTGCCAACATGGTGTTATGCGTTTAGAAATGTTGAAGAAAGAGAGAGAGGATGCTCATGAATAAGACTGAGGAGTGACACGTTAAGCCTCGCAATGTCTATGAAACCAGATTGGACTTGTTTCTCATTTCCTCTTGCAAATCAAAATATGCAAGGGAGACGAGATGAGAGGCAATCCTATTTTGGCTGAATTATCACTTGTGATTGTTACATCGTTGTAGCTCTTGCAGAACGCACCCGTACGCTCTCTCTACTAAACCTGACAATGTCAGAAGTCCAGGCTGCCTCTGAAGAATCGGGTTTGAGGACAATGTATTCCTGAAACAAATGAGTCTTATCAAAATTCTACAGCAAACCATATGTTTTCTGCTTCTCACTCCATTCTCTTCACTTTTTTTCTCCTCCCCTGCTCGAGAAAAAAGAATGTTATCCTCTTTTTTTTGTCTTGAAAGCTTTGCTGCAAGTGACAGAGGCAGCATCAATTTCCACTTGGTAATGAACTGTTCAGCCTAATGTGTGCTTTGGAGCAAGAAGGGCTCAAATTTCTGAGTAGCTCAATGAGTTTTGCAGTGAGGTGAGAGAGAGGAGACATTAGAGCTGTGATACTTCAACGGGCATAGCCAGACCGGGAGAGAGAAAAAAGCCATACTCCTCACTGGCAATGAACCAGGAAACAACCATTTCATTGAGAGCAAAGGGACTGTTTGCTACTGTGTTTGTTCTGCCGTAGCAGGTGGGTAAATTAGGGTCTTTTGAAAAATTACTGCTTATCCCCCAAATCCTTGAATGTCTTTTTGTTTATTCCTCTCATTGGCCCAGTTAAAACAGTGCAGTGTAGACAGACGAATGCATAAGACGTGTAAAATCTTTATGTGTCTAAGACTGAGGCGCCGCTTGTATGTGAGCAATTCATTGTTCAGAAGCTCAAGGGTTTTAAAAAGTTTCCATAATCCTATGCATTCGCAATTCGAACAAAGGGAAACAGCCGCTGGCACGCCGAGAACATAATTGAACATGTTACATTAATCTAAAACAAGAGAAGGTTATAGATAGCACGAGAAAATGCTAATTATTTTTTTCCCATAGCCATCTACCAAAAATTCTCCAGGGGACGCAATAAACAAACGACGGCGCTGATTTTTCCTTACAGTCTTTTCGAGAAGTGAAATATTTAATGTTTTAGCCCAAGCAAAATCATGGATCATCCAATGCTTAAAATCCCAGCTCTGGGGGTGTTTTTGAAAAGGGAGGGGCCGAACGGTTGCACTTTTTACTCACTTGGGAAAATTTTACCCCTTTAATGGCATGTCACAGCTAATATGCGCTTGTAAAAAGCACAGCATATTTATGCTGGCTTTAAAGTCAGGAGCTTTTGTTTTCACAGGTCTTGATCCACAGGCGACCATTAATGCTGAATTATATCAAGACGTCGTATCGACGCGACAAGGCTAAATGCAGAGATTTTAGGAGTGCCACCGAGTTACTTTATTACAGCCTATTAGCAACAGTGTCTCCCATTATGGAGAGGTAAGGCCAGGATCGATTCAGGATAGGGAGTGTGTCTTGAACACAGAAGCCTGTTATTCTCACAATAAATCTGCATGGGCCTGTGTGCACTGTAAACATTTATGGCCGAGCATTTTTCCTCTGACAGAAGTCGTCGAGGTAATATTTCCCATTCAGTACAGTAGAGCTTCTCTAAAATCTTCAGTTCCGCATATAAATGTCATTCCAGTGTGTAAAACCCAGATAGGTGTGTGTTTGTGGAAACGGCTGGGCCACTCTATTGATCTGTGCAGAGGTTTTGAAGCCTTGATGCTAGTCTTGATTTCCTCTTTGAAACCTGTAATTTACATCGTCTTTCAAAGAATAAAAAATAAAGGATGATCTATTTAAGAACTTGCTGATTCTGGGGGGAGTGTGAGACCGAGATCTCGGTACATCAAAAAGAAGAGACAGGAGAGCCCTGGTAGGAAGACACTTACTAAATTGTCAATTGAATTTTAATGGAGGGTTAAGGTCAGAACAATATTTCACAACGGGAAAGAGGCAGAGGCGAAGTAAGAGGAGCCCATTCTCAGACTTTAGCCTGAATATAAAATGTTTCAACTGGTGATGCAGGCTGCACGGATGTCGCACATCTTTAATTTAAAAAGTTTTAAGGTTTTAATCGCCTGGTAAATTGTGGATTCAGAATAAAATAACCTGATATGTTTGTGCAGCTGCTGTTTTCATCAAACATGAAGAGAGATCTCATAATCACAAATTTTTAAGTGGGCTGACAGCGAAGTTAATCGCAGATGGTTGGGGGCTGAAATGAGAGAGGGGGGCTGAAACCCTCCTAAATAGGGTCTAGACATACTTGTTTGTGTGGGAAGATGTGAAGAAGAACACGACTGGTAACCCTGTTACCGTCTGCCGAGAGATAATGCAAGCTTTAGTGTAACTATGGCTTCATCTAGGTTACCTCTGGGGAGCTTCTTTGCATCTTTTCAAAAGCGTGCGTCCTTGGCGTAGCAGGGGGTGCACAGCAGAGGGATGACAGACGAGGAGACGGTGTCTCTGTGGTCTGTCACGATTGCGGGACATGCTCAGTTTCTCATGCTTAAGCAGAGGGTAAATCCTCCTTCATCCTGGATCCATCAGATTATATAAAGTCTCATCTTTTCCTGTCACCCATGGTTATGCAATAAAGTGCTTTGGATGGCTTCGGCTCTCCATGTGTCCCTGTCTCTTTTTGCCGCTCTCTGACTCTTCTCCTCTGTCTCAGTATCTCCCCCTGTGTGTCTGGCATCTGGACGGCAGGAGTAATGTGGCTGTGATGAATGGTGATGTAATGTCTGATGCATGGCTGTTGTCAGAACTCCTGTGTGGCATTATTAAATTAAAGGCATAGTAGCGCCAGGAGCGCAATGTTCATAAGTAAAACCGCTCCATTGCTCACGGTACCTTATTCTGATTGACACTTCATTACGATTGCCACAAGTCACAGCCTAACTGGACAGCTGTCACAGATCTGAGCATGGGCTGGGTTAATTATTTGGCCTTTTAGTAAGAACTGAATCAAGGCCATGTTCCTCTGGTGCGAAAATAATCTGCAGTTCAAAAAGAATTCGTTCACGCGCAATATTACTACATATGAGCTCAAATAGCATTTGAAAGCAGTGACGTCAGCAGATAAGGCATCAGAGGAAGTCTTTTTATACTTCCCTTGAGTTGATGTTCTTACTGAGGTATTGTGTGAACAGAAAAATGCAGGTGAAAGACAAGTTCAATTGGAAAGTGTCTGTTCATCTCTGTCATTCGTTCACTTTATTCTTTTGGTCTTTGATTTGTTTTTCTGTTCATTCTTTAAGTTCTTTGAGCTCATTTCAATTTATTTGAATGATTCAAATGATTATTTTAACTCATGCGCCTTTCTGCAAATTCTTTTTAAATTCAGGAACTTTAATTGTAGATATGAGTGGACTAAAAATGAAGAAAACAACTTGTCATGTCCGAACTCTGAATGAACTGTGAATTTAAAGGTTACCTTAGGATAGTCCAGAATTTGATTGGATGGAATGAGATTGGATAGTACTTTATTAATTCCCAGAGGGAAATTTAAGCATTAAAGCAATAAACAACAAATATAAACAGAATAGTAAAACTGCAATATGGTACTACACAATATAATATGAAAATCAAATACAGAGAGAATACAAAGTTAGAAATAAATATATTCCTAAATATTCAATCTATATTATAGAACACATTTTGAACCACGTTTTCTGTATCTACAATACAAAAAAAAGATATGCAATTTATTCAAAAACAGATTCCTAAACGAAACACTTCTGTGTTTGCTTGGAGATGTGCTGCGGCTCAGCTTGACTTTGTTTGGAACTATTTTTTATTATGAATGAAACAATAGTGTTACTAAGTCACTTAATATTCTTGTTTATTGAACTGTTGTACTGAATCATTATCACATTTGCAATCTCCCTTTATACTCATCATCTCAGTTCATCATGTTCTCACAAACATCCATTATAGTTTATTAATTTCTCTAAACTGCACAATGAATCTCTTATTTACCTTGTCCACCCTTTTGGTGTTATAAACAGTGGATTTGCATGCATAAAAGCAACAAAAAACAAAACATTGAGCTACACTGCTCCAAACTGGATTTGATGACTAATGGTTCAATAACACATCCAATTGAAAACATCAAATGGACCTGTAACATGAATTTACATTGGGCTATAAAGAAAAGGGACGTTACCTTCTCATTTTTATAAGTCCACTGAGCCAGAAAGGTTTGATGGTTAAGGATCGGGATGCAAGGCACAGAGAGATAAATGGAACTTTCCAGCGAGTCCTAAAATCAATAACATACTTAGGATTGTCTTGCTTTTCTTTGCAGAGGATTTGCACACAAGTCATTCTAGGCTATCTCATTAAGCAAATCTTCCTTTTCGGTGCCTGGTATTGCAGCTCACAAAATAATAGGCTTGAATCATGGGGAAAGTGTCAGTTATGTCAGTTTGTTTATGTATGTCTGTCTGCTGGAGATACACAGAGAATGCTGCAGAAGACAGCATGACCAAAAAAGAAAAACATTTGCAGATGGAGCTTGAACAGAGGACCAGGATTCATCTTTTCAAAAGATGACACGCTAAACAATTCCTCTTTCTTTCTCCCATGCTCTCTCTCTCTCTCTTTGAGTGATTTTGAAGATGTTAAACCGCTCTCAAAAGGAACAATAGATGCATCGGGATGTGTCCTGTAAAATTCATACAGTGCACTGTGCTGTTGTCTTACTCGGTGGTGACAACAACTCTCACCGAAAATTAGACCTAACTGATGCTCTAGACACGAGGACGTTCAGTGGCATGCTTTTAAACATTGATGTGTTTTCCAACAATATCGCAGTCTGATCTGGAAATGCGGCAGCTGTAAATAATTTAGTTGGCCCATCTTGCACTGAAGCTGTGGGTCAGGAGAGACGGAGAGACGGCCATGATTGGCATTCCTGACTCAGCTCCACTCGTGCAGGCTCCTTCCATCTGTGCCCAAGGCCTGAATTACTGAAAGCCAGTCTTTTTTTAATGAGACTGAGCCTGCAAGGCACCGTGCCCATTAATCAATAACTCAAGCTGAATAGGTACAGCTCCAGAAGCCGTGTTAGTGTATAAACAGGAAATTACTATCAGATGGAAGTTGTGGGTGTCTGGTCTTTTAGCAAATGTGACAAAGCTATTACAAACCAGGCCCTGCTTTGCGAAAGATTACACGATGGTGTTGTTTGCCGTATAATTAACCGTTATAGGCACAGGAAGCTGTTACCGGATCTTGACGTGAAAAAAGCGAGCCTGGAAGGCCTTGTTTTTGTTTGGCGAGTGATGTGTCTCGCAGCTTTGGCTTGTTTTTGTAATTTAGCATCGTTTTTATTATAATAAGTGAACACGCATAATTTCTGCAGATACCGAGGAGGATTTCCATCTTGATTTGTTCGTTTGTCTTGCTCCGACAACTCTGTGTATCCATGGTAATGCTGGCCTATTTAACTTCACTCTCACTGTACATGCTTGTGGGCAGAATAATATTTTGGGCTGACAGAATTAGCCGTAGCTTTTAGCTTGATTTGCTTGCATTCCATTAAGCTAAGTTTGCTCATAAATAATAGCCCCAGTGCCTAAACAAGGCTTAATCCACTTTCATGGGCCCGAATCTGCAGGTCTGCAACTGTGCTAGAAGTCGATAGTTTGTGGCTAATAATCTGATCATTAACAAAGCCAACATGGCTAATTTTCTTACAGCTAATCTCCGCTACAAGATAATCAGGGGGATTATTCCTATCGTTTGCCGCCTTGACCGTCCTTCACCCATGAGGAGTTATCAATAATCATCCTCCCACATTAAGCCTTCTTATTTCCACTCCATAGTGCCAAATAAAGCTGTTGGTAATCACAACAGTTAATTGTTGTAATTACAAGAGTGGATGAGCACCGTACAAGCTTTAATATCAAGTACAGCCAACATCCATACATCTGCTCGGCTCTGCTCCACAGCTCTGTCAATCTAACGACCTCGAACTTTAAACTCTGCGTGTAGTGCCTTGTTGCCCGGCTTGGCTTTGCCTTTCAGGATGGTTCAGGGTGAGCAGGAAGCTAGAAGGCCAGCAGAGTAACAGGAGACATTTTGTCAATACTTCATATCCTGTATCACAGTTCAGCAGCATATCATCTGGGTAACTAGGTAGAAGGATGCATCAAATCAACTATTCAAGCTCCTCAAAACAGCAATGAGAGCAGAGTACACCACCACAGTTGAAAGGAGGTCTATAGTGACAGACGGTAACAAAATCAAAGAAGAATCCACAATGAATTTGCGACTCAAGAGACTTTGGAAAATGAGTCAGTCTGTAGAAAATATGAAGTATTGGATGGATGTGCTGGAGATGCGTGACTCAAGAGCTGTGAAGGTAATTTTCTTTTGAGGACTCGCCCGAGGCAGTAATGTAAAACTCAGAAACAGCAGTGCTGCGTCTGTCAATAAGTTACTAGGAGGTTTGCCTTTCAAATGTTGAAATTATTCAATTATTTTATAGTTCTTAAAACTTGATTCTCAGTGAAAAAGTCAGTTTACTGTCATCAGTCTTCTGAGTTCATAGTGCAGAAATTCACCGCACAAGAGCACTACTGAAGAGAAAAAAACATTTACTGCAAAAATAAAACATTTAACGGTCCCACTTTATATTAAGTGTCCCTAATACCTGTGTACTTCAATAAAAACTAGATGTGTATGTAGTACAGTATGTAACTACAGTGTAAGTACACACCGGTACATAGTATCTACAGCTGTAATATTTCTGTAACTTCATACATGTAACAAACCTCAGAATGGTATGTGTGAGTACAACTGTGTAACAGGACATTGGTAACAACACGTTTTGGTAATGAAAGTACAAATGTGTAACAGGACTAATAGTGCTTTTTGGTGAATAAAGTGCTACACTTTATATTAAATAGAGAATTGCTATGGGTTTAGCTTGTAATTACTCTGATGTTACACAGCAGCTGGCAGTAAATTAGGCTTTACATATAAATACACTTTATATTAAGTGGGCAGTTCCTGAGAAGTTACCATGTAAATACACTGGTATTACAGAGGTGCACCAACTCCACCCACTTTACATATCCCTAAACCTACATAACTCCACCCCCTGATCACCCCCTGTTCCAGTTACTCTTATACATACTGCTGTTACAAAATATAGCTATGTAATTCCTGTTACATGACTACTCAGTGAAGTGAAAAAAGTGTTGTTACCAATGTCCTGTGTTTTGTCCACATAACACACAAATGTGTTTTACACATTTGTACTTACACACACCATTCTGAGGGTTGTTACATGTGTGTAGTTACAGAAATATTACAGCTGTAGATACTACAGTATGTAGAAATGTGTACTTACACTGTGGTTACATACTAGATATACATCTAGGTACTATGTAAATACACAGGTATTAAGGACACTTAATATAAACTGGGACCCATTTAACAATGTTACAAGAGTTATGGCAGTCAAACGAAATATAATTGTGTTAGATGAGTCTGGAAGGGCGTAATTGGGTGGAATTTTGTCTAAGGTTTAAGGAAAGGACAGGACAGGACAGGAAAGGACAGGACATGTGGCCAGGTATGGTTTCCAGTACTAGGAATTTGTGCTCAGTGTTTAACCCATCCAAGTGCACACAAACAGCAGTGAGAAATGAACAATCACACACGCACCGTGAACACACACCAAGAGCAGTCGGCAGCCATTGCTGCGGTGCCCGGGGAGTAGTTGGGGGAACGGTCCCTTGCTTAAGGGTCTCACCTCAATCGTGGTATTAAAGGTGGAGAGAGCACTGGTTATTCATTCCCACCACCTACAATCCCTGCTGGACCTGGGACTCAAACCCACAACCTTTGGGTTACAAAGTCAAACTCCCTATCCATTAGGTCACGACTGCCCCCTGATTTAAAATCATTGGTGTTAAGCACCGGCTGTAAACACAGGTATGCAGCGAAAACAAAACCATCGAGCAAAATACTGCAACTTAATTGCAAAATTACAGCATGACATGGAAATATTCAAGGACTGGAAAAGAAAGGAGGCACTGACCTGTCTGTTACTGATTGGTAACAGTTGATAAATTAAACTTTTCCCAAATCTGTCGGGAGTAGGGCCATAACATCACCTCCAATCAAAATATGAACTAAACACTCTTCTTGTTTGGGCTTCAGTTGGCAAATACCAGGAATATTCTCCACAACAGAGCAAGCACCATCTTGTGTCTCCATGTCCGCTGTCATTTTAGATTTCCCCAACCTAAACTACAATCTTAAATTCAGCGTTTAGCATCTATGTCATGGCTCTAAGCCCACCCTCTCTTTGTTGGTCCGGCCATTTTGGACCAAGAGAGAAGCTATGAGATGGTCTGCTATATGGGAAATGAAATTGAGCAGAAGTACGAAGTCTGACGTAGGCAGGCTAGTAAAGTACTTCAGCACATACAAAAGTCTTTCAGGGGTTAAGGTCAGTACTCTTTGGTGGACAATCTTTCATGATTTGAGCCTGATGAACTTGGCATTGTCATTCTGGAATATGGACATAGGTATGTCTTCCGACATGGTTGTTTGAGAAATAAAAAGCAATGAACAGCATCAATTAGGATTATAATCTGGATTAGTAGCTTCTGGTGGCACTGCAGTAGAAGTTAACATTCAGAAACCTACTGTATACACTGTATTGTTAGTTACTTTGCCTATTTATTCCTATCCTAATGGAAGCAGTTTTAAATTAAGACACAGAAGACACAGTTAATGATTCAGTAACTCACACATGTATAGAGTGGCCATCTACTACCGTAATGATGTAAACTGCCAAAAGAGTAACTGAAAAATCCCCAATATTAACGCATTAACTGTCAGTCTCTCTTATTATTTTATTATTTATTTTAATATTCATATATAAATCATACATTGTAATAATTTTAGACTTAGAATTGAATCAAATAAATGCATTTTGTGATTTGGCTATTGAAATAATTGACTGCACTAAATAATAAAAACAAGAACATTGTGTTACAATCTCCAATAACGTGTAATTGGACAAAATATTGATCTATACTGTAGCTGGGGGTCATAAAATAAATAATTTCCTTGTTGTTAAGAAATTGGACGTTTCACATGAGTGGGTTATTTTAGTTTCACATGACTAAAATAACTACTGTCACAACCTGGAAACCCTGAGAAATTGGGTATCCTTGCTGTCAGGAACAAAGATTTATGTGTTTAGATAGATGCAGAATATGGAGGCCTGGGGCATGAATTTGTATTCTGTGGTTGTCCATCAAAACATCCTCATTCACCGTAGGCACAGATTGCCAATGATACAGTGGTCCTAAACAGAGGGCTAAGATGAACATGAGCAAAGGAATTCTGTTCAGCTATGTGTGTGTGTTTATGGTGAGAGACCTTGCAGGTTTCAAAGCATTGATACATTTATTATTCCATTAAACCTAGCTGAGGTCGGAGCACCTCATTAGACCGGGACTTTGAGCAGAGGCTCGCTGAAGAATTAATCTGCGGAGAGAGTCACGCCGAATTATTCCTTTTTTTATGCTTTGTATTTCACATGCCTCATTCTCTTGCCTTTCAGCAGAAATACCAACAACGCCAGCATCTCAGACTGATCCGATGCAGCTTGCCATGCATCCGTCTGTTTTTAATCAATCAGTCAGTGATCCTCTGTGGCGATACTAGAACATGACCTTTCCCCTGCTTTAAATGAATGCCTGAAAGGATTTGGAAACGTCTTGGAGGAATTGGGTGAGGGCACATCTGTGAGAGCGTGTCTGAGTCACCGTCGCCTCTTTTCCGTTAATGAGCAGCCTCTGTGTCACTTCTTTCTGTGTTTGTGTGTACCTGTGTGCGCAACACAAGAAAACAGAACCTAACCAGCCCTCATTCCGAAGAGAGTCTTTTGCAAACTCTAGTTTGTGGGCACCGGCTAATGGTTTTCTTGTGTTTGTTTACCCCTGTTTATCAAGAATCTGTGCCAGGGACTTTGGGGAAAAGCCTCGCGATGTCAGCAACTTGGCAATCACAGAAAGTCTAGGCAAGAAAGGTTATTAAAACTGAGAAGAGGAAGAGAATTAACAAAAAACAGAGATAAAAAAAAGAATTGGGTAAGAGAGAGCCAAGAAAGCAGTGTTTGTTCTTTAAGGGAATGCAGAAAAAAGGGGGTTCAATACGAGTTAAGCTCAATTGGCAGCATTTGTGGCATAAGGGGCCATTTTTGTAGGATTTAAAAGTAAAATTGTGAAGCCTAACTTGTGAGAGCTCATACATTAATTTGTCTGTTAAAAGTGTATATTATTTGATCTTTAAAGGTGTTATGGTCATTTTACATTATGTTGTCATGGCAACAATCTTGTAAAATTGGATATACTGTGTATTCCCAGAGAAGGTTATTATTAAGAGACTGTTTCACATTAAAACCACATTTCAAAATACTGTTAATGTCTTGTGGATTCACTGTTTTTCACTGTGTTTTACGAATTGGCCACCATTCACCACCATTTATAAGCGTCTCTGCAGCCCAGATTTTTGCTCTTTCTTTTTAAAAAGGATGGACAAGATCAAATTCACTTTTGTGGCTTTCAACATTATAAGTGCTGTCGATTAAGCTTAACTTGTACTAAACCTGGAACATTGCTTTAGCAGAGAGAAACAGTGAGAATTTAATTGTGGTGCTTGCTGGAATATTGTTGCCAGTATTGTTCTGTAATTACCTATTAACACTTTTCTTTTAAACTAATTCTTATAAGAAATTTTTTGATTATGTGTTAATAAGCAAAACAGGTGGGTGCCATTTAGGTGAAAGACATTTTCTGCCACACACCATCTTCCAGAAAGTCTCTAAAAAACAGCTATGCTTTTTGGGATTGTACAGGAAAAAAAACCCTCGGAGATAGAAAGAGGGCAACGGGGATTTCCTTTATCTTTACACCTTGTTGCGATCAGATTATTTTCCCCACTTCATGTGGAAATTGGTTACTGCTAGAAAGAGGTCACCTATGTATCACTTGATATTCTGGTGGCACAGCAATTTAATGCTCAAATCACACGCGCAAACATGCCCACAGAAGCGGGTCACGTATTCTGGTTAATCTTGATTATGTTCCATACTCATGATATGTATTTGTTTGCTGAGTGCAATCAGATTTGATTTTCACAGACTGCTTCTCATTTTCAGAAGGGCGTCAGTGATTAGGATTCCAGCGCGTGCACTTATCAGGTTTATAAGCAAGGCCTGAAAGGAGAAACCTGATTGGTAATGCATACTTGAGCAGTATAGGATCAAACAAAGTTATTAGGTGGAACAGCATCGCCCCCAGCCTGTAAAGCCTGCAATTTGGAGATGGTGGCAAAGGAGCGTTTCCTATGTCTATGACACATGAGCCAATACTTTGCTGTGTGTCACTGTCACTTCCTGGTGTTATTTGAGGTCTGTGGCATTATAAGATAATGATAATCTGGTTAAATTTGCTGATATTGATTTATATATATATATATTATATATATTTTTTTTTTTCATTTTTGTGTGGTAAAAAATGTCCTAATATGCCTTAAAGAAAAATCCAAATTAAAATAATTAAATGTAAAAAAAAAAGTTTATAGTTCATAGTGTTGTAAATCTCCACCAGCATATAATGGTATATTACATTTAGGTTTTTTTTATTTTTTATTTCTGATTAAAATTACGATTTCAGCTTTAGAGGGGCTTAGTCCTCAGATATACAATGATATAAATTACCTAAATAAACAGTATTTATTAATCTTATTAAAATTATATTACTCAATGAAGGGAATTTACACAATTACTTATTTATTGTAGTTAAGAGCAGTGAGGAATTCTTGTGTTTTGTTGGATTTGCATTATATGCGCAATATAAGAAATGCAAGGGTTGACGCACATCCAATATTTTTTTAAAGGGTCACAAAACCCTAAAACACTTTTTATGAGTTGTTTACAGATATATACATGTTGTACATTGCTTAAAACAGTAATATATGTCACTAAAAATGTTACA
>JAUMHR010000062.1:10978988-11000571 GCA_032361145.1 Enteromius fasciolatus | reverse complement strand
CAACTAATGCTTAATTGTGAACAAATTAACCATTAATTAATGCTTAACTAATGCATTATTTTGGACCCCTATTCTGTCTAGTTGTCTAGTCTAGTTGTAATTTTACATTTTAAGAGCATGTGAGTGTAAAACTCACAGTTACAGAGAGTGGTTGCTGGGGTGTTGCTATCCAGTTGCTAAGTAGCACTTTATTACAATTTCTAAGGCATTATGAGTTGCTGTTGGCAAATGAATACAATTCCAATGATATTTCTTAGGCATTCAAATTAACGTAGGTGTTGCTAAGGCATTCCAAATGGCTGTAGGCAAATTCATACAGTTTAAAAGACATTCTGAGTGGTTGAAGGCAGGGCTTGACATTAACACCCGCCAGCCCTCCAAGTTTGGGTGCGTTTCAGCTGTGGCGGGTAACGCAGAACCTAGGTCAACATCTTTGTTGACCCTGGAACATTTTAATCCAGAATTTTAGTTTTGACCATATCTTTACACCTAAACCTAACCTTACCCATGAGTAATGTCTAAAATCATATTTAATGATAGATGACTGACACTGATGTACAAGCACCAAACACTGATTGTTAGCCTAAACTTCACAAAAACTATAAACTGGTTCTTCAAATCTGATTAGCTAATCATAATATTGTTCCAGGGTCAACAAAGATGTTTGCCTGACCGCCCGAGACTTGCCTGACCGGAAATCTAATCTAAATAAAACATCTAACTGCAACTGCATCTAACCGCACCGAATTTCGGTGAGAATGTTTCTGATTTGATTACATTTAGTGCATGTAAACGGCAATTATTAAGACAACGAGTAACAAGAAGTTACCACCAATGAGGCTCAAGCAGCTCGTCTATGTGAGGGAATGTCGTGCAGAGATCAAAACAAATGAACCAGAATAAAAAATGTAGTAAAATGAATAGTACAAAATAGTAAATGAATTACAATGCAATAACATTGTCGGCAACACAAACATTTCAGGAAGAGTCATGTTCTGAAGTTCAATACTTAAAACTTAAAATTCCACCCTAAATATGAACCTGGAGCGTCGCTAATGTCAGCTTAGGCTGTGTTAATAGTTATTATTAGGCAATTCACCAAGACATTAGAAAACGCCCACCTTATATTTAACAGCCCCCATGACATACTGTACCACAGCAAATGCATTCACCTCTCTAGAAGAAAACTACTTTGATTTCACTCCCAGGTTTCACGAAGAACCAAGAAACAAGTCAGAAAGACAGGAGATAAACTTGTGAAATGAACAGCCATGCAATTTGACAACTAAATAAGTTTTTCAGATATTTCATCTTTTAAATCTTCAGATTTCATCATTAAGTCTTTCATCTTTTTCTGAATTTTTTTTTTTTAATTTATAGATTTTTTTTTTATTATTTATTTAGTCATTTCTTAGATTACAGTGCTGCTTCAGATGTGAGAGGTCCAGACTGATAAAATCAGACACACTCATTCACTTTCTAAAGCAGACTGCTGCTTGAGCTTCCTTTTCAGATCAGACATTCAGTCTTGATGCTCTTCACCGTCTGTCTCTCTGTCTTGCTCTTATATGAACTCTTAATTCAGCAAACACTAAAACACAGTGTGTGGGAGAGACAGCGAATGAATCCATCAGTCTAGTTTCTCTGTGTGCATTTATGAGATTTCAGTGCTGGGAAAAATGAGCGAGACACATCTTAAAGTCAACCCAACGCATTAAATTCAAATGAGACTTTCTGGCATGTCAACCTGCTCTTTGGGTGAAAGGGTCATGGCCCTGACGCTTACTACATTGAGTCCTATTTGAAAACGTTTTCTTTGTCTTTACTTTGCTACTTCATACTCTCAGGAGCTGAGAAAGAGCTTTTTTTCTCTTTCATTTATTTGTAGATCCTCTGTGAATTAGCCACTGAAATGAAATAAGTGAGCAGAATGGCAATTAGCATGACACATTTGTACTTTCAGATGGGAGGGGCTTTGTTCCTCTAATTACTCAGGGTCTAAAAAATAATTTCAGAACACCCTAGCAACTGTATCAATGCAGTAATAACTCCAAGTGTATAGCAACCCTAAGGCAACCACCCAGAAAACATTTGTCTGTATACTTTTGCCTACAGCAGGGTTCCTGAGGAATCTGCAGATGGTTTGTGAGCTGATTAATTAATTCAGTCATAAAAAAATGTTATTTAAATAAAAACAATAAAAAAGGTGTATTAAAAAAAAGATTAAATATTATAGGTTTCCCTGCAGTTCTGGGTATTAGCTGATTACATGTAAATGGATTTCCTAAAATGTAATTACATTTACATTGCTTATAATCAGGTTACAGCTACTTTTTATGGATAACAGGACAGCAAATTATTCAAATGGTGACAGTAAATTATTCATGATTTATTCTTATGGAGTCCCCAAAGGGACATTTGCAAAAATAAAAAATATACAGACTAGCACCTGAGAAACTACACTCTTAAAAATAATGGTGCTTCAAGTGGTTTTTCAGAGCAATGTCATAGAAGAACCATTTTTGGTTCCACAAAAAAACATTCAGTCAAAGGTTCTTTAAAGAACCGTATCTTTTGTACCTTTTTATAATCTGAAGAACCTTCTTTTGCCACGAAGAGCCTTTTGTGAAACAGAAAGGTTCTTCAGATTTTAAAGGTTTGTTATGGAACCATTCAAACAAAAAGGTTCTATGGCATCGTTAATCAATCTTTTTTTTAAGAGTGTTTTGCATGCCCACAAGAAAGTTTTCACATATGCACAAGAACCTTTTTGCAACCGTCATTGTCTCTGTTTTTGCATTACGACACAGATAAAGTATAACTGAGCAGCGTAAGAACTTTTTTTTTCCTCTGGCTATATTCCATATGTACTATCTCTCAATCTCATGACCAATTCCTACGTATTCGTACGAGGTGGCAAATTCATGCTAATTCGTACAATTTTGTACAATTTAGCTAACGGCTGCAGACAGGAAGACACTGCCAGCACCGGAAACACATTCATCATCTCCGAGCATGACGTGAGGAGAGCCTTCAAGAGAGTGAACACCAGGAAAGCAGCAGGACCAGACGTCACGTTAGTTTCCCAATTATTCTTATAATCCCCACATGCTTCAAAGAGTCCATCATTGTTCCTGTCCCAAAGAAACCTCATCCTGCTTCCCTTAATGACTATCGCCCTGTAGCCCTCACCTCAGTAGTGAAGAAGTGCTTTGAGTGGCTGGTCAAAAACTTCATAATTTCTTCTCTAACAGACACACTTGACCCACTACAGTTTGCTTACCGTCCAAACTGGTCTACAGATGATGCCATCTCTCATCTCCTCCACACATCACTCACTCACCTGGACACTAGAGGGGGGGAATTATGTTAAAATGCTCTTCATCGACTACAGCTCAGCATTTAATTCCAAAATTCCCTCCACACTCACCATCAAGCTGGAGCATCTGGGTCTCAGCTCATCTCTGTGTCAGTGGATCTGTAATTTCCTAACTGGCAGACCATAGGCAGTAAGGATGGGCAGACACCTCTCAGCCTCCTTCACTCTCAGCACTGCAGCCCCCCAGGGTTGTGTTCTGAGCCCCCTGCTGTACTCTTTGTACACATATGACTGTGTGGCCACTACTAGCTCCAACACCATCGTTAAGTTTGCTGACGACACCGTCGTGGTGGGCCTGATCTCTGATAACAACGAGACGGCCTACCTGAAGGAAATTAGGAATCTGGAGAACTGGTGCAAGAGGAACAACCTCCTTCTAAACGTCAGCAAAACAAAGGAGCTGATAGTGGACTTTAGCACTAAGCAGGAGAGGAACTACCAGACCCCTGTCATCAATGAGAGCCCAGTGGAGAGAGTGAACATCTTCAAATACCTCAGTGTTCACATCACGCAGGACCTGTCATGGCCCTGTCACATCAACACCGTGGTGAAAAAGGCCCGACGGCGTCTCTATCACCTCAGACACTTGAGAGACTTTAAACTGCCCTCCAAGGTGCTCAGGAACTTTTTTGCACCATTGAGAGCATCCTGACGGGAAACATCACAACCTGGTTTGGGAACAGCACCATGCAGGACAGACGAGCCCTACAGAGGGTGGTGCGATCAGCTGAGGGCACCAGCCGCACAGAGCTCCCTGACCTGCACTCGATCTACAGAAGGCGTTGCTGGACCAAGGCCAGGAAGATTGTGAAGGACCTCACCCATCCCAACAATGGACTGTTCTCTCTGTTGAGGTCAGGAAAGCGATTCCGCTCCCTGAAGGCCAACACAGAGAGAATGAGGAGGAGCTTCTTCCCGCAGGCGATTCGGTCTCTCAATCAGTACATCACACAGTACTGATCCATTTTGCACATCTACACTCATGGTTTTTGCACTCTCTCTGGACACTGAACTTGACTCTCTACTCCACCCAATTCAGACCATTGCACACTTTCACTCTGCACAATCTGTACTTTATCTGTTATTTGCAGTTGGGGAGAAGGCTACGGGGGGATAAATGAGTGGAATTTACATACCATTTGCCCCCAGTATGTTTTTTTAATCAATTTACTACTACACTCTTAATTTTATTGTGTGTACATATACTTACTTATATTTATATGTGCATATTCAATTATACCTCTATTCTATTTTATTTTATTGCTAGTTATTTTGTTATATTATATTTATTTACTGTACTTATTTTCATATTCTACCTCTATTTAGCCATTTTACTTAAAATTTTTTCTAAATGTGTCAGTTTGTTGGGGCAGTCGTGCAATACATTTCACATTTCATAGCTATGTAAAATTGTATATAAAAATAACTTTTACCTTATATATATATTTGAACAGACGTCAACCCCTCAGACATAAGCCTGAAAATAAAAACACTTCCTGAAGAGATAGGGAACTGGTCCTTGTTTACTGAATTTGATAAGCGAGGTTGTCTCGCAAACAAACATCCTGAATGGTGAATCAGGCATCAGTCAATGTCATTCAACAAATAAAATCATTTTGTTGCAATACCCACTTCACCCCCCCACCCCCAAACCCAGACAGATACATATGAATATGTATTGGCCGTGTGATAATAGAGAAGCAAGGTTTTTCTTAAACAGCACTTTTCTTTTGACAGGGATGCTGGGTAAGGAACAATTGAACAGAGATTTTTTCCAATACTTGCCTTATTTTAGCCTCCCTATCCATCAATAATACTAGAGCATGTCAGGATCAGATTGCACCTTATTTATGCAGGAAAGTTGTCACAGAATCTTGAGGAGGCATGACAATATCTTTGTGCAAATGTGTGTTTGTACAGTATGTGGGTGTGTGAATGTGGGTAGTATATGCAGCCACAAGCTCAGTCTGTTATGTGGGAGCTGTTTGACAGGGAGGAAAAGAATACCACCACGCACATCCCACTCGCAGACACGCTTTTCTGCACAAACAAGCTCACCTGTTTCTTCCAACTTACCTCCACATACCTTCAAAGCTGACATGTATTTTCTGCGGCACCGGAATCACCAAACGCTACTGCAAAATAATGATTGTTTTCAAAGAGGTTTCCCTCGAGAAGCTTTATTAGTCAAGAAAGTGAGCGCCCCGCCCTTTAACTCATTCCATTGGCTGAGCCACTGTTGCTGTGCGAGGAAATCTTCAACAAAGCAAGCAATGTTTTGATAAGGCCACAGAGACACAGTGTTTACTCTTTTCAGGGAAATCGCTCCACTAATGGCTTACTTTTAGTCATCTCTGCATATTAAACTGGGATGAGAGTATTTTAACATTGAAAAAATTACACACTTCAGCTTTAATTAACAAACTGGGCGGTAGTCAAATGTGAGTCCTGCTCATTGCCTTGGCCTCCTTCGGGGAAGATATATCCTTTCTTTGCTTTTCTCTCTAGCTGTAATTTAACCAACGGGGGCACGATCATTGATGCCAAGCAACGTGTCCTTGAATGATAATGAAAAGCCATGAAGCAGATGCAGAAATTCTAGTTTACTCTGTAGGCACCTCAAATATCATAAACACATGCGCTCACATTGATTTTCCTTTCCTTCAATACCAAGTAAACAATGATGCATGAAATCATTTGTCGGTTTGTTTTCTCGGCATACGCCTAAAAGCTTTACTTTATCATCTAACAATAAAGGGGAGAAAGGGGAGAAACAAGCACACAGGCTGCTGACAGTCATGGTCGCCATTTTGCCCTCAACATACGAGTCGGTGTTAACTAGACAGTGAGCTAACAGAGCGCAAGGGAGCAGACCGCACTTCATGCTCCTCACCTGTTTCCGTGACTGTAATTACAGTCTAACCATGTATTCCCTCTTTGAAGACATTTTACAGGCTCTTCACTGTTTCTTTCAGCAAAGCTCATTCATGCTTCTCCAAGCCAGACACACAGACAAAACTCAGTCTAGGCATCTAGGCACAGTAGGCAGCTGTCACACACACACTGCAGACAAAGCCAGATGAAACAACATCAAGATCATTCTGCTAAGGGTTTATTTGATTCTTCTCAGGCAGTGCGCTTGTTGTTTCCTTTTGTGAAGCGCCATTATCATGGTATGCCTCGTCAAAATTACGTTAACAGTTGCACACGAGAGAAGTGATCACAGAGGCAGATCTCAGAATTGGGCAATTTTCTGGTAAACATGCCGAATAAAAGGCGTGATGCTGCTGGTAAAAGGAGATGAGTCTGTGTTTGCAGCATCGAAGGTGTGTTGTGTATGTATGTGCGCATGGGAAAACTACAATTGCTGGGTTAACACTCAAAAAAAAAAAAATGCAAAGAAAGGGTGAGAGAGATGGAAAATAGGTTAGATGTTGTCTGAAATGCATTAGCTTCAGAGGGCAGCTGGTGTTCTCTGTGGTTCTACACAGATTCAGAACACATTGCTACTTTTGGAAGAAGTCCCCTGTTTCACTTAGATCTCACAGTAAGTGTCTAGTCAAATGCCTTTGTCTTTTCCATACGGCCCCATAGCTCAGTAGGGATGTGACATAAATGTCAAGACTGTGTTATCTGTGCGAGTGCAGGCACCACTGAGCTCTGGACAGACCCGCCCTGTTTTTCCTTCTTTTTTTCTTGTCCCCATCACCCCTCCCTCTTATACTTCATCGTCCTTTTCTGCGAAACATTTCTGGATATTCTGATTTCTAATGAGTCAATCTCTCTGTGAAAATGACAATGATGGATGGACACATGGACTTGGTATTATGAATGCCACATTCAAAATGGGTTGGCATGACATGTCAGGCAGCAACTGTGGTGCCCTGCAGTGTGACATGATCCTTCCAGAACTATTTTAAACATTTTTCTGCTCACTGTATAATTAGATAATGTTGGTTTTATGACTCAGCTTTAGAGAGATTGCACTGAATGTTTAAAATATATTTGTCGCACCACAGGAAATACTTTACTTTGACACTTTTGATAAGTATTTTATACGTTTTTTTTTCTCTCCATACAACTAAAGTATAATATACTGCATAATGGGTTCCTTTAACTTTTAATGTTTTTTATATTCATTAAGAGTTTTTCTTTATTTAGTTTGATCAAAAATGATAAAACAGTAATATTGTGAAAACAGTAATATTGTGAACTATTGTTATTGAAATAGTATTACATCTGTTTCTATCTTTATATTTTTTAAATGTCCTGTATTTATGTGTTGGTAAAGCTAATTTTTCAGTAGTTATTACTCTAGTCTTCAGTGTCAAGATTATTAGATGATTTGGATGATTAGCAGTGTTTAAACAGGTATCCTGCTTAATATTTTAATGAAACCATGATTTTGTTTTACAGAATTCTCTGATGAATAACACTGCATTTATTGAAATGGAAATTGGAAATAAATGTCTTTATGGTCCCCTTTACGGTCAATCCTCTAAACTAAATTATTGATGCCACCTAGGTCATTATATTTTTGTAAATGTTGAACATTCTTCTTCCTTTGCAGGTGTAAAGAGGGTTATCGTGGACTTCGTTGTGACCAGTTTGTCCCAAAGACAGACTCCATCTTATCAGACACAAGTATGTATTTTTCTCACTGTATGTTTTCTTCAAAGGAAAATACGAGGGAATCTTTTTAATATCACAGAATACATGGAAAAATGTGGTTTGGATAAACACAAAGTTATTGAGTTATTTCCATTCCTACTAGCATGAACAAAACAAAGCCCTTCAGCAACAAAATGCTTCATGATACAGCAAACCAAAGATGAGAGAACATAATTTACTTGTTGTTTACTTGCTTTCCAGTCTTAGTTTTAGAAGTTTCCTGTCTCTCTAGCATCAGGTGAGTCTCTTAGCCTCCAGGGCTGAGAGTTCTCTGCCGTTTTCTCAGAACCGGGTATTGCTTAAGTAGTTAATTATACCTCTCGCTGTAAGTGCTGAAATTGCCGTCACCCTACAATGCTACACTCTCATGAAAATCAGAAAGCATTTGCATATGCTATTTTTTCTATGGGAAAGCTGAAGGATTTTGTTATATAGTGCGTTACCCATTCGCTCTCATTGTCCTGCTCCACGATGTGATTGCAGATTCTAACTAGGCTCAAAGTGGCTATGAAATGTTATCAAGTGACCATTTTTCATGAAGAGTACATTTCCCCTGCCATTACGAAAGTCCCTGAATGAAAGTAATTGCTTTGCTAATTTTAGGTCGATGCTAAAGTCATTAGCAATTTCTGTCCTAGACGAGTGTCTCACAGGTTAAAAAAAGGACAGCGTAGGACAAGTAGCCAAAGGGTAGCTCATACTCACTGTCAAAGAGAGATGTTTGCTTTTTCATAGGTTGGTATTGAAGAGATTTGTGAAACCTCACAAAGCCTTGATTCATAAAACCTTCTTCCTGTGACTCAACTTTCCGAGAGCTATTATATCGATATGAAAGGAAGTCAGAGCCAAGGAAGGAGAAAGCGGAGAAAAGAGCTGTCCAGCACACAGATGAATCTGCAGCGAGGCTATTTCTCAGAATGGCTTGCGTAGTATGAATTGTCTAGCTTTTGGGGAGTGATCTTTTACAGCGAGTGAGACAGCTACCTAAACTCCTATTTAGTGCACTTTGAGTTGCTGACCCCACTGAGTGGCTGGAAATAGGATCTTTCTGCCAAGGCCCACTCTGTGTCCCTGATGGTTCTCTTTCATAGCTGATTTTTTTCAATGAGAGCATTCAAATGCCTGCTATCCATCATGCCCTGTGATGGAGCCCTCATCTCTAGCAGTGCCATCATCTTCTTCACGGATACACCTACACAACCCTGCTGGTATTGCCTCCTCCACCCTCCTGTTGACACCGCTTAGCATTAAAGCAATTGTAGGCCAGTGCTGTTGCAAATCTGCTAAATGTAGGTGAAGCTTTCAGCATCTATCATTTTTGTTTTGGGGGTTTTCATAACCTATAGAGATGAACCAATTAATCCAGATTATGCTCTGGAAAAACAACAGGCTTTGGAGAAACGACAGTTATGTTTTCAATGTATCTTTTTTCCACCCTGTAGAGGCCATTGTTTGTTTTTCCCAGTTTCTAGTTTGAGCTCGAAGTGTATGGCCCAGTGCATCTTTATTCACTTAACCCACCAAATGAGCCACAAATCACCCCCTGGGGGCGGCTTGGCTTTATCTGCCACCTAGTCTTTTGTCCCTCGAGCTTTTCACAATCTATCTCTGCTCAACACACTAGCACAAATCATCCGTCGACCGTCGTTTTTGTCTCCATATCGACTACAACATAAGAGATGCTGCAAAAAGCCTTGCTTCTGCTTGGCCCCTGCCTCTGGCATAAGAAAACACCACGGGTCAGAAACCCCACTGTTCAATATGAGGAATTTTTCTGCACTGTATGAGAGGAGGTGTTAGAAGAGTAGTTCACCCAAAATTGAAACTATTTTCTCACCTTCATGTTATTCTAAAGCTGGATGACTTTTCTTCTTCTACATAACACAGAGGGAGAAAATTCGTTTTTATGCTCTTTTGGGGCACTGATGTTTTCGAGCTGTAAAAACGATGCATAAAAGTATCAACAAAAGTGGTCGATATCTATCATGCACTGTACTCAAATTCTTTTTAAAGCCAAATAATAGCCTTTTGAAAAAAAACAAAAAACATAAGTATAATGAAAAATCACTGTTTGAAATTGGATCTTTTTAACAAATAGTTTGATTTGCTTCAGAAAACTAATCTAAATGAATCTATATTGCTTCATGAATTTTACAAGTTACAAGACTCAATCTGGTTGTGGCGGTTAAAAGCTCACAGGAGGCGAAATGTTCGATGTTTGCAAAAAAGCTATTGTCTGTCTTTAGAGGGCATGAAATATAGCACACCAGTAATATGAAGCACTTTTATGAAAGCTTTTGAAGGTTTAATTCCTTTTATTGCTGTTGCACAAACAGCATAGTCCTCAGAAACAATTTTCGTGAGTAAGTGATGACAGAATATTCATTTTTGTGTGGAATGAGTTTGGTTAGTGAAGCCGTTTTCCAAGCTGTGGATAAACCGGGGATACAGCTGGTGACTCAAGGGAGACGGATTTCACGACTGGCTTGCTCAAGGGACAGCGGCCCCTCTCATTTAGGTATTTATCTCTCGAGCATTAGGCAATGTAAGTAAGCCGCACAAAGGAGCTTTTGCCTATTGCTCCAACTAACGGAAGGATTAAGGATTTGATTCATTTTTGTAGTTCTTCCACTCAGTCTCTGAGCGACTGACGTTGATGCAGTGCGCTGGATCCCATCTCTCTTCCATGGCGTAAATGTCTCCCAAGGGTGACAGGACAACGGATGGAAGGCTGTGGTTTATGGGAGCAGTACATCAGGACCTTGCTGCCAGGATTCGAGGAATGCATGCATATCCGTGCTTAATGACTTTGTGTGTGTGGCTCATGACAGCACAGCGATTATGACTGGATGAATGTGGCAGTTATTGTGGGCAATCAGAGGCAGCCGCAGCATGAATGGGCCAAGCAATGCTGGCAGTAGGGATACGACAGAACCGCTGGATCCTCGCCTGGGCCTTTTGTCTCACAGAGCTGTGTTGTGTTTTTTAAAAATCTCACCCAATCCCACAAAACACTGCGAATTCAAAAGGCCCAGAGGAGAGACAGTGTGTTAAAATCTCGGGTAGGAGTATTACCAACAATTCTGCTTACATTAGCATTTAAAACAACCTTTAAGCGATTCCTCATACTTCATTGTGCCTGCGCTATGGTGCGGCTGCCAGTAAACAAGGGCTCTGTCCTTATTTGCCACAAATTTAAATCATAAGCAGGAATTGGCAAACCTACCATTCCCTGCATTCTCATTAAGAACTGCTGCACGACCTCTTGGAGAGAAAAAAAAGAAAAGAAAAATAGACATTCGGCTCATTATTTTCCCACAGATCACGTTTAAATTGCCGCATGAATATATGCAAAAAGGCGTCGCTGAAAAATTGAGGCTACTGTGTGGCGATTCATCACTTGACAGAAGGTTTTCTGTCACCGTGTTTGATTTCTGTTTTTTCCCCCTCTAAATATGTCCACTAAAATAATCTTTCTCGGGCAAGCCGCAGTCTATTTAAAAACTTAGACCACCTCTGTCAGAAAAGCAATTAAGTGTGAGGGTTTCATTTTAATTTAAATGAGATTATATTACAGTGGCGTGAAAAAGGGGACTATTCAAATGAAAAGAGCATGAGTGTTCTTCTCTTTATCAGGACCAGCAGTTCTGAGGCTTCAGTGGGATAGAGGAGAGAGAAAGAGAGAGAGGGAGTGACTGCATTTAGAAAGGCGATTTGCTTGTGCCGTGCTCTGCTGGAGAACACTCCTTTAAAGAGGAGGCATATTGGTTGAAGCCTTCGGATGAATTAATAAAAGTTTGCAACTAGAAAAGACAATTATAAGCATCTCCTGGGCATTACAGTAGACAGAGGCATTTCTAAAGCCTGTCTCTGACAAAATCCAGCTTCTCTAGGGGAGCCTATCTTTTCTACAAGCAGCTAACAGGCATTTATGTGCTTTCGATTATAAACTGCTTCACCCTCTTCTATATCACTGCTGCTTGTATCTTGGGTAATCAAGAGAAAGATATTTTTGTTGCCGAAGCGATGCCGCTATAGAATCTTTTCTCTTTCTGAACAATGAGCCATTTTAGTTGACACAAAACTCTCTTGTTTTTATTCACGGTTATTATCCGGGTGATTTAATATGTCTTTGTTTGTGGAAATCTGTATGATAACATCACTCTCCTTGTTTCCGTCTTTCTCTCTGTCTGTTTAACCACTTTTCTCTTTGTTATTACTCCCTGAAGCAGCAGATGAGCTGGGCATTGAGTTTATGGGTAAGGAAATGTGTTTTTTTATTATCTCTTTAACCCATTTTCTTTTCTACCCCTTTAAAATGTGCACGGAAGTACTATGAAATTATTTAAAGTTTGGGATCAGTAAGCGTTTTAATGTTTTTTAATTAAGTCTCTTATGCTCATCCAGGCTGTATTTATTTGCGCATTTTAAAATACAGAAAAATTATTCAAATAATTATGTGAAGTACTGTTTTAATTTGTAATATTGGTTTCTCATTTTAATATACATTTAAATAGTTTTTTTTTTTCTAACCCCAAGCTTTTGAATAGTAGTATTTATTTTGAACATTTTATTTATTAAAGAATCCTGAAAAAATATTACAGGTCCCAAAAATTATTAAGCAGCACAACTGTTTCCAACACTGATTGTAAATCAGTATATAAGAATGATTTCTGAAAGATCATGTGACACTCAGCTTTGCTTCATAGGAATAAATGGGTTTTTTTCTGTACTTTTGATCAAATAGATACAGTCTTGATGAGCATACAAAACATCTTTTAAAACATTAATGGGAGCGTATGTTTAATTTGTAATTTATTTTTAATCATTTCATTTTTATATCGTTCACTGTTCATTTTTCATGTAATTTTAAATATTTTATGACCACATTTAAATTGAGAGACACACTGCAGAACCATTTAAATGGTTAAAAATTTCTCTTATGAATTTCTATAAATTTAAAAGTAGCATCTTGCTGTTTAAAAATAAAAACCCACAGATTTCTCCTCTCATTCTTGACCAGCATTAATGTATACAAACACACATGATGCTCTCTGTTCCTCACAGAAGCCTAATGTTCTTGAGTTTCCATGGAAACAGAGCAAAAGAAATGTATTGTAGAGGCACAGGGCAGCATCTGTATGGGCGATGTGGTCTCTGCGGCTTGTGTGCATGTGTGCCTGCTTGCACTCGTCTGCGCATGATGCTATGTATGTCGCTGTTAATTACTGCGAAGCCCAGAGGTGTGCACCTTGCTTAGGTTGCATGTTGCATAGCAAGTCCCCGGGGATGAGAAATATCAAACAGCCCAGGGCTAAATAGATGCCTTTACCCTGACAAACCACAGACTTAAAGCAGTGTCAACAAACAGGAGCCCAAAAACTGCTGTGAAAATGGATTTTCCACAGGCTTTCTCCCTTTCTGTATCCGCACACCCTGCCCCTGCCATCCTTTCTCATGTGCCTGACAACTGAAAGCATTTCTTTAAGTGAACGAGTGAATCCTGTGAAGTTTTCCATTAGTCGTGCTTCACACGCTCGCCTCAAGATTTCCTCAAAAACTGTCAGAGAAGGAGAGATAGTTAAAGTGGAACTGATATGCATTTCTGCTTCTCGGAAATGACTGCCTCAGTGATTTTAATCTGGATGGTGAGCGAGTCCAGTTGTGGCTATTACAGAGCGTTTTCCATGAGATGGGAGAGGGGGGGGGGGGGGTGTTGAGTGCACGTGCGCATGAATGGTCAGCTCTGTGCATTTGTGGCATGAGAGAGCGTTTCAGTCACAGGTTTGTGTTTGTAAGGGAGTCTAGCCATCTGCTCGCAGAGACCTTCCACCAAACCAGGGCTCAGTGTCCTGTGAGGACCGGTCTTTTGGTCCCTGCTGTGCCACTAGCTGTTCTTGGTTTTCCAGACACATGATGCTAGACCGTTTTGGACGGACGCAAAGACAGGTTATTTACTGATTCTGGTGTAGTAGAAATAGCTTTGAAGAACAAAGCTCAGACGCACATTCTTTTGAACACCTTTACAATCAATTGAACGGCAGGATATGAGTCATACAGCAAATCTCAGCACCATGTTCTGACATCTAGTGGTCTTCCTAGTCTTCCTAGATGAGAAATAATTATGATTTACTGTTTATATGAATTGAGAAAGCTTTATAAACTCAAATAAATGAAAGTGTAATTTATAACAAGAAAAGCAAGTTTGGTCAAGACAAAAACAGAATTTGCTATACAACACAGAATGTCAATTTTGGACCGATACAGCAAAAGTAGGTCAGTACACTTAAGTCAAAAAAAGATTATAGACTTGTGAATATGAAGTGTCACAAAAATATTATTTAAATATGAATGTACTGCATATCTCTGTATGTTTAAATGACACATGCCTGCATGACGCTCGCAGGGTCTTCATTCTCATCCACCTCAATATATGAGTACATAAACATAATCCCTAGAACTGCTCTGAATCACATCGTAAGCATTTTACAATTTCTTTTGAGTAAAACTATCGTCATATCACATACATACAGAAACTTCACAGTAACCTGTCAAAATAAAAGTTTGGATTAGCTTGAAGACACCGTGACAGAAGTATTAATTAATATAATAAAAGTACTACTAATAATACAGTTATAATTAAAAAATAATTTTTAAAGGAATATTTACCAGAAGAAAAAAAAACAAAACATTTATTTTGCAGAAAAATATAAATACACACCAGAGGATTTCTGGAGGAAAAAAAACACGTTTTATTTCTTAAAGTCAGTTAATTAGATATGCTTTTGCTAATACACTGAAATCGAATCCAGAAAATTAATGGAATACTGAATTTGAGGGGAAAACATATTCAATAGGGTCTAAAGAATTAAAATGGAAAAATGGAATCCAGAAATATTTAAATGGAAAAAAATTAATTTAGAAAATAAATAAAAAGGATTTCATAGGGCCCTACTGGTGGCCTATCAACCGATCATTAGGCCGATTCTTTCTTCAAGCGTATTTCAAGCCTGCCTGACCTCCGACACATATGAATGTCTAGCTGACAGCTCCCCGCATGTTTCTCTGCTTTCTGTCCCTGGTCATTAAATTAAATGTGATTGTGTGCACATGCTTGCATTCCAGTTAAATGATAGAACTAGCAGATTAGTTTTAGGACGGTCGCTTTCCAATCATTTTTAAAAATTCATATTCTTTCGCACAGGGAATAAAAATATATTTCCATTAGTGTGACAGTGAATTTTTTTTTAACCTCAAAGAGCCAATTAGCTACAAAAGATTCTTTTGTCCAATCAAGATTGGCATAATGATGACTGTACATAAAGTCTGAAGATGAGTGTGTGCTGTCTTGTCTGTCTTTTCAGAGAGTGCAGAAACCTATCAGAGACAGATATTGTCCATCTTCAGCATAGCCATGGGGATCAGCCTGCTGGGAGTGGCTTGCATGGCTCTTTACTGCAAAAACAAGTGAGTCCAAATCATCATTTGAAGCTGGAATGGCATTGTTTCAACATAACAGTTTTCAATGTATTTGTTTTTCAAGGTAATATAAATAATAAAATATAAAAAGAAAATTACAAATTGGCTGCAATTTGAATATGCAATGGCTTAGACCTCTTGAAATTCTTAAAATTTGTTGTAAGAAAAAATGTGAAACCATTGTGCACATTTTTTTTAAATCATATAAACCCAACATGAATAAAAAAATTAATTTCTAGGAACCTGTCACAAACTAAACTAGATTTTAAAAGATTTTTTGCTTTTCTTTTATGCTTCACTGACCTAAGTCTCAATACAGCAAATTACATCTTGTGATTTAAAAATGTATTAACACTTTGCAGGAGACAAAGAGAGAAGCATCGAGCCCATCTGACTGAAATTCGCAACTTGAGGGACTGTACTGTCAACGCCTCGGGTCTCATGTCTAAATCCAGCCCCCGTCTCGAGAGCGCCCTCCAGCTTCAGAAGGTGATGTCTCGCAGCTGCTGATTGCTTATGTTCCAGAGAGCAAATCTGTACGAAGTCCACAGTGCTGACAGTGCACATAATGATCGCTTGTCCAAAAAATGTGTGAATACCAAATGTATACGTGTACAGTCGGAAATCAAGCCACCTATATGTGCTGTTAAGGGGATTCATATCAAGTCCCCTGTGCATAACAGTCACCAGTAATGAATACAATTGGCCAGCAGGCAGTAGGAGGAATGATGCCCTCCGTGGCTTTACTGCTTTCCCACCTGCTCCGAAGATCCCTCAAGCTGACAGAAATAACACTGCATGCAGCTCGGGGAGTAAACACTGCATCTATCTGATGCAACAGTCAAAGGCAGCCAGCCACCAAGCTGATGAAGAACTAGATGAATAGAGTTACATTATCCAAACTGGAAGATCAATCTCCCTCTGCTGCCACTTGGCGGTTTATTCTCATCCCATACACAAATGTTGACGCTCACATTCCCATGTGTACCATCAGCTCCAATGAGAGTGAGGAGCCGGGCTTAAATTATTCCCAACGGTTTACATCTACATTTGCCTGCTCAAGTCATCTATATGAAAATGCATATAGTGCGTAAATGACACTGGGTGCAGCATATCAGATGAGTGTCACTCTTGCTAATCCAAGCATGCACAGCAAACCCTTAATTGGACCGCTTATATAATCGTCACCAAAATCTGCTGAGCCAGTAGCAGACGACTATAAAAGTAATAAAAAAGTAAAAGAAGAGGCTGAGAGGGGAGCTCCAATCTTTTGTTCAGACTTCACTTGAATTTTGCATGTTTCACCCCTCCTTCAAAAAGCCTTTTTTTTTTACAATTACAGTGGCTGTTCTGCTTCTCTTCCTCTGAGTTTTCTCACCCTGCCGAAGCGAATGAAAGGGTGGTCAGAAATCATCCAATTTTCTTGTTGGAGAGAAGAACAATGCTAACAGGTCCCCAAGGAAGTAGCAGTGTTAGAAGGACATGCTTTTCAGCTGTAAGGCCCCAAACTAGTTTAGAGTCAAACTCAATCGTTTTAATGATGTTCCACAAGACAGGCACAGGGAGGGCGATTTCACTAACTGGAATAACTGCATTATCGACTGTCTTTTCCAGCTCTGGCGACACTGGGAGGGGGCTCGGGATACTTACAGTATTGCAGGCCGCCCTTGGTTGTTGTAAGATAATGGCTTTAATTTTAAGAGGGGACTGAAAAAAAAAGAGTTTAGGAATTAATTAATGTAATCTTGTCGGAGATTAATTCCTGACTGGGGAAGTCGAAAGGAAGAAGAGTGTGTCTTGCTTAATCTGCAGTTTAAATGTAAAGCCTAATTAAAGCGGCTTTCTCTCACTGAGGGGCCTGTATATCGCAGACTGAACATTTCCATACGGCCTCGCTTCAGAGTTCACGGTCCCTTCGTTTTATCTTTAGCCTGTGTGTGTGTTTATATTTATCTGTTTGTACAAGTGAGATAAAAGCATGTCATTTACAGCCGGTTGTGTCCACAGCACTTCATGAAATAGCTTGCAGCAGCGATGTATGTACTGTAATGCAGAGGAAGCATCTCTAATTTCTAAACAAGAGTTGTCATTTTGTTAGCGTGTGTTGTAACGAGTGGCAATCTGATGCTGGAATTAGATTTTAATGTTTTGCTGAGTGGTTGCTGCGGTTGTCAGCACTGGAGGATAGCGACAGTGTTCGCATGGCTCCCAGATGCACACAGCTCGCTATCCGTTCTAGTTAAGTCACAAAACAGAATCAAACAAATGTGTTCCCATTACTGTTCAAAAGTGAATGAAGAGTGAATATTTTTATTCAGTGAGGAAGCATTAAATTGATCAAAAGTGACAGTGAAGACATTAATAATGGCACGGAAGATTTATCTTTGAAGTCGATTCTTTTCCTTTGAGCTTTCTTTTCAGCAAAGAATCTAAAAAAAACATGTGTCAGGTTTCCACCAAAATTTTAAGTAGCTAATAAAACTGTTTTCAAAAATTCGACAGTAGCAGATATAGGAAGGAAGTTGTCAAATGAAATATCACAGAATTATTCAGGCATGTGAACATGGTTAGAAATAGTGGTTTCTTCCTCAAGCCGGTGATATCTTAATAAATCAATGTGCTGCTGAAATTGTTTTGGACTGAATTTTTATGCTCACGTTTTTGCCTAATTAATATTCACGAGCATGACTTCATACCTTTTTTACTTACACTTCGGCAACACCCAGGAAACATTATCACATGTTTGAAAATTACATGAGTCATGCATATGATAATCGGTGAGGTCATCCGGTATACAGTTTGGTTCGTCTACAATAATGTCTTTTATTTCCTTATCGTCTCTACAGAGCAGAAGAGCACATGGTTTCTCCTCTCCGCAGGCGGCCAGCATCGTTCTCAGCAGCTCTAAAGTTTCTCTACCAAATCACAGTCGCAGTCTCTCAATGGGGAAGCGCTGCAGGTACTTTCCCAGAGCTTCACATCTATTGAAAAACTTCTGACACTCTATCCCTCTCCACAGAAGCGAAAGCAGCGGAAGAAGACATTTAATCAGATCTCAATATGGCACCATATGTTAATGTCAAAAATCAACCACTTGAAAGAATTATAATAATTGTAATTGGTAACAACCATGGTCATTTTTATATTACGGATTTTTCACAACAGTTATTTACAACAACAAGGTTGTAATTATTTATCATACATTTTAGTTATGTGCTAGCCAGTCTCATATAAAATATACAATTTCTACGATCTTTGACTTCTCACTCCAGAAGCTTTTATCTGTTTCTACAGAAGCTGCTCGTTCTCCTCAAGCCCTGCCCTAAAAAACAAGGTAACCAATTATCGAGCTGTCTCAAAGTGGACCCCGCCCATCTCTAGAGCAGGCCATCATCTCAGTGGAGGTTCTCGAGATTCTCTTCACTCCTATAAACATCTCCAGGAAGTGGAGGTGAATGAGGTGATGCAGTCTTTGAGAAGGTGAGCAGTGAAATGCAAAATGCGACAAACAATGCAATGCAATGAGTACAATGCTTTCTCTTCTCAGACATATCTTAAACACTTCACGTTCGTGAAAAAAAACGGACAGATTTCAACTTATTACGGTCATTAAAAATCTCTTTCACCATGCTTTCATCATTTATTTACTCTTTTGCAATTATGTTTGCAATTATCATATATACTTCCACCATCATCTTCATCATTATTTGAAATTTGGTAGAAATGACACATCAGAAAAAAATTGCAATTCTTTAGTGATGCATTTTTTTTAAGGTTTGTTTTTCTCATTAAATAAAAAATTAAATTAATACTTTTATTCAGTAAGGTAACTGATCAAAAGTGACATCAAAAACATATATATACAGTAATGATTATAAATAGTCATAATTTCCACAAATATATTAATTAACAAAAACTAATTAGCATATTTGAATGTTTACTCAAGGATCACCGGACAGTGAAATATACCAATTAGAGGAATACATTTACATTTCAATACACTTTAAAATAGAAAACTATTTTAAATTGTAAAATTATGTCACAATAGGCCTCGGTATAAGACCTCAAAATATAGTGCATAAACATTATTTGACATTGTTATTAGACAAATAAAGTCAGGTTCACAGGAACAAAAATGCCCATAATTAAAAAGAAAAGCATATGTTGAGGATAAAAACCACAACTGCGGAATAATTCTGTACAGAACTGTTCTAGAAACAGATCCATACTGGAATGAAATTTCTAAGAAATATACAATATATAGTCAGAAAGTGAGGCTGAATTTCATTGACAGGGCCCATGGCAGGAATAATGTCCTTCAGTTAACCAGGTTGTATGTGTGCAAGTAGCTCTTACTCCTGAATTTCCAAGCAATGTTCTCATTACCATGCCAACTTGATCCAGCTTCGCAGTGACTTGTAAACTCCACTCTCTGCCAAACTCTCTCTATTTGACCTATTTCCATAATTTACATTCTTAAACAGTGCAGCTTTGAGCTTGGAGACTCATTTAAGGCCTGTGATCAAGCACAAACGTACTAACACGCTTACAGAAGGGGGTTTTTCTTTTTCCCAGTGTGTCGACAGCAGAGCTTTTTTTTGTAAAGTCTGCTGGGTTAGCTTGACTTTTGCTTAATTAATTTAAGCTCATGTCTGAAAGCACAACCAATGGGTTACCCCTCTATAGGGGTCCAGCTATTGTTATTATTGTTCATGATTAATTAAATATTGATAAGCCGCTCTCAACCTTTCTCAGGCCAGTCTTGGTCGGCCCAAAGAGAGACAGACTGGGGCTGAACTGACCTATTTCTAGACTTAACAGCTTTAAAACACCAACACCATCCCCGAACCTCTCTCTTGTTGCCATGGAGACACCCTCCAGTCTAATGGAGAAAAAAAAAGAATTGAGGAGAGGGGGAAAGAGAGAGAGATGGGCACGCAGAGAGAGAGAGATTATCCCCCTTCGCTATGACAGCAGGACCCCCACAGAATGTTGTCAGTTTTATGAAAAAAACAAAACAAAACAAACATTGCAAAGACACATTTTTACCTGTCAGAGATGAAATATGGATTGAAACTGCGTGTGCCATCGGTGCGGTTATATTTAGATATTGTTTTGATTTGCTGCGATCTGCCGGATTAACCTGCAGCTAGAATACACTTTTAATACCCGTGCATTGTGTTATAGGGCTCAATTATTTAAGCTCTGTTATTTAACAGTCTTTGATGTCAGACAATAACTCAGTGAGAAGTGACAAAACATAGCATTTTTGTGTGTCTGATGCTTTCATGTTCCTTTTTTACCAGAAGCAAGAATGATTTGGTGCTTTTGCCAAGCTGTATTTAAATGTAATCATGTCAAGGATTAGATAAAGGGTGATAACTGTACCAGTTTGAACCTCAACATTGAGAAACCCACAACATTTCCTATGATTCTACATCTGACAAACCCTAGATAACCCGCTTGGGTCCCGCCGCAAGATCTGAGTGTTGCTCCACCGCAGTTTCCCAGCAAAATACCAAAAGGTTTTCAGGTTTGTCACCACAAGGTGTGCTGGATTCGATAAGCAGTCCCCCTCCTGCACTTCAAAACCACAGCTAAATGAAGTAGCATGGCCGTCATAAACTCATAGGTCTGGATGAAGAATACACACGCTATGATGGGAATGGCTTAAATCTAGGGCTGGGTGATAAAAGGAGAATGATAATTATCACAATATAAATTTAGTTGATAAAATGATATCAAGAGTTCAATAAATGTTTGATATAATGTTAATGCGCCAAAAGAGGACTGACTGTTTATCAGCTCAAAAATGTGGGATATTTATGGAATTTTATTAGAACAATATAATATTATAATATATTACAATATTATATAAATACAGGGCCAGATTTACAAACAATGAGCACATTAAAAAACACAGAGACAGCCAGATTATTTACATAACCAGCCCAACGCAAATTACAGCCTGCTTTAAAGAAGTTCACTTTTAAAAAAACTTTTGCTGATAATTGACTCACCCCCATGTCATCCAAGATGTCCATGTCTTTCTTT
>JAUMHR010000062.1:10922668-10933972 GCA_032361145.1 Enteromius fasciolatus | reverse complement strand
GTGATTAGCACACCTGATTCTGATCATTTGAATGGGTGAGCGAAAACTTTTGGTAATATAGTGTATATATATACACTGTATATATATATTTGAACCATCAACCTTTCCTTCCACGTGTAAATAATAAATAAGTAGAAAATAAACATTTTAGTTAATAAATAAAATATGGCTTCAGATTCAGGAAAGACTTGATATACAGTCATGTGGAGGCCATGCATTTTTACAGTGCATTTAACCCTTTTTGCTGCTTACTGAGTATTCATTACATGGATATGGCTGACTGAAGAGTCTTTAAAATTTCTATGAGTTTTATTTCGATGGCATGAGGGTAAGTGAACTTTTATAGTGAACTAGAAGTTCAGAAACTCACCTGTGCCATACACTAGTTTGCGCAGGTTTGGTGCCGCAAGCTGATGTCTTAAATATGCCTCTGATGCTTTCTGGGCTAAATCCTCCTTCCACCGTAGCGCTCCTTCAACATTAAAAAATTAAACATATTCAGCATATTCAGAAGGGGCTTTCAGAGCAGTGAAAGTCACTAATAATAATAAAACAGCACAAAGCAGAACCTGGGGAAAATCTGTATAAATAAACATAGCTTTGGGGATATTTTGAGGAAAAGATACAATGATTTACTTTATAATTGGATTTAACAGGATTAAATTACAAAACACAATTTCAAAACAAATCAAATCTGATAATGTATGAAGCATTTGGAAGAAAATAACTGATTAGTTACATTTATATTTTTAATATTCATATTTTTCGAAGAGAAAGTACCTGCAGTTTCATAACCCATCTCGGCATCCTCTGTGTCTAACTTTTCTTCCTCTGGATGCTTGGAGGACATCTTTGATTTTACAATTCCATCTCCGTCTTCATCCACATCAGAATCATCTTCATCATCCTCGTCATCTTCCTCTGAGCAGAGACCAGAGTCTGGACCCGAGCTTCTTTTCGCAGGTTCCACTTCTTCAGTTTCATAATTTTCTTCATCACTCTCCTCCTCTTCACTGTCCTCTCCTTCACCCCTTTCCAGCTCATCATCACTATCAGCAAATGCAGGCACCTCCACGGGCTTCTCAAACTTCTGTTTCTTTAAAGGAGGTGCTGGTGTCTCAACTGCCTTCTCATCTTCCATTTTTAGTGTTGACACCCCCTCTTCCTCTTCTTCATCCTCTTCTTCCTCCTCCTCCTCTTCCTCATCACCACTCTCTTCTTCCTCATCATCTTCATCATCATTATTTTCATCAGCAAAAACAGCTCTCCTCCTCTCTCTCTGCGCTTTCTCATCCCATTCTCGGACTTCCATAGGGTTCTGATTCCTGACGATTCATTCAAAGAACATCAACCAAGTGCATAAGAAAAAAAGTTACATTTTTGAACTCTCACTATTACCTACATGCTTATTAAAATACTTGCTGTTTATAAGTACTTATTAAGCACATATTTGCTCACAGCAAGAACTGGGGCTTAAAATAAAGTGTGACGAGAAAAAAAGCCGAATGTGTTTTTATTATTAATCTTTGCTGTCACTTCTGGGGCCATCCTTGTATACATCCCTACAATATAATCAAAGTTGTTTAGCAAAACTTACTCATTTTCCTGCACCTCCTCTGGTGTCAGTGCAGCAGTTCCAGTGAACAGTGAGACTTTGCTGGCAGCCATTTTTTCATCCAAAGTGGCTTGTGTGCCGATAAGAGATTGAACGAGTTCAGTGGTGGGCCGCACCTCCTCCTGGGACAGACATTCCTCACACCATTAAAACACTTAATATCCATCAGATCACAAATCGTCTTTAAACTTCAAGGTCATATTCACTGATAGAACAAAATTGAGTGTAAAAAGTGTTATTACTTGGTGCAATAAGCTGTGACTGCCCTGTAAACTGCAGACATTACTGCGTCTGGTATTAAATCTACTGTAGGTAATGCTGTCATGGGGGGACGTGCTGAGACTGAAATCTGACCTGCTTCTGGCTGGCATGTCCACTGGGAATATCGATGTAGACGGCGTCCTTATCATATACCAGTCCCCCTACGCCGGCCATGGGGGCGTACAATAACCGTTCCTTAACATTCAACGCTCTCTTCTTAATAACCTCCGGCAGAGGGCAGGGGTCCGGGAGGAAGCTTACATCCGCCACCGAGAAGTCACCCACACCTATAAATGGAATTACATCACAATTATCAGTAGTTCTAGACCATATAATCATGCACAGTTAGTACAGCAAAATAAATATGGTAACAATTTACAATAAGGGTAATTAGTTAACATGAACTAAGATTGAACGATACTTCACAGCATTGTGTTCATTTCAGCATTTAATAATGCATTATTAAAATGACAAGTTGTGCTTGTTAAGATTAGTTAATGCATTGTGAACTAACATTGAATTAGTGAATTTTTATTAACTAACATTAAGTTGAAGAAATACTGTAATAAATGTATTGATCATTGTTCATTTATGTTAGATAATACATCAACTAATATTAACAAATGACATCATTGTAAAGTGTTACCATAAATAATGTTAAAAATATATATATATTTATTTAGTTAATAGAATAGAAATTAAGAAATCTTAATTAATAGAAATTAAGAGTAAAATATTGTTTAATATTATAACAATTTAAATCATTTTCTACTTTAATGTGTTAAAACAATTTATTCATGTGATGAAAGAGCTGCTTCATTTTGCAGCTATTACTCCAGTGTTCAGTGCAACATGATTGTTCAGACATCATTTAATATTCAGATTTGGTTTTTAAGAAACATTTGTTATTATTATTAGTGTTTAAAACAGTTGTGCTGCATAATACCTTTGTGGAAACTGTTCAAAATACAAAACAGTATCTGCAATAGAAATCTTAAAATTGGTTTCCATAGTCAATATTTTGTTGCCAACAACAATGGCTGAGCAATACCAAATATATAATACCAAATACCAACAGACAGGTTATGTGACGTGCCCTAATCTTTCAAATTTATGACAAAACTAGTGCTGTCAAACAATTAATCGCATTCAAAAGAAGTTTTCGTTTACATAATATGTATGTGTACTGTGTATAATTACTATGTATATATAAATATATAAAACATACAGTATATATTATGAAAATGTTTGCATGTATATACATTTATATTTTAATATTTGTATATTTCACATTAAAGATAAATATATAACCATAACATATATTTATGAAAAATAATCATGTGTTTGTATTTGTATAGACATGATAAATATTGACAGTATACACATATTATGTAAACCAAAACTTTTGGATGTGATTACTCATGATTAATAGCAAATAGCAATATGAAAAATAGCACAGATTACATTACATTTAGGTTCTCTTGCAGCGATTACGTTTTGCATTTACCACAGTGTGTATTGTGCAGCAACTTAAGTTTTGTAAAACAGAAAATATTGGGTTGCCACATGTACAATGTAAAATCTGGATCCTGAAGCAATACCTGTCTGCATAAAATATCTTTAATGAATCTGGCAAACAAAGGGCTGGTAGATATATAGAACGATATATGAATATATATATATATATATATATATATATATGATTAGCGGTAAATCTCCATCAGCTGTTTTCAACAGGAACGCCAGCTTATAAACAGAGCCGCAGATCACTGACAAGCTACGCGTTGAGTTTCGTGGGTGATTCAATGGCGTAGCTTCTCACTGATCTACCGTTCGAAAACAGTGTTGGAGATTTACCGCTAATCAAAGAACCGAGATGCGCATAATATATCATTCGATATATATCGCCCAGTCCTAGGCAAACATAAATTATATTTTACCAGGAACGTGGACCTGGCATTTATTTTTCAAGAATGTCCCACGTAGGTAGCCGTACAGAGACACAGTTCTGTCACATTTGGGATTTAACCTAATAGCCTCAGGATCAGTGAGATCTTCCATACTGTGCAGGAAAAACAGAAAAAAAAAACAATCAAAAAATTGCTGGTTATCAAAGGAAAATCATAAATAAATAAAAAATTTAAAAAAAACTTAAATTCACTCACCGGTCAGCCACCACATATGGGTGAGAGGTCCGCCAAACAAGAGGTCTGAACTTCATGACTGAGATGAATCTCCCGAGATTCTTAACTTCCTGTGTCTGGTACTCTCCATACACCATTCCAGACAGGTAAAAGAGCTTGGCACCCTGTAAGACTTATGTGTTCAGACACTAGAAAGTCCTCTTTGAAGATATGTCAGTTACATATCAGGTTGTTGACATACCTGGTAAACTTCAGTCCAGAAGCGATGTTTGAGGCGTTTCTTTGTTTTATTGAGCGTTTTGTTGTTCTTAAAACTGTCCAGATGTGTGAGGACCCCCATTACTCGAGGGAAACCATGAACTTGGCAAATGTTCAGGAACTCAAAGGTCTCCATTTCAAAGCCAAAACTTGCATCTATCAGCATCAGAACCTAACAGACAAAATATCAATACTGCCTTACTGGAAAACACAACATTACAACAAGTAACAACAGTCTAATAACACTTCTAGTACCATTTTGTAGTTTCTAGTTATCCAAATTAGTACAACAGCATTTAAAGATTAATACATTTTTTTTGTTCAGTAAGGATGCACAATATGATTAAAAGTGACAAGTATTTGTATAATGTTACAAAAGTTTTCTACTTTAAATTTTATTCTTGAAAAAAATTTAATAACAAAAATGTAATAACAAAACTGTTTAAAAACAACGTTGATAAAAATAATACATGATGCTAGAAAACCATATCAGCATATTATGGTGATTTGTGAAGGACCATGTGAAGCATATATAATATTACAATAGAAAAATCCTTCTAAAATGATAATAATACTTTACAATATGCAATAATATAATATTTTTTTTACTGTATAAAATAAATAAAATGTTGGCATCATTAGACATTTCTAAAAATCGAGATTTCCTAAAAATTAAAACCCAATTCCAAAATAGTGACTGGTGGTGTAGGTCAAGGCACCAAACATTTATATCTATATTTTTTAATTTAGGCTATTATCAATACATTATAATCGAAGAACTGATGAATGAGTTTAATTCTGTTTAGTCCTGCAGATGATGCAGGCCTGCACTCACCAAATCAGCAACCTTTGCCAAATCAATCATGCTGTTGATGTCATTGTTGCACTCAATCAAGGTCAGGCGGCGTTTCTTTCCTACAAACATTTACAAGGAAAAAAGTCACCTCACAGCTTATTGATTCTATTTATATGCCTATATATCAATTTTACAATAAATGTGATATTCGATTTTTGATATATGACATCCAAATAATAAAAGGTGTAAATGAGTCATGAATCTTGTAATATGCATTACAAAACTAACCAGAAACTATGGTCACAGGTCCACAGATGTCAGAAAGCTTCTGTCGTGTATAGTTTTTGATTAGGCATCGAATGAGGGTGCTTTTGCCCACTTTTGGAGGTCCCATCACCACTACAACAACAGGTGGGGGCTCCAGAGGGGTCCGGTCTACCAGAGGAATATGATGTTTCTTTGTTTTAATATCCTGAGCCCTACAGAACAATAATAAAAGAGATTAAAAAGCAATGAAACAAGACCTAATTCTCCTGAAAAAAAAAGTGCACGACAACAGAGATAAACACATGACTTCTTGTATTAAATTAAGAAATAGAAAAACAAAGTATAATAGGTAGCCTAATGTTAAATGAAGCTTTCTGAGCACTGACCTATGGAAGGTTTTTGCCATGCGCACAGCTGACTGGACGCTAAACGCTCGTGGGTTCCTCTTGCGCTCATCTTGATTTTGTTCACTGCTCTGTTCCTTCTTTCTGTTCTTCTTCTGTGCTTTGGGTCCACTGTGCTTGTGCTGGTGCCGCTTCTGTTCTTTCTTCTCCATCTTCTCCATTTTTTCTGGGTGCAGAAAATAATATAGATTATCAACAAGTTATCACTGAATGATGTAGGTGTCTCCAATTCAAGTACTGAACAAACTCAACCCTGTTTAACTTTAAAGTTAAAAATTTAAATAAATCAAGCAAGAGACGCAAAGTGACAGCTGCTATTTTTACACTGTATATTGTTTGTATATAAAAAATAGCCACTGAACATTCAGGATCAGAATGACGTCTTAAGCATTCTAATAACGCAACAGTGTGAACTAACTGAACTGAATAAACTAAGTTACACGTTTGTATCATCAGTCAAAATCACTGGTACACTTTGAGAACCTATCAATTATAAGCAAACATGCATGAACAGCGAATAAAATACTTACAGGGTACAACAACTTACTGGTTATTTCATATGACGTTAATACCATGCGTTCTGGGTTAGAATAATTCAGGAATAAATACGTATTTGTCATGAACGGCCATCAAAGCAGTTGCATTTTAGGCATGAAAACAGAGGCTCACCTTTGTGGTTACAGTTTATTTAAAGCCGATGCACATATGATCTCAGAATTTAAGATGTTAATTCATGTTATCATTTCACTGGCGCACAACGTGACACTTTCCACTGTTTACACGTGTGTTGCACTTCCGATTAAAGGCGGAAGTGGTTACGTTCGACAAACTCTGTCGTCTCAAACAAGACCCCAGAATAACGATCCGTGGCACACGTTCCGCGTACATTAGACTGTAATCTGTTTTCAACCATGGATTATGATAACTAGACAATGCCTTTTTTTATCGTAGTAAAACGGAATGGTAGCGCAGGTTGTCTAGCATCAGAAAACTTATCACAAACTCGTGAAATATGCAAGCGCTCTTTGAAGGCACAATGGCAATGCTGAATAGTGGCGGGAAAGTTTTCAATAATTTCAATATTTTTAATGAATGCCCGTTAATAATTCTGAACTGATCTTTTGAATTAATCAAAAACTCAAGTGTGTAATTTTTTAATGTACATGGAGAATCAGTGAACAAATCTGACTCCATCTGAAACTTTTTTTCACTGGTCACTGGTTTGATTAAAAACTATAAACCCACTATAAACTGTTAAGGGCATAGTATTGTCAGTGTAATATGTCTGGGCATGTTAGGTGATGTTAATCAACTCTAGAGTTGAGTTTCAACTCTCAATGCCTCAATTCTTATTGTAGTATCTGCAAATAATAAATATATAAATTAAATTAAATGTATAAGCAATTCAGAGGACACAAATTCACACATTTTAACATTTTATTTCAAATAAATATGCATTATTTTACAAAGTGACAGCATAGTTTATGTGAGCATAATTTAGTGTAGAAATAAATATCCCAACTGCACTGTAATACCTTAAAAGAGCATAAAGAATAAATACGTTCTAAATTACTTTCTGGTGCAACCATAGGCTACTGTTTCCAATCTACTCCTTGGTAGAAAATATAAATAAATAAAGTACATTATATAAATAAAACATCTGAAGTGGATATCTGATATTGCTTTGTAACCAGCACTTGTACAATACCATGCTTCCTATATAATACAGTCCAAAAGAAAGAATCCCACACCTCCAGTTTAACCCAATGTTAAAACATTGTTTGTCGCCTTAGCTTATGGATATTTGCAAGATTACTGTAGATCCATCTGGCCATTGAAGTTCCACCAGGCTGGCTCCATTTCCCCAAGGACATCCTCCAGATATTGAGAGGACAGTTCTGGAAGTGGGGCCACAGGCTTCTCCTCAGCGAGCATGTCCCATGGGCTTCCACAGTCGTTGTATGGCACAGAGGGAGAGCAGTTTTCCAGTCCCATGTCCCAAAATGCAGAATCAGAAGAGGCAGGAGAGGTGGGAAGTGACTCCAGGTCACTAACACACCCAACTTTGGCACTTCCATGAGGGTAAGGAGGTGGTGGGTAGAGGAAGAAATGGCTCTCATCCTTGTAGGAATTCCCAAAACTCTGCGCTGGTAGATTCCATGTAGACTCAGGAGAGGACTGTGTGCTTCCTCCAGAGCTCCAGCTGTCTGCCACAACTTGCAAATCAGAGGGAAGTGAGGGAGAACAAGAGCTGGTTCCCATCAGCCTGTTTTGCCGTGGCTTAATGGCAGGTGTGCTGTAGTCAGTTGGAGGAAAGGTAAAGTGCTGTGGAGATGTTTGAACCATCTGAATGTTAAAGGGTGACTCTTGAATGCCTCTCTGTTGACCACTGGCCCCAACACTAGCCATGTGAGGGGGTAGAAAAGGACTGGGCAGAGGAGAGGTACTATCCAGCTGCGGCGAGGTCAGAGTGGCTCTGTTCTTTAGGGTTCTGGCCCTCTTGTTCTGGAACCACACCTGTGAAAACAAAACACAGTTATGTTAGCATGTTAATAGATTAACACTTTTATGAATTTTTACCTTTATGAAAACAGTTTGTTTTCTATATTGATGTTGACATACCTGAATACGTGACTCTGGAAGGCCTGTGGCTTGGGATAGACTTTCCCTGACACTAATACCAGGGTAGGGATCCACGTTGAAAGCCATTTTTAGAAGTTCCAAGTGTTCTTTGGTGAAACAGGTTCTTTTCCTGCGGCCTGCAATCTTACTGGCCTGCGAGTTTCCATCTTGAGCTGTAACAGTAAAAGGTTTTAGTCATTATTAGTGCACAATATATACAAATTCCAGTTCTTAAATGTCTTGAAAATACCTAAATATTGATTATAATATTTCACAAGTTACTCAAAATTTGAAATAAATACATTTAAAGCAAAGTAATTCTTACCAGGGCAGTCAGTCCACATGTTGTTCAAGGATTTTTGATTATCACTTGTAGAATGTAATCCTGTAGGCCTGAGTAGGTCAAGCTGAATGTTTTACTATTGCTCCTTGTGCTACTGACCAACAACTGAAGGTTGCCACTATTTATACCTGCCCACCTATAGGCCTAGAAAGGGGCTGTCCTTACACTTGTACACTTTAAATGTTTAAAAGTGGTCTCTGTGATCTCTAATGGGCAAGTCACACCTTCCTACCTGCCACACCTTAATTTACACTTCATTCATCCATCATCTTTTGTTGTTCATCACAAACACTTGATCAATTTGCAAACATGTCAAGACTATTTGTAAGATTGTTAATATAAATATTGCTTATGATATAAGTAGCTTATTACTGCTTATACTTTTGAAAAAGAAATATATTTGTATGAGGCCATATATTTATTAGGATATTAAATTACTTTATATTTATGTATGTATTTATTTATTTAATTACTTAACTTTTTTTGCTTTTGATTGTTCATTTGTTTGTAAATACATTATAAATATACATACACTTATATGTATGTATATATATATATATATATATATATATTAGTGCTGTCAACAGATTAATCATGATTAATCACATCAAAATAAAAGTTTTTCTTATATATTTGTATGTACTGTGTATATTTATTAAGTATATATAAATACAAACACATGCATATATATACAATATGTTATGTTTATATATTAAATATATTTAGATATAATATCAAATAATAGAAAGTAAATATATAAATGCATTTACATGTAAATACTTAAATATATACTATACTGTATGTGTGTGTTTTGATATAAACATAATAAATAAACACAGCATAAACACATATATTATGTAAATACAGACTTTTATTTTGGATGTGATTAATCATGATTAATCATTTGACAGCACTAATATATATATATATAAATGTATGTAATTATACTTAGTATGTATACAGTTGCAAGTATTTTACTTTATTTAATTATCTTATTACTTTTATAATGCATTATTAATAACAAAATACATTATAATGATATATTGTTATATTATTTGATACATAATATTTCAAAGTACAATACTTTGAAATATTACAATACTAACTTTTACAATACTATATTTTAGTATAGATATTTATGGTTTTTCACATGAATTATCATTGTTTCTCATGATGTAAATCAAGCAGTTTGTGTTAAACTGTATAGTCCTAATAGTAGCTACACTGTTTTGTGTTTGTAGATACATTATATATATATATATATATATATATATATATATCAATGGGCTTTCATATCATGCAAAAAACTGGAATTGAATTTGTTGTCAAAATGTTTATAATCAAAGGAAAAGATAACTTTTGTCATAGGTGTGAATAGGGTTGATGAATGTGTTTACACTTCTTTGATTAATATGCCCCAATCAATTTACAATTGCTCCTAATCATACCCTTCCACAACTGTAAATACTGCTTTATTCATATGAATAGGCCCATTCACAGCTGCATATGATTTTCCTCACAATAATAATAATGTGATTAATTCCACACCTATATTTCCCAGGTTTATTTAGAAAAAATGCACTGGAATTCTCTTATTTAATGAAAACAATAATAAAGCACAGCTCTTTTTTTAATTCAAAGAGTTTCAAAACATTTATGACATTTCAGGACAGAATTATTCTAAATCTCTGGCCAGGGAGCTAAATAAGCTAAGCACGAGTCTTTATATTGTTATTTATATATTGTTTAATAGGCTAACATCTGCATTTCTCATCTGACACATGCTAATGTTTATTCTAGAAAATTATATTTAATACTTTTTTTAGAAATATCACATGAAAAAAATGAACACACAAACATGAGAAAAGGTTATCTTCATTCCTAGAGTTACTAATAGCATTAGACAGGTTATTTTTCTGTCACACCATAGGAGACATCAATTACCAATTAATTGTTCTGCTAAACACAAAACATGTTAGTGACAAATGACTATTCTAAACTAAACATTAGGAAAATAAAGCATATTCACATTTTCAATATGCATGCCATTTTTGTTAGGTTTTCACCTTATTGCCTGGTGATTTTTTTAACATCTTTGCTCCTTCTGGATCTTATACAGTGACAAACAATTGTAATAGGCCTATCTCAAGTGTGAGTTTTGAAGTAAGTGGGCTATGATCTCTAATGGACTAGTCACACCTTTTTACATGTCACACCTTAATTTACACTTAATTTATTCATCCTCTTTTGCTGTTCATAACAAATGCTTGATCAATTTGCAAATGCATCAAGATACTTTGCAACACTGTTGACAAATATAATTCATATTTAGGCCTACTGCTTACTAGTTTTAAAAGAAATATATTGGAGGCATGTTAACATGTTTTCTGTAAAGCCGATTTGCAACAATTTGTATTGTTAAAAGTGCTATACTAATAAACTTGAATTTCATATTTTTCAGCATATTACTGTACATACATTTTAGTTGTCTTTTTTGTAAATAAATCACTGTGATGAATTTAAAATATGAAAAATACTATAATACATTAACAATAATACAGTTATTGCAGACATTTCACTCTAGATATTTGTTA
>JAUMHR010000062.1:10880628-10896839 GCA_032361145.1 Enteromius fasciolatus | reverse complement strand
AGCTTAATTGCAATAAAGCACATACCTGTGGTGTACAATGTATGTCATGATAGAAATCAGCAGGCAGAGCAGCATCACTGCAGTGCAGGCATACACCACCGGGTGCAAATAATCCCCTGGATATGGAGGAAAGGACAGCACCCTCTTTAAATCCTGTCAATAAAATCAGAATAAAACATGAAAAATAATGTCAAACATGTCAAATGATAAAAACACACCAACCTTTATAATGTATATCTGCAATGCCTAATAGTATAAGCCTGTTAATTTTGACACTTTATATGATTTCATTAATGCATACTGGTAGTGTCCATCTCAGCTTCTACCATTTGCGGTGCCTTATTGGTAAAGTACGTGTGGCAGTACGGATACACAACATGAATAAAGCTGTTGGATTGAAGAAACTGACCATTAAGACAGTTTTATCTGTCTAAATAAAAGAAAAAAGGGGGAGCTGGAGGTGGAGACAAGAAGAAAGAGAAACAATACAAGAAGGGAACGCTGTCCCTGTGAGCCAAAGACTACGCCCCCATACGCATCAATCTCTTTTGGCATGTCTATTTTATCACCTAGCCCAAAGAGCCCCTTTGTTGTGTGCCTGAAGGGCTCCTTCCCCTCTGGAAAGCAGCACCACAGATGTACATGCATGTCTTTACACTCCAACAGACTGAATACGCTCTACGCTTCTCATTACAACAGCCTTATTCTCCATCTTTAAATGTGTGACAAATATGCAGACCTCATTTAACACTTCCTTCGATATCTGAGATGCAGCAAGGCTTAAATAAATCAGCACAATGCTATTATGCACAAGACTGGCCATGTGAAAATGAAACGACAGCTTACATATAAAAACAACATCAATGCTGAAATGATTATACAATGAAAAGCAAACGTAACCCTAAAATTCTGGTGTATTATGATTTAGCCTAGCAGTGTTTTTTTGCACTTAGGCTCATCATGCTCTGTCTCCTAGAGTGTGTGTCTGCTTCAATCCAAGGTGAGATCAGCACAATTGCTGCCCATTAATCAGTTTCCCATAAAGCATCACTCAGCGTCACATTATTGATCCTTTGACCTCAGTTCTTCAGCAAAGATACGGCACCTTTAATGCCCTAAGACATCGAACCACTGTTGCACTGAAAGTTAATGCTGATTAATATCAACTCCTCTAGTGCCCCAAAGCAGAGGAAGTCATTTCAAACAGTGTGCCCATAAAATGGTTATTAAGGCTTTGGGGTATACTATAGTCAGAGTTTGTACTAAATAAAGACCTAATCAGTGTCGCCTCGCTACAGGAATTATTTGAATTTCACTCTGTAGTGTATAGAGGCCGATGCAAAAGCAGTGTTTGTCACTCTTTTAGGATATTTTTTTTATTTTTTTTTTTAGAAAAAGCCAGCAGAGCCAGCCAAAACTCTTGTACTGTAGGTAAACCACAGAATTACTTGTAAGAAATCTCAAAATATCAGACCAGAATACAATCTTCCATTAGAGTTGAGTAAAAATAAACTCCAGCGGATGTACATGCACTCTATCACTCATCCACCCATCCATGGCAGTTTGATGGGAGTGTGCCCAGTCTTCAAGCTCTGTGACCAACCACCCCTTTTACTGAGAGTAAACTGTTTTTCCCCAGACAAAAGTTGCTTTCAAACTATATATATTATCATATAAGTCTGTAAGATTTTTTAAGGTTCTTAAACACTGGAATACCAGCTGATTCTTCAAAACCGATATGTCATGCTGATTTAGTGCTCAAGAAACAAGTCTTATTATTATCAGTGTTAGAAACTGTTACACTGCTTATTATTTTTCCAGAATTATTTGATAAACGGAATGATCAATAAACTGAATGCATCCTAGCTGAATGAAAGTATTAATTTATTAAACATGTTTAAACTATAGTCTATATGTATCCATTTACCAGTATGTATAACAGAATTTAACAGAATAACACAACTGCTAAGCTCATTTCTAATTTCCAGCTTGGTCTTATCCAATCAATACATTTATCAATCAATTGATTTATCTGCCTAACACCTACATAATCATATTCAGGACATAAGCATTGGACCAAGATTCATTTAATTAAATCCCATGAATGGACCTGCTAACCTCAGGTCTTAGCCAATCAGCAAGTAAAAAAAAAGGTCAGTGAATAAAAAGTGAGCTCTAAAAAGATGCCATTTCAGGTCTTAGCCAAAGAGCATGCAGAGAGGAAGAGGATCACCGCTGGCTCAGTAGAACCTGCTATCATTCTGTGCACTGACCCTCTTTCTTGAAGTATTAACGTTTCATGCCAGAAGTGTACATGTAATCACAATATCACTAACTTGCAAAAAGAAAGTTAAATATACCACGCAAATGCAAGAACTGATAAAACATGACTTTTAAAATGTGTGCCACTGAGAGATTGTAGGGAGTTTTGAGATGGTGATCATATGAAAACTGACAGATCCAATTCTGAAGCAACTGGAGGCTGTGAAACTATAGGAAAGGACTGGTTGCTGTCACTAAGACACCATGCTTTCTCACTCAGGCAATGCTTGGATTCGATACGATTAGCGAAATAGCATAGGCCTATGGCCCTTAAATTGATTAGGGTACATCGTACATTCACGGGTCAATGTGATTGAAACTTTTCTCTCAGTCGTATGAGGAAAGTGACATTTAATGAGGCATTGAAATTGATTAATCAATACAGAGCCTTTAAAGCGTTCTACAAAGCTAAAACCATTCAATTTTATAAAATGTATTAATATTATGTTATAAAAAGCGGCGTGACTTCTCCATATTTAGGTCTTTGATGCATCTTGAGCATTAGGAGTGTTCTTGGCTTCTCCTTCTGTGTGCCTCAGTGAGCATGCTTATCTTGGAGACAAAACTTGGTCAATCAGTCTGCTCCAGTGCACAGAGTCATCTCCCCAACAGAATATGACTGCTTGGGTTTGTTGCAGGTGTATCTTCATAAACATATAGCGACTATGCACACATGCATAAATACACAAATGTTGCAAGCATACATTGGGCAATATATAAACGTCATGTTCATGTGCATCCAGAAGGCCTGCAGGCTTGCATGTACACATGCTCTTTTTTACACACAGCATAAAACAAAAAGCAGTAAAACGCTGATTATATAACAACCATCTTTGTATTCTTTCTACAAATACTGTTTAATATTCAAGATTTCGCTTCCGTATAAACAACTCAAATGAATTACCATATGATCTATAATTAAACTGACTTCAGTGTGCAATTCTATTTTTCTCTGCAATGTTGGTGGTAGGTTGCTATGATCTTCACTGTAATCCTCGTGGAAAGTGTGCACTTGTGTGTGGTTTAAAAGAGCTGCTCTGCACATCCCTTGCACTTTCATGTCCTCTGTAATCTGAAAAAGCTCTTTTGCAAGGTCTAATGGATAATGTGGCGCTCGGGAGAACATACTTTGTATTTTTACACGGCTCTCTGGAAAACTCAATTCTGATTGGTCAATTGCAGCATTCAGATATTTTTGTACACATGCAATGCCGTACAACTGACCGCTCATCTACGTTTCCTATTTAACTAAGCTTTTCTCTCCACAGTCGCTACAAGAAGGCTAATTTAAATAATCAATATTTAATGTCCATTTATTTATTTAGATTTATTAATATTTAAATTTCTTCAGGGTGATCCTAATCCCTTAATTTCAAAAACCATACAAGCTGAGGCACTACACAAACACAAAGAAGACCTTGAATAAATAAAAGAAACTACTTGTTGCTGACTACACTTAAAAGCCTTCTGAGATCTGTAAATGTATCTTTAGATAGTATAGAGGAGGTAGGAAAATGTCCCCAGTGACCAAATTGGAAGTGTCCCAACCAATGTTTGGTCCTGATCTGTTAAGGAACTGGTTAAGATGAATACAGTATATCTTGCCTTAAATACCAAAAGTTGTTCAAATCTGGCTTGAATTAACATTTTATTTAAAATAAAGGGACTCTATTATGCATATATTATATATGTTTATAATGTTGTTCAGGGGTGCTACTAGAATTGGTTTAAATTATGTAATGTTTAAAAAAAATTGTAAATTAATTTACATTGCAGCAGTATTTATTTTCAATTATACAAAATTAATTAGCTATGTTATGGAAATAATAGGCATATAAGTGTTATCTGTTGAAATATTAACTCCCTTTGGCACAAGACTTTGTGCTTTGTTTGCATGCACAAACAGCTATATTACACAGCACAGATAACGTAACATAAAAAGCAAATAGGTCCTCTTAAAAATAAATCAATTTAAAAAATACAAACATTGCATCCATTGATCAGCACATTGTGTGCTAAACACGACCACTCTATGATCAGGTTTGCCACTGACCAGGTGTTTAACGACAAGCAAACAGATGGTATAAAAAAATCAGTGTTGCAGCTGTCATATATAATATTTTGGGGGCTGAGAAAAGTATGCAAAATGAGTCTTGTGATAAGAAGGAATAAATGTTATTTTCTCTATATTACCACATGTACATCCACACAGTGGCATTTCTCAGCATAACACTCTGATCAAGGTCCTATGATTCACAGTTTTAATAGCTGGTTTGTTTACAAAGAATATGACCTTATCTTAATATTTTCCTCTGCCTCTTTGCAATGTGTCCCTGCCTTTAAAGCAAACATACGTACTTGCTAAGATCTATGCTCTTTAATTATTAGATCAAGGCAATTGCTAACACTGTCACTAACTGTAGGCCTAGTTCGTTCGGGTCTCTGTCCTTGGTGCTTAAACAGATAAAGCGCTAAAGGCACTCTCCATGGTGCTGCTGTGATCTTACGTGTCTTTTCTGTACAGTGTAAAGAGGAAAAAAAAGCTTTTGCCTGGTTGGCTGATACCAGTGACCTGATTGGCTGGATATCTGGAAAGAGGAAGCGGCGACAGCCGACGTCATACAGCAAATGTAGACGTCATAACGCACACAATTAAAACATTTATCCACGTCATACAGCCATACTTTGGTGCCGTCATAGATTAAAACCGTACAATCGGAAAACAAAGTAAAATCGCCTTTGCCTCAGGGATATCCAAGGCCACGGACACGCCACAGCCCCTTGTGATGATTAGCTGACAATGACAATTGATATTCACTGCACGCGCTCTCCAGCTTCCAGAGCCACCAGTGCGGTTACCCTCTGACTAAACCCCTTCTACACAATCTCTCCCGTTTTCAGAGATTCAAAGACAGTGCATCGACTATACGTAATTGAATAAAGTTAATTTAACAGTGCAGCGATATTGAGCAAGCGTCTGGCACGGCAACAAATGGACCCTGTTTCTCTGCCGCTGAGAAAATGCTACGATAATCTATGGTGCGATGCCATTGTGAGGCATCGCTTTAATTTCGTATTTCACATCGGAGATCAATGCTAATGCCCACCGTAAACGCCCGTTTGTTTGGCAGAAAGTCTCAACTGATTGGCATTGGTACTACACAGAAAAGCAGCTGATTTATATCATCACCGAAAGTTTTCGTGTGTTGATTACATAGGAAGAGAGACCAAAGTTTTATCATGTATCATGAACTGTCCTAAACTGTAATTAAACAAATAAATGAGGAACTTTAAATCACTCACCATCAGATCTGCAAAGTTAGGGTCCAGCTTTAGTGCAATAGTATCAAGTATCACAGTCGGTTATGATGTGGCCATCTGGCGCGTGGCCCTAGTGCACGCGGAGAGAAACGGCATTCCGACAGGCGCTGAGGAGGGGTCATTCTCCAGCAGGAGAGGCTATAGAACATCCGAGAAAAAAGCAAAAAACAAAGCAAACATAACCATGAACCCTTTCTCCGTTAAAAGTCAGCTCAGAATTGATGAACTTCAGTCATTTGCGGCAATTTCTGTCGGGCACGTGCGCATTTGCCGTGACGTAAGTCTTTAGAAACATCACTCGTGAAATGTTAAAGCACAGGCATTCAAGAAAGAAAACAGTGCGACCTCCTCACAACGTAGGCAGTGTAAAGATGGTTTTAAAATAGTCGTACTGTCATTTGAGACCGCTAAGAACGGTTAAACACCCTCGTGTCTCCAAAATCGTAATCCTATGACGAGCAAACAAAGCCAACACCCCTTAACGTTACCTTATACCATGGCACGTTCAAGACTTCATCGGAAAATGTTTTTAAATGAACGCAGGAGCATGAATTCATGAGCTACCTTATTTTGTGAATATCACTTACCGTGTCAGAATTAATTATAGGCTAACGTTACTATCCGAACGTAACATGTACCTCATATATCCTTACCTATTTTTAAGAGAGCAACTGGTGTCGCACCCCATCTTTACGTCCCATTATCTGATAGACTTGACGATCGTGAGCGCATGTAATAGGCTATATACTCCATCTCTAAGGAAGATAAATATCAGGTCTTGGGATATGAACCGACGAACCGGTTCCATTTTTCAAAAAAAAATAGCGTAACCAAATGATTTACATGACGCTCGGTTCCGTTAACGGTTCTCGGATCTTCATTGTTCCGCAGATGCAGAGGGAACACCGAGGTGAAATACTGACAATGTTTCTCGTATTACCATGCACCGCAACACCGCCAGTGAATCTTACAGCGTGAGACACCCAGCGCGATCAGTGTTTAATGAATGACTCTTATGAGCCGATTCTTTTAGTGAATCAAAAACGTACAACACAAGTAGCTTTGTCTGATTCTCGAGCAAATTAATCTCATGAATCGGTTCTTTATTGTGAATCAAACAATTGAACTGTTACTGAATTCATATGACTCACTTACTGATCACTGAAGTTATTACTTTCGTCATTGTCCGACTCAAAATAAAATCTTTGTGAAACTGGCACCTACACATTATTAAATTTGTAAAAACAAACAAATAAAGCAAATGTTACTCTAGTATTTATTTACTTAAAAATTGTATGAAAAGTATTTCAGAAATATTTTGATGTCATGTTTGTGTTAATAGCCTATCATCAGCAACATATTGATAGTCAACTTAGAAATCTTACCCAACACCTATATTTATTCCTCAAAAACACTAAAATAATGAGTTAATTGAACGGTTAAGGGATCACGCCATGATGGATGGCTCCTATAAAAGCATACGAGGTGGAAGAAAGCAGGCCTACAACTGTTTCTAAGAAATACAGTGGGTAGGATTTTTGGAAAAATTCTTCTTCACCCCTAATAAGATGTCTGACAAGTTTTCACTTTAGCGTGGGATCTTTCAGTCTGTAGAAGACAACTTGTGTGAAAGCTGAATGTCATCTGTCGCGTGAGAGGCGCTGTTGAGCGCGCGCGGTTGAAGTTAACCCACTGCAGAGGTGGAAATGGTTGTAACCGTGTGAGCTCGCGGGCACATCACCGCTGCAGCGCTGATTTAAAGAGACAACCTACCAGGTTTTACCCTTCGCAAGCAGCGCATTTTGGAGAATCGCGTCGGGAGGTTAAACCCCGCATCGTTATTGCTTAAAAGCCTCACTCGAAATAGTGCGTGATCAAGATTTCCATTTGCGTGTTTGCATGAATGAAAGAGACGCTCATCTTAGGCAAATCTTATGTTAATGGTGTATTTAATAATGTCCTGCTAATTTAAAAAGTTTATACTTGACCAACACTTTAAGCTATTTCTCAAAAGGGGGGTTGCTCCGTCAAGGCTGCTAACATATAGACATAACAAGTAGTGAATACACCTATAATGCGTACTGTCTCGAAGCCTACATTTGGTTTGAAACTTCACGATACTTCACGGCAGTTAAAAGTTTGCTCTATATAGTATAAATATGAATACAATTTGAATGTACTACATCCAAGTGCCCTTCCAGTGCCCCATTCTTGGCGAAAATAGTCTTTTCGACTACTGTTTTTTGAATAAGGACATGCTATTCTTTTGGCATAGCCTACTGTTTTTCATATTCTACAGACCTTGTCAGACATTCTCGGACAAATAAGTGGGCAGCCATCTTTAGAATGCTGTCTTTGAACTAGTAGTTCTGTATATTTCTATAGCATCACTGGATATAGCTTGTAAAGTGGGTTTATTAAAATGGGTTAAGTGCATTGTAGGCTAATGTTTGAAGCAGATAATGAATGTAAGTAGAGCAGCAAGATTTTAAAACAAGCGATTATTCATAAATTTGTACGACTTTAGCTTCACGCTGTGAAAATACAAATTGCAAAGGTCATAGAAAATCAGCAATAAAATAAGTTGCATACATGCTTGGTGGGTGGGAAATCTCATTTTTAAAATGCAAATGTGTAGCCTTTTATAATCCACAGTTAGACTCAAGTGAGTAAAAACATCTTTAAACTATCAATAAGCTTCTCCGCTGCTCAGAAAAATAAGATAAATTGAACAGAGATGTCAGAAGATATCTGTGGTGCCACTTTTATTTCTGGATTAAGGTTAGAAGCAGAATACAGACAAAGATAGACGTATCTATATATACACCAAAGATGTGTTTTTTCCCCTGAGGTGGTACAACTGTCACTCTTTTTAAATTCCTCTTAAAACTATGACCACCCACTTGTTTTTTACCATGTTAGGTCTCAGTATTGCAATGCTGTGGGCGCGTTTTTACCCAAACAGTCCCCTACTAGAGACCTACCTGTTTTATCAGCAGTGGAACAGCTGCTAGTTTTCATGCAGTGCCCTCATGTTTTTTCACAAGTGTGCCTGTTTGTTTGTTGTGGTTGTTATTGTTTTCTCTGAGAATCATTATATGCAGTTACACTACAATGCTATTCAATATGGTTATATTAGCATGCTAATTGAAATTTATAAAGCAATTGCCCTAGAGAATGCTGAAAGGTCCCTGATCCAGTCGTTGTTGCATTAAAAGCATAACTAGCCAGGCGTAATTAAACCCTGTGACTTGGTTTCCATGCCAACAAGTCTAGTCTTGAGTGTTTTCAATTTAAGACAAGATGAAATAATTCCTCTTAGGAAAATTTGGTGTATTGGCTTGTGCAAATTGATATTAAATAAAATGACCTATCAGACATCTCAAAACAAAACTTTTCGCCTTGGGTTAGCTATCTTAATGCGTTAACCCCAGTAAGTGAAATAGTGAAATCAGAGGGAAAGTGTAGTAACTTCAGAATTTCTCTTATAGCTGTCAGATTATTCCAGGTCTATACCATTTTTTCCAATCCAATCAAATTTTTATTCAGATGAGCACAGTTGAATCGATTGATGCATTTACATGAAGGCTTTTCAGTCTTATAGTGCCATCAATATGATTACAAATGGATTATTTGGTTGCATGTAAACACAGCTATTGATGCATACCTAGCACATTGTAAAAAATAGTTGTTTACTTTATTAATAAATGTTTCATTGAAAATAATTGCCTTGGCTTAACTTGGCCCATAATGATGAATGTGGTTTAGTGAATGTGACTATTGTGAATGTGGAAAAAACAAAACAAACTGTGAAATACACAAAGATTTAAGGTTTAGATCACCTAGCATCGCAAAAGTGAAGTTGCTAGGGACTAATGTCACATGAACTGTTTTATTCGGTGGTCGAGAGGTGCGAAACAAATCACAATTCTGAAAACAATATAACAAATTACAAACGCAAATCTAAAAAGCAAAAGAACAATTCTGAAAACACTACAACAATTCAGAAAATATTATAAGAAGTCATGAACACAATGACAAATCCGAAAACGAATTAACAAGTCAGGTAAACAGAACAAAAAATCTAATAATCCAGAAGAGGTAGGTATAGTTTGAGACAGCACCACTCAACACTGATTGGACGAGACATCTGTCAATCAAGGAATACAGGAAGAACAGCAGATTAGCGGTAGAAAGTCTTGAAGTATATACATTTCAGTTGTATTGCTGTCTATGGAGAACAGATGGCTCTCTCATCAAAAATATCTTAATTTGTGTTCTGAAGATGAACAAAGGTCTTATGGGTTTGGAACGACTCAAGGGCGAGTAAGTAATGACAGAATTAAAATTTTTGGGTGAACTAACCTTTTAAATTCAAACTCCTTACTAGTCAAGCTCTGTAACATCTGCCAGAATATTTGCATTCTTTCAACACAGTGGCTCAAAAGATCTCTGTATTGATAAATCACTAATATAGAAGACTGATTGGCACTCATTCTGTCTCTAAGTTTTAAAAGAAGAAAAAAAATGCAAATTTTTCAACTCATTTAGACAGTTGAGTTTCACCGTTTTCTAATCCATTCAGCCGATCTCCAGGTCTGGTTGTAGCACTTTTAGCTGCAGCTTTGTAAACGCTGTAACTACAAAAGAGTCCGGTTTTAAATCGGAAAAAACATTGAAATATTTGGTTATTTTTGAGCAAGATGCTACTGGTCTTAACAGATTAAATACGCTAACCTGCAGCTAAAAGTGACCCACCCGACCCAAAGATTGGCTGAACGGATTTGAAAACAGTAAAACTCAACTGTTTAATTCTAGGAGAGATGGAATATGAGCCTATTTTCAAAGAAAAAGTGAAGTGTTCTATTAAGTTTCACAAAGGCTAATGCATGAATATATAGATGATAATTGCATATCATTTCGATTCTTACTTCCTGCTTCAGTAAGAAATTTTGTCAAACAAGGGAGAAAACCACTAAAACATTTAATGTGGTCTTGTAATTACATCACAAGTGGCAATATGCCTATTTACAGTGGTCTGTCATATAAAATAGCATCACTGGGGTCAAGGTCTTCTCTACTAGAGTATTAATCTTTAATAACATGTCAGCAAGATTAGGGGCAGATGCTTTCCATTGAGTTTTCACATTTAAGCCACAGTAGTAATAGTAAAAGATAACAATAAGATTAGATAAGATATTCTATGGTCCGGCTCCACGAGGCTGCAACTTAGTGACAGCATTGTCTCAGACAGAAAATGCCTGTCAACTGTCACATGTGATTTGAAAACAGGTTAAATACTGTATTTGTCAGCATTCATCTGGAAAGGCTGCCTCAACCAATCAATGTTCTCTAGAAACATGCATTGTGCTACTGTTAATATACAATAGGCTGGCAACTGCTGTGATGACAGGCTGGATGGGACATCAACCACTCTCTTCAAGAGAAACTCCCAGTGGATACAAATCACTGTGCTTCAACGAGGAGGCATGCAAGTTAAAAGTTTGATAAATGCACCAATAAAACCCAAATGCACACTAATATAAAATTACCTTAATTACGTTTCAGTTGCACCATAATTATTGCATATGGTATTACACAAAGGTTGACTGTCCTAATAACAATCTAAACGTCATTATATGTTAAGCATGAGAGATACTTGATGTCTTGTTCGTTATCAGCAGCATAAAAGTATAGTGGATGCATTGTTATTTTAGGCTTTTGGCTGGAGAAAGTGCTAAATGTTGGGCAGTGAGCCAAAATGATGAATGTACAATAACTAGCTGGTGGCAGCACTGTGAGAGTATGGAAGAGGAGAGCAATGATTTACAGAGTGCTTGTTTACCAGACAGAATCTGACAAATTTGGGACCAGCATTTTTTAAAGAAATCTATACTTTTCTTTAGCAAGGATGCATTGAATAATTTAAATTAACAGTATAAACATTTCAATCAATCAATCTTTTTTATAGTGCTTTTAACAATACATATTGTAGCAAAGCACTGCACATTATCAAATAGTTGGGGCCAGTTCTCTGGCCAGATGCCCAGCACCTAATTCCTAGTTCAATATTAAGCACAAGTCAGATAGGCAAAGAACATATAGTGTGTGTGCATTTGGTTCCGGTGTTCTGTCCACAGGGCTCATCTATGTGTTTTGGTCTCCAGTGAAAATCATCTCTTTGTGCTGATACACCACATGATCTGGAACATTGATAATAAGAACAAATGTCTCTTAAGCAACATCAGTTTAAAATTATTTCTGTAGCACTAAAGTAATGGGTGCTGAAAGTTTAAATAGTATTATCACAATGCTCAGTGGAATACTTGATCCTGATTGGTCAGTCACCACATTCCCAATGTTATGCTGCATTCACATTCTATTGGAATTATCGTAAATTTAAACTTCCTTCCTAGTGAGACATTGAACGACCTTAGAGAGACCTTATATGGCCAATTTTAGACTAAGAATAGCATGTGAAAGCAACATTATACCTCAATAACAACTGCTAAAATAATACATATTACCACATATAATACGTATTACTAATAATACGGGCTCACCCAGGTAACCGCGTCTTTAGGATCTTTGCATTTGGTTGGCATTAAAACTCAAATCAACATTCTCTGTAAGAAAAGAAAAAACGATTGATGTTTTGAGTTCAAATATCTCGATATTTAGTGTCTAATTATTTAGTTTTGTGGCAAGCAGCCATGTAATGTGTGGAATAGTGTACATCAAGCCGGTTGCAGCTGCAGAATAAAGCCTGACAGGCTATCAGCAGAAGCGTCATAATATTTCACAACATTTCTGTTTATTACAGTTATTACTGCAACCCTGGTGAGCACAAGAGGCTTATTTCAATAACAAAAAATATAAGCATATTTAAGCATTGATTATCAATATTATCTACTGTAGGGCTAAATAAGGTTAAAGACTGCCTAAATATGAGACTGTTTTGAACTAACTGATCATTCACAGAGAATCTAAACAAATGGAAAGAAAAGCACTGAAGTTACTTTCAATAGAGCGAAGCATGTCCTGTCATAGTAAAACAGCAACACAACAGGATGACTGAGAGAAGATGATATGGCTAAGTGACAGGGAATGTCACCTGGGAGAGTGAATCACAGTTGATTTTCTATGGATCAGTCTACATCATTGTTACTATGGAAACAACCAAGTTCCTCTGTGCAAAAGGTCTGGGTCAAAGAAGGTCAGAGGTCACCATAGTTGGAAAGGATCAGGGGTTAACGTGATGCATTAAGGCTCTGTGTCAGATGGTGAAAGCTGTTGCCGTGGCAACTCTTCCCCAAACAGTCAAAGAGCACTCAGGAGAAAGCATGTGATGGAGGTTTCTATTTTACTGTATGGCAGCCCATCTCAGTGATTTAAAAAGTCATTAATTGTGGATGAGAATATGTCTGTTGAAAGATGCAATGACAAAGAGGCACAGTACATCCCAACATACACTCTGACACAAGCAAACAAACCCCTGAAAATGGACGTCACGCTAACGATTTAAGACATGTATGAAGCTTGAATGAGCATCGCAGCTGCACTGTCAGCAGTAAGATCTGAGTGGAAGAGATAGCTTGACATGGTTTTTATAGCTTAGGTGAGATGCATCTAAAGATTTCAGAAGGACAAATCACATACAAGACTGACTACATAGAATGTGGATTATGTAATCAGATTTTTAAAATACTCATAATCAGACTACAGTTAGATTTTTTATGGATTACATGAGGACATATCATGTATGCAATAGATAGAGCGAGAGAAAGAAATATTTCAAGAATGGATATTTTCAATATGGTATGTTTAATAGCGAGTTTAAAACAAGTTCTTGGCCAAAAAAGCAATAAAAAAGTAGTCATGTATTCAGTAACAAACTACGTTGTAAGCAATCTACAAGCACTGGTCACATATGAGGAACACAAATTTAAAGGCACAATATGTAAGATTTTTGTAATAAAATATCCAAAAACCACTTGCACAATGTTATATATTTCATGCAGAGGTGCACTTACATTATCCCAAAAGTGCTGTAGGATTTGTAAATTCCTCCTTGTTCATTGTCGCCTATCAATGACGCAATATCCACACTTTTCAATGGTATTTGTTATCATCACAGTGATTCACTGATTACACTAAGAAGTGCAGTGGACTCTTTTAAACATGTATGTATTGCTTTCTGTGTTATTATCCCCCTTAGAACACCACAAGACCAATTTAGAAAGCTTTTTGCAGTTGAATTGTGTGAATTTGAAGAGAAATGTAATAAAATAACGGTTTAGAGTGTGGTCTGTCCAAAGCCTAAAACCTATTTTATAATGTACTATTTGTTTAATTAATTAGCGATGACTTGTCATATTTAGTGCACAATAGTACTTCTAATATTATCACCTGTACATTTCTCGCTTTTTTTCTAATATGGTCAATAGGACCAATAGCCCACATTATAATGCAGTGGAGAGTTTTATATCCCACATTTTGGCACAGAAACAAGAAAGTACTCTTATTCTTCATAGTGAAAAAGAGAGAGAGAGAGAGTGAGCGAAAGAGTGCTGGAGAGCAGAATGTACATCACCATGCAAGTGTCAGTGCTGATGGCAGCTAAGTGCACTGATAGCTATGCACAATTTTACTTAATCATGTAATGAAAATGGTGAAGGGGGCAAACCCTGAGAGCAGCTGCAGCAGAAAATTGACACGAATGAAGAGCTTTTTTCACATATACAGCATCAAAATATGGCTATCAACATGTACAGAGTAATCAAATGATAATAAGAGGTTCTTTGAAAATGGTTGGGTCACTACTTTCAGGTTCTGTTGCTTTCAGGGAATATTATTTATGGCAAAAAAATTATTAATGGCAGATTTTTAATGTTTGAAACCAATTGATTAGCAGTTGCTATTACTTTATGACCATAGTATGCCACAAGTGACCTAACCCCAGATTATGTTTACAATGCATTGCATTTTATGCACTTTAATCACAGCTTGCTATGAAAGCCCGTTTCTGCCACTGACTAAAAATTAATCAACTTTTTTAATTCAACTTTTTATCTCACAATTCTCACTTTTTTTCTTAGAATTGTGAGATATAAACTTGCAGTTGGGAGTTATAAAGTCAAAATCGCAAGATATAAAGTGTGGAGCTTTGTGTGGAGCTTGTTACAGAGCCGAGCTGGATCATCTCTGGGATTTCTCTCATATGTGTGGGAGAAGTGTTATAGATTAGGTATTTTCACTCATACAAGCGTTACTGTGTGTGAAGTGTAAAATAATAATTATTATGTCCTGTGGCAGTCACAGCATTTATTTCACTAAACTATGAAATGAAGTGGTTTTACTTCAGAAATGGTGTTGGCAGCAGCATGGTAATTAAGGAGCAACATCTGTTCCTGTTGTTTTGAGGTCAACATCCCATACAATCTGTGGCATTAGTTAAAGCTCAAAAGAGCACAGAGGTGCTAAAAGGTTGTGACAAAATGCCAGAGGGTCAAGTTTTGCCTTAAAAAACATCAGTTGGTTGCAGAAAGTGAGAGTTAATGCTTAATTTTACAGTAATATTTTTACATTCATTTGCAAAGATGCAAATTACACTACTGGACACTTCATTCAAAAATTTGCATGACTGAGGCTTTTAATGCAAAGTAGAATAAAAACGTTGAATAATAAAATTTTATAGATTCACAAGCAATACAATAACTACAGTACAGCGCTTGGTGCATATGTACAATATTTCAAATCATTGGACGTATGGCTTTCCTGACTTTCTCATGGTCAGGATCATGTCAGTCCTGGACAGTCGTTCCAACACAAACTCTAATGCCCTCAATTCAAGGTCTGTTCCGAAAGCCTTCGGCTCAGCTCTGTTAATTAAATTAGTCTCAACCTCGGAGCATGCAGCGAGGCAATGAGGAAACATTAGTTATTTTATCTTGATGCCTCTCCCTTCTGTCTCCCTGGTGTTTTAATTGGAGGATGGGGAGAGCGAACAAAACTGTTGTTTTTAACACTATATCTGGCAGATTCTACAGGAGGGTCAGCTGACATTTAAAAAGATCTCATCGACTGGCATTTTTTTCAGCTCTAGATATGATGAGTCACAGAACAGGATGGTCAATCATTAGATCATCCAGGAAATTCATTGCTAAATGAGATCATTTCATTCGCTACAATGAGTCTAGTCTCACTTACAGGCCTCACACAGACAAATACTCCCCGGATGATGCATTTAACACTTAAAGTTGGAAAAAAAATAGAAAATGGAAATGGAAAGTGCATTTCAATCTGATTGATTCATAATAAACATGTATTTTCTTGCTCTCTTGTTATATATTTGGTCTCACTTTATTTAGGTTGCCTTCACTACTGTGTACTTACATTTAAATTTATAATTTGGTGCAATGCACTTATTGTGTACATGCATGTATTTACTTTGTACTTTCTAAATGACAACTGAGTGTTTATTGAGCATAGGTGCATTCATTTGATCAAAAGTGACAGTAAAGACACATTATAATATCATATGAATTAATAATAATCAAAGAATAGAG